>OX333080.1:6733158-7333158 GCA_946863875.1 Alloplasta piceator
TAAATCACAAGTCCGAAAGTACTTGATACTCCGAGCCCGTTTAAATCACGAGTCAAAAATGATTTATCATTTAAAGCATGTATTTAAATACTTTTTGATTCGAGTCCGCCCATCCCTGCCCCCAACACTATATTTCACGTACATAAACGTGACCAAAGTTTTACAGCTTATGTATGTGTTTATATATATATATATATATATATATATATATATATATATATATATATATATGTGTGTGTGTGTGTATATTACATGGTGTATTATATGAATATACGTATGGACACCCTCGTATCTTTTCTCGTCTTTCTCACGCGTATATCCTTCGGCTAAATATAGAATGGATACTATTTTGCGAAGAATTGAATCAACGAACAACGAACAACGAACAGTCGCCATTATTACAAGCGAGGACAATTTCCACAATCATCGATTGTCTGGTCTAGAATTTTGAAAAAAACCATTTTTTTTGCATATTTTCAAAGATTGGATCTTTAAGAATGTATCCTCGAATGGAAATTTTTTAATTTTAATAATTTGAGGAGTTATAGCTATTTTAGTGACGTCGAAGCAAATTGGACTATATAGACGTTTTGCTCAAAACTACTTATCTCAACACAGCTGACATGATATTTCAAGTTCTGCTCAACCGATTTACTTCAAATTTTTTAACAATTTTCAATATATATTTTATGTTTACTGAAAACGTTTTACGTTTTATGAAAACGATTTTTTTTTGCCATTGTAAAAAAATTAAAAACTGAAAAAAGCGTCGAAAAACGCCCTTTTTGTGTTCAGACAGCCGCCATTTTACGATTTTTTTTTTCGTTTTCTCTGAGGTAGGAGCTACTTTTACCTTTTATAAATTTTAGACCTTTTTTAAATTTTGTATCGGATGACTAGAAGGTTGCAATCGTGTCAGCCAACCTTCAATTTTACCTCCAGTTTTATCAGTTTATAAATTAATAAATTTTCATTTTTTTTTCTTCAACATTTTTTCGTTCATTTTCAAAATATTAAGAAATATGTTGTAAAAAAAAGAATGGTAAAGATAGTTTTTATTGAAAAATATTTTTACCTTAATCAATATGGATATTAAAAAATTGTGCTGAGACAATTGCACATAGTTTACTCACTTTTAACCATCGTTGATTAAACTGCTTTCATGAGCAATTCCTTGAAATCTTGTATGAACAGTATTTCAATTATAGTTTTCTCGTAGAGTTAGTTTGAAGGACTGCGTGTACCTGGATGGGCCAAAAAAATTTCCAAAAATATTTTCATTCGATGGTATTACCTTTTAGCAGTATTTTCTGAAAGTTTCATTGAAATATTCTCAAAATTTAATGAGCTACATTTTCTAAAAGCCTTTCCAAATCTTGTCTAATAGTTTTTCCACAAAATTCGTATTTCAAAGGCGATGCCGTTGATATTTCGAACAGCAATCGATGGATTGTTTGCAAATTCACTGAAAATATGATGAGAAGCATTGAAAGCTAATAGACGATCGCATTTTTCAAAAATTGATCGTCATTTTTTAATAGTTACGTGAAAATGATGCATTTTCTCATTGATTTCGTATGCTCGAGTTTCAGCTCCTCGCCATTTTGTAAAAAAATGTGATTTCAAGAATGGACAATTGTCAATTGGTCATATATTTATTGTAAACTTCAATATTTAGTTTATAGATTTCAAATGAACCGTTTCAGCATCAGAGTATTCAACGCCAAAAGTGGCGAAAAAAGTATCATCATCTGCCGGCGGCCATGTTTTTGTGCATTTTTCGATAATTTTTTTTTCCAAAGACTCTCAACATATTTGTGTTAAAATAAAATGTGTTCTATTCTAAACAACCGTTTGCCAGAAAAAAAAATCCGAATTCGGATATCCAGGTATAGATGCAGTCCATTAACGATGAACCAAAATCAGGAAGCTAATTTTGAATCTTAGCGTCTTTTCCCATCACTTTTTGAAAATTTCAAGACCCATTTCTCCAAAAAAATTGAGCTCAATCCCAAATTGAGCTGCAGGATTCCAAAATTCACACTGTAATAAATTTTTGAATTAAATTTAATAAAAAAAATATGAAGTTTTTATGCATATACAATATATTAATTTTAATATACGTTCGTATATTAAAATTGCAATACATAGTATGATTTTTAAAGCAGAATCATGAAGAAAGATATGAAAATTAATATTCTTTTGTATATTAAAATTAAAAGAAGTTATTTGATGCTTCATATACTTATATTGGAATATTACTGTACACATTGTATATGAAATTTAGTATCCTGTATATGCATAAAAATAAAAAAACTTCATATTTTTTTATTAAATTTAATACAAAAATTTCTTACATCAGTGCAACTAAAATTGTACGCCCGAGATATCCACATAAGGGATATTCGCAAGGGTCAGCTCGACCGAAAGTGCAATGGAAGAGCTTCGCCCTGGAGGCACTGCCTTAATCATCACGGTATAACCTCTGCGCCAAGTAAGTATATTGGGCACGCTGGCCGTCCGGTATATAACACCGTCATACGCCTATTTCGCTTGGGCACAGAGGTCCGAGCGCATGCGACGCATAGCGGTGGATGCGTCAACTAGCACGGCCGCTGACATTGATTGTAATTTTGGAAAATAAGTGTATTAATTTTCAATAACGTATCTTTAAAATGCGAAAAAGCATATAGAAACCATTTTAATATACGGGGACTTGAATTTTCAACGTTCATCTTTTAATTTTAATATCCAAATATTAAATTTAAGATGAAATTGTTAATTTTCCAATGCCATGTATATTAATTTCGAGTTCGTATACTTGTTATTGATATTCCCTATTCTGTATATTAAATTTCATTGCAATATTGAAAAAAAAATTTAATGGTTGATTGCAATTTTAAGAAATAAGTGTTTTAATTTTCAATAATGTATTTGAAAATTGCGAAAAAGTATACAAAAACTATATTCATATACGGATATATTAATTTTCAATGCTCACTCTTTTAATTTTAATATACAAATATTAAATTTAAGATGAAACTGTTAATTTTCCGATACCTTGTATATTAATTTCGATTTCACATACTTGCTTTTGAAATTTAATATACTTTTGTATATTAAATTTAATAACATTTTTTACAGTGCAGATTTCAAACATTTTCTTTGACACTCAAATTTTCTTTCCCCAACGCTGCAGAGTTAAATTCGCTTGATGACGACTGTACGTTTTTCATGATGCCCCAAATTGTATGTAATTAATATATCCTTTCGCATAACGAGATTTTCACGATAATTGGATGGCAATGGTCCGACGATTCTTCTCGAAAACGTCGAGGAGGAAAAAAAAAAGGAGACGTGATCGCTGACATTACACGCACCTCGATTCTCGACACGCGCGCGTCATCCCCTTGCACTCGGTGTAATTCAAAGAGATGCACAGGTAGTGCAACAAAATACATTATATATCTCGATCTTGAGCTGTCTTTCTGAGAAAGCTCGATTCAAAGGCGAGCGCGCGCGCTCGGCCACGTCCGCGGAACACTCGAGATAAAAAGGCCCAAAAAGTAAAGGAGAAAAATAAAAAGCTGAGAGAGCGAGAGAGAGAGAGTTACGAATGTTGAAGGAGAGGGATCTTCGAGGTGGCACGATTGCGCGAGCTGGCAAAGATCCTCTGCGATATATATATGGGGCATTCCACGTCGAATCACGCGGTCATCGGTCTGAGCCCCTCGGATTTTGATGGCCACTGAATCGCGGGTCTCGTTTGGCCCAAAACATGACCTCAAATTTTTCGAAATTGTTATTTCATTTTTTAGGGGTTGCCCGAGCTAGAAAATCATTAAATTGAGGGAAACCATGTAGAGGGGCCTTTTTTAAATTAATTAAAAAAATTTCACAGAAACAAGGTCCCAAAACAGATATTTTTGTCATAGTTCGATAATGGACCAAAAGTAATTACTATTTTTTTATTCATCAAACGCATGGGAAACGATAGAATCTTCTTGAACCAAGAAAATAAAAACAAGTTCCACTAGAAAAATATTGTCTTTATTGTTATTCTCATTACAAGAAACAATCAAAATAAGAAGTTATAAAAAAAAATTGTAATTATTTTTGGCCTATTAACGAGCTATGACAAAGATATATGTTTTGGGCCCTAGTTTCTGTAAAAAAATTCATTAATTTAAAAAAGGCCACTCTATGTTTCCCTCAATTTGATGATATTCAGCTCGGGCAAATCCTAAAAAATGAAATAAAAATTTCTAAAAATTTGAGGTCATATTTTGGTCCAAACGGAACCCACGATTCATTGGACATCAAAATCCGTGGGGGTCAGGCCGATGACCGCTTGATTCGACGTGGAATGCCCCATACATATACGTGTATACGATGGGAATGAAGACTCACGAAAAGTGGACGAAATTTTAACGATCCCGAGCACTCAGGGCAAATTATCGCCCCCTTGAGCCAATTATATATATATATATATATGAAGGCGGCGTCGACGTCGGTATACACCAGCGTGTATAAATCGTTATGGCGAGTGAACCATCTCTTTCGTTTCTTTCTCCCTTTATCTTTCTCTCTCTTCGATTCTCTCAAAGAAACCAAGCCGACTGGCCCGGGGGGCCGTTCAACATCGGTGGGGTCTCTCACGTCCGAAAACGAAAAGAGCTCGCATATATATATTTTTATATATGAGGCATTCCACGTCAAGTCGGCCACCCCATTTTTTGGAATCACCAAAAATCACATACAAATTTTTATAAAGTAGTTCTAACTGTCAAGAAAATTCGTGATTTTTTTCAGATTTTTAAATTACATATTTTAGCCGGAAAAAAATACAAAAAAATTCCTTGTTCCATTTTGTAACTCGACAATTATTCATCGTACGAAAAAAAAGTAGAACACGAAATTTAAGTTTTTCAACGTACTTTTCACTGAAATTTTTTACAAACTCCTCCGAAAGCTCTACATGCCATTTTCGGAGCAAATAATGTTTTGATATTTTTTTTCTCAGAATTAGCATCTTCGATTCGTCTGTAGTTCAAACAGTTTTTTACTTGATATATTTACAGACTACAAAAAAATTGGCTCAGTGGACAACCCATTCCTTCGCATGCGTTTTTCATCCCAAACGAATTACACAAATTTCTCTTGAACATTAACATGGTTGAGACTATTTATAGATATTTTCTACAGCCCGCATTTTTATTTATTTTTTGTACTTTTTCCATTTTTTAAACTTTTTCCATTTTTATTTATTTAAATATCTTTTTGTACATTTTAATAAACTTATTTATCAATGGACCCCTGTACACCGATAAAATCCATTCAAATTTGAGTCAAAGGCTAGCCACAATTTGAGTGAAAAGTACGTTGAAAAATGTAAATTTCATGTCCCACTTTTTTTTTCGTACGATGAATAATTTTCGAGTTACAAAATGGAACAAGGAATTTTTTCGTATTTTTTTCCGGCTAAAGTATGTAATTTAAAAATCTGAAAAAAATCACGAATTTTCTTGACAGTTAGAACTACTTTATAAAAATTTGTATGCGATTTTTTGTGATTCCAAAAAATAGGGTGGCCGACTTGACGTGGAATGCCTCATATATAGTTAGCAAACAAGAGATCACTGGTCCGAGAGGAGAGATCTCTTTACACCGGGATAAACCTCCTCTTCTCTCTCTCTCTCTCTCTCTCCCTCACCCTCTTTATCCACTCCCGTGTGGTTCGTGAGGATAAAGGCAACTTTTCCCTCTCCACGTTTATACGAAATTTTTAACACCGGGCCTTAAATTTAATTAGCCATTTTCTCGAATCATTTCTCGAAATAAGAATCGCGCAAAACTGTGATCGATTTATTGGGAATATATACAATTGATATTCGCAATAAGAACTGGGCAAAGTACTTGAAGTATCAAGTTCAAGAACTTGATAAATCAAGTACCAAGTATGAAGTACTTTTCAAGTTTTCAGGCATATCTTGTAAGTTCTAGTACTTACGTTTGATTTCTTTTTCTCATTTGATTTTTATTCGAATACTTTTTGTATCAAAACATATTTTCAACTTGAGCAATACACAGAGATTAGGTTAGGCAGATTGGAACAGAAGTACTTGAATAAAAAATTTAAAATAATTGAAAAATAGCATTGACGATTGTTTATTACGATTTATTTTGACACAGGTTTGAAAAAAAAGTAATAAAAAATATAATACATGGATTGTTAAAACTGCTCCAACTTCGTGTTCGTCTTCTAAAAACTGTCGTAGGCACCAGTTGAGGGACAGTATATCATTTACCACTGGATAGTAAAGTTAACAAAAACTTGATACAGACGAATTATTCTGACCAAACTTCTGACCTAACTTCTGACCAAATTTCATCGAAATTGAAAGGGGTTGATTCCAAATATTGGTCGATTTGACATGGAATGACCCATATTCAAAGGTTTTGCACATGCAACCATCAGCAAGAACATTCAAAAGTACTTGATACTTGTACTTGAAAAAGTACTTAAAGTACAGAAAAGTATGTAAAATTTTGAGTGCAATACTTGAAGTACTTTTTAAGTACTTCAAGTACTTAAAACTGTACTTGTACTTGAAAAAGTACTTAAAGTACAGAAAAGTACGTAAAATTTTAAGTGCAATATTTGAAGTACAGTCCGAGTACTTGAAAATTTAAGTGCAATCCCGTAGTAAAAAACTCCATTGAATCGCCAATGGCAACCAATGGTCCTCATACGACTCCATTGGACAATGAATGGGGACCCATTGAGATTTCCGCATTTGTCAATGGCGTACAGGGCTGACCATTGATCAGTGAATGGGTATCCATTGAACATCAAATGCGGATGAATCGAATGATCATCATTACTCAATGATGCTCATTGGAAAGCCAATGCGGATGAATCGAACGATCATCATTACTCAATGATGCTCATTGGAAAGCCAATGCGGACGAATCGAATGATCATCATTACTCAATGATGCTCATTGGAAAGCCAATGCGGATGTATCGAGCGATCAGCATTGCCCAATGGTGTCCATGAGATGGTAAATGCTGATGAACGAAGTGATCCGCTTTACCCAATGATGTCCATTGGAAAGTCAATGCGGATGAACTGAAAGATCAGCATTTCCCACAGATGTTCATTGGAACCCAAATGCGGCTAACGATGAAATGATCAGCATTTACCAAGGATACCCATTGAATAATAAGTAACTACGAATTATACAATGATCAACATTTATCAATAATGTCACTTCATTGATGACTGATCGAATGATGAGCAGCATTCGTTAACGATGTTGCAATCCATATTCGAGGTTTAATGCTGAACAATTGAACCCATCGATCGATGAGAATTTTTCCGAATGCGATATTTCTCAAACGGCGGTGAATTAATAAAGTCAAGTAAGAATAGATGTCGCTGATTCTCATATATGAACCAAATATTTTCTTCAATTGTAATAAATGCTGATGATTATATCGATGGTCAATTAATATTAGCATAAGCTCGGAAATTATTCGAAAGTAATTTTAAAAAAATGTATTATAAACTGCTCATCAAGTACGCGTACGTTTGGGATAAATGATTTTTAAAACCGTTTATTTTTAACATATACACATAATTTTATCAGCCCTTCTCAACCCGATTTGTGAGAGGAGAAACATATATACTTTCATTATCAATCGTCATCTGAATACACTTACAATCTATTTTCTCAATTCTGAGCTTCAATAATTTCTATTAAATGTAATAATATATATCGCGTTACAGCAGCCATAAGGGCGTATCACCTCTTTTACGCCCTTATGGCATCCGGGAGCCATAAGGGCGTATTGGAATTTTTTTTTCAGGAATCGACGTAATTATGACCGAAACGTATAGAACCGATGAAAAAAAAATTTTATAAGCTCTTGCTCAAGCCGCAATTCTATCTAGAAAATATTTTTGTTTTTCGGGCCTCATATCGATGTATTTTTTCCCCCTAAACACGAATCTATCAATAGTTTTTTCAAAAAATCAAAATTTTCATGAATTTCGATAAAAAACTGTTTTGCTCAATTTTGGGCCTATTTTAAAAAACCTGAAAATAGCGAAATTTCAAGTGCTCATAACTTCACTTTGGTTCAACCGATTTCAAAATTTGTTTTTCGTACGCAAAGCTTGTGACCAAACTTAGAGAATGCCGTTAAGTTCATCCCGATAACTAATTTTTTGTAGAAATGAGAGCAGTTTGAAAATCGCCGAAAAAAATGGAAAGGGGTATACCTTAAAAAGTTTACAAAAATCTATTGTTGAACTTTAAAAATCTGCCAAAAATCGAAAAACGGTCGTAATGGGATGAACCAAACGGGATTTTGAAGCGTGAACGATTACGAAGAGAATGAGCTCATGCTCAAGCCGCAATTCTATCTAGAAAATAAATTGCAGCCATTTTAGTGAACCGATTGAATTTTGGCCAAAATGCAAAAAAAAAAAAAAAAATTATCTTTGTTTTTCGGGCCTCATATCGATGTATTTTTTCCCCCTAAACACGAATCTATCAATAGTTTTCTCAAAAAATCAAAATTTTCATTAATTTCGATAAAAAACTGTTTTGCTCAATTTTGGGCCTATTTTCAAAAACCTGAAAATAGCGAAATTTCAAGTCAACGTAATTATGACCGAAACGTATAGAACCGATGAAAAAAAAATTTCCCCAATTTTTTTTTGTGGGCAATGGGGAATGAGTGGCGAACAGCAATGGAGATTCTTTCGTATAGTAAAAACTCCATTCATCGCCATTGAAAAATCCTCATTCATTCCCCATTGCCAAAATAACCAATGGGGATGAATGCCGAATTGCCTAAGGGGATTGTCTCCATTGAATCCCCATTAGATAATCCCCATTCCGTTTCAAATGGGGAATTCAATGGCGAAAATCCCCTTAGGCAATTCGGCATTCATCTCCATTGGTTATTTTGGCAATGGGGAATGAATGGGGATTTTTCAATGGCGACGAATGGAGTTTTTTACTACGGGATACTTGAATTACTTTTTCAAGTACGATCATCAAGTACTTTTGAATGTGGCTTGCTTATGGTTGCATGTACAAAGCCTTTGAATATGTAATTAAAGTACTTTTCAAGTACTTCAAGTACGTCGCAAGTACCCAGTGCATCAAGTACTTGTACTTGAAAAAGTACTTAAAGTGCAGAAAAGTACGTAAAATTTTAAGTGCAATACTTGAAGTACAGGCCGAGTACTTGAAAATTTAAGTGCAATACTTGAAGTACTTTTTCAAGTACGAGTCTTGCTGATGCATGGATGCATGTACAAAGCCTTTGAATATGCAATTGAAGTATTTTTAAGTACTTCAAGTACGTTGCAAGTACCGGGTACTTCAAGTATTGCCCAGCACTGTTCGAAATATGTGTAAAGAAAAAAATGTTGGAAGACTATAATTTTATAATTTAGTCAAGTTGAATTTTCCTTCCAGTGGGTTTGAGATTTGAATGAGCTGATTAGATTCTCTTCAATTAATGCACTCCGAACTTCATGACGTAATTAAAAAAAATAATTTTTAAGAAGAATAATGAGTTTAATTGACTTGGTTACGTTTGAAATAATTTATCGAATGATAATTCAGTCCCTCGAAATCAATTTATACTGAAAGACCAAATTTAAATAATGTTCGGGTGCTACGAGTGAGGACTTTGTATTGGTATATAAAAACAAGGCCATTTCCAAACCACGAACGGATATTTAAAGCTCAGGAAAAATGAAGATAGTGCCAAACGAATATCCACAAAGTGCACGGGCAATGCTGCGGAAATCTCGGGAAGAAATATTTTTCCCTCTACTTCGGAAGAACCGAAAGTACCTCCCATTACCTCAGCTGACTTTAACGTATGTACTTAACGACCCTACTTTTCCACAACACGTACTTTGCCCACTAAACAATTCTTTCCTAAAATGCCGGCATCGTACTTCAGGCTTTGAACTTCACTTTTTCGACCGTTTACTTTTATTATATCGTACATCTTCATATGCATAAGCATATATATATATATATGGGCCATTCCATCCCAAATCGGACAGTTTGAAAAACTTTTTTTTTATTTCCTCAATTTTTTTATATTTTTGAGTACCCATTAAAAGACCCTTCCTGTTAAATTTTGAGATTTTTTTGATTACCCGTTGAAAAGATATTAAATTAACAAAAAAACCGCTCTTTTTTTGGTACTTTGGTCATAATTTCTTTAATAATGGTCCACATTAAGAGTTTTTTTTCAAAATTTTTGTTTTTTATGGAATTTTCAGAAAAAAAATACAACAAAAATATTCGACGTGTTTTTTAATGAGTTTTTTGAGTTTTAAACGTTAAATCGCGTTTGTTAAAGTGAATGTCATTTTTGATTTTTTTTAAATTTCTTGTTTCAAACATCTATCTATTCAACAATTTTTAAGACCAGTCCGATCGTGGGATCTCGATAACTACTATTTTTTTCGATTTTTGAAAATTACATTTTTTTTTTTTAAATTGATTATTATGAATACCAATTTTTGTTACTGTATAGTATTTTTTTAATAATTTTGAATTAATTTTGACACTTTTTCATTGTTAACAGATTTTTAAAATTAATAATTAATCGATGAGCAAATAACAACAGTTCAAGAATTGTATGAGTGGGCATTGAACCTAAATAGTCTACCGAATATTGCTGTCAAATTTTCACATGAGAAACATTATTCAGATGCAAAAGAAAGATTTTATTTGCGATAAAATACTGCGAAGTCAATCACGGGGGGACACAAAAATTTCATTAAATTATTCCAATGAGCAACGGAAATGTATTGGCAAAGGAATATTCTAATTCAGGAAATAATCGTATATGTAAAGTTTTCAAAAAAATACGTGAATAAATAAAAACTGATGTTATTATTGTTCATAAGCAGACTTAAAGATTAATTATTAATTTTAAGAACCTGTTAACAATAAAAAAGTGTCAAAATAAATTCTAAATATTGAAAAAAATACTATACAGTAAGAAAAAATGGGTCAAAATAAATTCTAAATATTGAAAAAAATACTATATAGTAACAAAAATTGGTATTCATAATAATTTATGAAGAAAAAAAATATTAATTTTTAAAAATCGAAAAAAAAATAGTTATTGAGATCCCACGATCGGACTAGTCTTAAAAATTGTTGAATAGATAGATGTTTGAAACAAAAAATATTTAAAAAAATCAAAAATGACATTCACTTTTAAAAACACGATTTAACGTTTAAAACTCAAAAAACTCATTCAAAAACACGTCGAATATTTTTGTTGTATTTTTTTCTGAAAAAACCATAAAAAAACAAAAATTTAGAAAAAAAACAACTTTTAATTCGGACCATTATTAAAGAAGTTATGACGGGTAATCAAAATAATCTCATAATTTAACAGGAAGGGTCTTTTCATGGGTACTCAAAAATATAAAAAAAATGAGGAAATAAAAAAAAAAGTTTCTCAAACTGTCCGATTTGAGATGGAATGCCCCATATATATATATATATATATATATATATAAATATATATATATATATATATATATTCGCGTATACTGACGAGTCTCGAGTGTTTGTGCAAAGAGGGACCCCCAGAGGGCCACGAGTGGAGTTGCCGAAAAAAAGATGGAGGAAAAGGAGAAAAAGATATTCTGAGAATCGGTGGTTCGATGCTAAAAATAAGATCCCACCCGGGAGCGACGATTATGTGTGTGCAGCCGAAAAATAAAGAGAGAGAGAGAGAGAGAGGGGGGGGGGGGATAAAAGAGCTGCAAGACGAAGAAGTGCAGGACAAGAAATGCACTGGCCGAAAGAATTGAGGCAAGATATGCTGGTCCGAGGTCTGTCTGCGATATTAAACACACAGCCACAGATTTCTTAAGATCAGACGGAAGCGAGGACTGCGTTGTAGGACCAAGTCGTCAGGATGAAAAGAGCGCATCTTCAAGGCACAAAATATCTGGAAATACGCCATTTTGATTTTTATGGGCACGCGCGATACGACTTTATGGATGGGGTGAGAGAAAGAGAGAGAGAGAGAGAGAGAGAGAGAGAGAGAGAAAGGAGAGAAGAGAGGAAAGAGAAGGACGAGTCGAAGGAGGATGCGCCTCCGCTGGGATCGTCGGTGGTTAATGAAGTTGTCGGTTGAGGACGTTTACAGCTGCGGGACGGGGTGGGAGGGGGGATTTACCTGCGTGTGGTCCATTCACCACAGAGGGCAAAAGCAAGACGAGCAACAGGTTGCAAGAACACGAGGAGGCAATGCAGACACGCGCAACCCGACGTTGAAAGGTCTGATTAGGACTATGTTTGTTTTATATTTTCCGTCTTTGCGGTGAGATACGCCTCCTTTTTTATTCCTCCTGTACAAACCGGTCGTAATTATTGCGTGTAAGATATTTGGACGGATGTAGTTTAATGATTTAATGCCCCCGATGATTGATTGGCCGCTCTCGTTAACATAATGAGAGGGAAGGTCAGATCAAGTTGATTGGATTCAACGGTGGAAATTTTAATATTTCGCTTCCTCGTGGCCAAACTTTTTTTTTTTTGGAGATTTGTATCTGTTTGAATGGGAAATTTCGAATGAGAGCATCTGGAGAAAGTCGCAATCGAGGGAAAATTTGGTACAAAAGTTGTCCCTTAAGCCTGAAGATTCCTTGAAATTGCTAATGACAAATCAAGTGGTGCTAAGGACCGTCAAAAAAACCCGAGCAGAAATTTGTTCCGTTTAGCCTATAATAACGGATAAGGACCTGATCAGGCATCAGTAAGGATAGCCTGATCAGGATAGCCTGATCACGCACAGATCCCAGCCGGATCATATTTCAGTACGATATAGGTCAGGCTAGCCTTACATTATCCATGTCAGGGACAGATCAGGTGGTGCTAAGGACCGGCTAAATATTTCCCTGATCCGGGACGGAGCAGGAGTGTTAGTTCCGAGACTCGCCGTGAGATGTCGCAGTACGGCGGACGCTCGCTCCCATACGGATGATGTGAATAGTATGCTTATATATGCGACCGCGACCATGAAAATTTACTTCTCTACAGCGAGGAATGAAACCTCGCGAGAAGCCCTATTACGAAAAGTCCTTTGCTGACTAGCCTAATAATTGCTGGCTAGCCTAATAACGGATAAGGACCTGACCAGGCATCGGTATGGATAGCCTGATCACGCACAGATCCCAGCCGGATCATATTTTGGTATGACATCGATTGCCAGGCTAACCTTACATTATTCATGTCAGGGACAGCTGATCAGGAGGTGCTAAGGACCAGTAAAAAAACCGGAGCAGAAATTTGTTCCGGCTAGCCTATAATAACGTATAAGGACCTGATCAGGCATCGGTAAGCATAGCCTGATCACGCACAGATCCCAGCCGGATCATAATTCGGTACGATATAGGTCAGGCTAGCCTTACATTACCCATGTCAGGGACAGATCAGGTGGTGCTAGGGAAAAAAACTTCGTTCTGAATAATGTGGCTAGCCTGATATTTCCCTGATCCGGGACGGAGCAGGATCGTTAGTTCCGAGACTCGCCGCGAGATGTCGCAGTACGGCGGACGCTCGCTCCCATACGGATGATGTAAATAGTATGCTTATATATGCGACCGCGACCATGCAAATTTACTTCTCTACAGCGAGGAATAAGACCTCGCGAGAAGCCCTATTACGAAAAGTCCTTTGCTGACTTCCTCGTACTGTACATATACTCTACAAACACATAAAATTCTTGTGGCATAAAATAAATAAGCGATAAGGCGCCTGATCAGGCTAGAAACCGTGCGCGATCAGGACCGGATAAGGCGCCTGATCAGGCGGGATCCGTGCTCGATCAGGACCGGATAAGGCGCCTGATCAGGCGGGATCCGTGCTCGATCAGGACCGGATGAGGAGCCTGATCCCAGCCTGTCCGTTAATAGCGTTATTCTCCTGACATGTAGCCTGATATGTAGTCCCATCAGAGCCTGATATATGTAGCCTGATCAGGGCCGGATGTTGTTGTAAGGCCAACCTGAGGTGGTCCTGATCCCAGCCGGAATCAAATTTCCACAATTTGAGCAAAAATCTCTAGACATTAAAAATGGTCTTTATTTTGCAGATGATGCATCATCGTCAGCAAACCTCGTCGTTCCTGAGGTCGAGCGGGGGAATCGATGGTCACAGAACGAGCGATACATCGTCGAGCAATTGTTCGTCAACCCTGTCGATAATATCGAGGCGATGCTCGTCTCATCGGGGGCGAACATCGACGCTCGTGAGAACGTCTTTGGCGCCTTCAACGAGATGCACGAGGACGAGGAATTTCGTCACTTCGTCGACGTCGACGTCATCCTCTTCCTGTCCTGTATTACTCTCGGTCCTGGCTTGGTCAGTGACGCTACTACTTATATCATCCTGTCTCGGTATCACCGACGCCCGCGAACTGATGGGACATCCTCTGGGAAAGAGATCCTTCCTGCAGCTTCAGTGCAAGGGCGTTTACGACAAAAGCCTCTTTGCACGTCTCGATAGAATCTGCGAGGACTGTTACAATCTATTCCGGGAACCGAGCCTTCACACTCTCTGCAGGTAATTAATTTTTTTGCATCGTGAAATTAAAAAAAAAAAAATAACACTAGCCCTTTCTCGATAAAATACAATTATATAAATTTTTGGGGCAGAACGTGAGGGATTTAATTTTTGACAAAAATTTGACTGATTCATTGCAATTTTTCTGTATTCTTTCCAATCAATCCCGACGCTTTTTCTGCTCACAAATTATTTTTTTTAAAACAATGCTTTGATCGAAAAATTTCAAATTTCAGCAATTTTACAAAAGTATAATAATCAAAGTCTCCAATTAATCAAATTGTGTACTTTCAAGCTCCAACGATTAAGAAATTCGTTTTTCAATCGTTAAAGCTTGAAAGAAGACAATTTGATTAATTGGAGACCGATTATTATGCTTTTGTAAAATTCCTAAAATTTTGATTTTTCGATCAAAGCATTTTTATAAATAGACTGAATCTGGGTTGAGTAAGGGATCTTGTAAATGTAAAAGTTTCAACGTTTGAGAGAAAAAATTGAGATTGAAAATCAAAGATTGTTTATCGAGTCTTGCAAGTCTTCTACTGAAGTTTTGGTTAAAAAAAAAGATTAATTAAAAAAATTCGATAAACACATATTGATCTTTTACACATGTATTTATATTTACAACTGTGAGTGAGTAATGGATCGTGTAATTTGCACCAGCATGGAGAATCGTGTAACTTTATAAATCGATACTATTGCTCCAGATCCATAAGTCGATAGTTATTAAAATGATCGATACACGCGATATATCGATAACAAACTTGTTTTACGAGAGATCTTAAAGACCGTGTTCACTCGACGATACATTTCGATGTGAATAATCAGCAATGTCTCAATAAAGTGTGAACCAAAAAATCCAAAAGGATTTTGAATTTTTTTTGCAACTCAAAAGTTGCAAAAAATGAGAAGAAAAAAATTGAAAAATGAAAAAAGCTGAAGAAAAATCATCTTATCAAGTTGTCCTGGAAGTTATTTTATGGAAATGTTTTATTTTCAAAAATGTTGTGCAGTTCTATCAATTGGAAAACATTTTTTTATTTTTCGGTCATGTATCAAGATGTGTGAAAATTTTTATACGAATTGTATTCTCAATAGTTCACAGTTTGCACAGTCGATGTTGGCCGACAGTAACGAGCATAAACATATAATATATACGGGGCATTCCACGCCGATTCGACCCTGGCTCTGACCCTTCACCTCTTCGATTTTGTCCGCAATTTTTTATGGTTTTGCAGTACCTCTGAAGAGCACTAAGGATTTTTTTCAGATTTTTTTGGAGCGATTTGACTCAACTATAATTTTACAAACAAATTATTTTCAACCCAAATTTAAAAATCTGAAAAAAACTAGAAAAATTTCTTTTTTCATATGAAAAATTTCAAGCGCTGAGCCAAAGTTTTTTTTAATGAATTGAAGGTGTTAAAAATTTTTTTGGATAAGGGCTCACTTAATTCAGGTTTCTCGTTCAATAAAAAAAAAAAATCGAAAAAGCTTGTTACAAACAGAAGGAAACCTCCGTCCACTTTGGCTCAACGCTCAAAGTTTTTCATATAAAAAAAGGGATTTGTGTATTTTTTTCAGATTTTTTAATTTAGGCTAAAAATAATTTGTTTATAAATATATAGTCAAGTCAAATCGCTCCAAAAAAATCGGAAAAAAATCCTGAGTGTTTTTCAAAGGTACTGTAAAACCATAATAAATCGCGGACAAAATCGGAGTGGTGAAGGGTCAGACCCAGGTCGATTCGGCGTGGAACACCCCACACATATATTTATATGCTCGCGTAAATTACAGGATTGCGCTCGTATGTGGGGGATTCAGAGTTTGTGCGCGCCGGTTTAAACACGTCAGGCACGCGCGTATCGAAACGGAATGAGATTTCTCTTCTATTTATAGCATCTCATGGTACGCGAATGCAAGCGTACATCCGTTATTACCTGGCCTTACAACTTGTTGGGTCCACGTACGGTCTCTCGTGCCACACCATCGCAATTCCCACCGAGAATCGCGAATGGAAGAATTGATTTCATTTTTTGTAAAAAGTTTCCAAGAACGAAGAAAAAAGGGAGGGATTCGCGTAGGAAATAAGGTCAATTCAAACTAGCGAAACAAAATGGCCGCCATGTTAGGAAAAAAATGGCCGCCATATTGAGAACAGAATGGCCGCCATGCTATGAACAAGATGGCGGTCGTATTAGGAACAAAATGGCGGCAATTGACGCCATGATCGATGAACAAGATGGCCGTCGCATTAGGAACAAAATGGCGTCAATTGACGCCACGATCGATGAAGAATTATCGAATTTAGGAAGTGATCAGCGATTTATCTTTATAATTTTTTCGTTAATGCGTTATTTGAGGAAAATTTCGATATTTTATGTTAAAAAAATTGCAGAAAGGACTGCTTCACGACAGCATACTTCAAGGGATGCCTGGACGTGCTTTTACTGGACGAAGAGCTGGAACAGATACAATCAATGATTAAACATCTCCATGGAGCTGATCCTGGGGTTTAGGTAGTTTTTGTTTGTTTTTCGTTTTCTTTAATTTTATGATTTGTCCTCGAGCTTTTATTTTTCATTCTTCCACTAACACTATCCTCAAACTGAACTCTCCAATTTTTCCTCATTTCATCCTTTCTCTTATTCGAACCTTTTCGTTCAGTTCATTATATATCCTTTGGAATTCTTCGTTTCGTTCGAATTCTTCGTGCCTTTTTCTCGAAATAATTTGAGATCCAGCATCGCTATAGACGTCTTTAGGTAATTCATCACCTGAACAAAATGATCGTTGCATCACGTTGTCATCGTGTTGTCCTTCTTTTGTCGCGTGTAGGACGAAAATGGAATTTTTGTATTTCGTCAATTTTCGATCAACCGGCGCACGATTTTCATTCTACGTGAGCTTTTTTACCCGATTAAGAAGGTGGAGCTGTATTTTTCGAAAATTTTTCGCAACAAGAGTGTGAAGGGCGCCAATTTCAAAATTGTGCGAATGGGACGATTTTTCTCGTTCGCATAGTCAATTTTCAACTCGCATTTTTTTTTTCAACTCGCAACAATTGTTCTATATTTTTTTCCTATCTAAAGGGCACCAATCATCCAACGTCACGCACATCTGTCCGTCCAAAATTGTACTAACTCTCACTTCCTTCTCTACACCAATTGTAACTCAACTAATCTTTGTTTGTTTTTTTTTCTGTTTCTCACGAAAAAAAAAAAACAGGCAAGATTGCTTCAGCACGAAATACTTTACGAGCTGCATCCAAGCTTTGCTGCTTGAGGACGAGAAGGACAAGTTCCAGGAGATGGCGGAGTACCTTGGCCGCAAGAAGTAAAAACGGAGGATTACTTATGAAAACGAACGAACGGACCTTGGGACGAGATGGAGAGACATTCGGGGAGAAGGAACATCAACTTTGAATCGATACACGGAGCTCGCAAAGTCATCGAAGATCAACGCAGCATCATCACGAGGTCAACGCCAACTTCAAGAAGAATATGAGGCGTTTCAATGCAAAAGGAACTACAATTCTTTGACAGAGATTCATCAGTTGGAAACCTCAAGATTTTTGGATAAACCATCAAGGAAAAGAGCTTCGAAGACGTGTGCTAATTAAGGGGGAAAATTGGGGAAGGAGGATCTCGAAGGTCGTCGCCAAACGTCCATAGGCTTAAGCGGAACGGTACCGAGGGCCATACATCCCATTACGAATTCTAGTCGACATAAATATATCTACGCGCCATTAATCGCGTCCAACGTAAGAATAAACACTGACAAGAAACACGAACAAAACTCACACCGCAAAAAATATACACGAAATACTGAATCTTCCAAAGATACGCTGCGACCTCGATAATCGGAATCCGTCGGGACCGCCCCTTGCGAGAAGTGGGGTTGCGCACATTGCACAGAATCGTCTCTGCGCCGCTGGTGGCTGACGGCGGCCTAACGCGATTGGCTTGGCGCTTCTCCCACTACGCTGCAATTGCAACGATCGAGGTAGCGATTATCGAGGTCGCAGTGTAAGAGGGAAGTAGAGAAGAAATTACAACATGCATTACACAAACATATACATACATTTATATATATATATATGTATACAAATATGTATGTATGGAATGTTCGGACATACGGTTTGATTGTTTTGCGTGAGAGCACGGCGCATAATATGATTTTACAGTTTTTATTGTTTTTTTCTTTCTCAAAATAGTTTTTCAATTAACGATTCAAATCGCTGATAGCCTCATTGGGCATTTCTATTAAACAAAAAAAAGAATCGTGAATTGTTTTAATGATTTTGAAAATATTTCATTGGCAAAGAGAATCACGAATTTTGCTAAAATTGATGAAAAACAAATGAAGAGGACATCATGATTGACTATGAAAGAAAGAAAAAGCTGAACATGGAAAAATCGAGAGTATTACGATTACGCGTATTATTAATAATATTATTAACGTTACGAGCTATCGCTGATATTATACATATGCATATATCCACATATGTGTATGTGTATATATATATATATATCTATATTAATGTTGTTAATTATTGGTGAACAATTGCAGCTGTGAGAATGGAAAGTGGAAAAGAAAATCCCTGCATCTTCACGAAAATCGACTCGTATTTACCTTTTAGTATTTATTTATTCTTTCACGTCCTTAAAGTCGATGCGGGAGGAAAAAAAATCTATATTATATTGCCTCGATGAAGAACAAAAGTTTGGTGGATTTTTTTTTTTTTTTTTTTTTTTTTTTTTAAGTCGTTTTATCCAAGATACATTCCAAAATCAGTATTTTGCTGTTACAGTTTTATTTCTCGACGTCCATTCACGCATATATATATATTTATATATGCATTGATATTTGCATTGATACAATGAGAAAACAATGTACCAGGATTTGTTAACTGTTAACAAATGTAAAGTTGAATATGGTGAAAACTATTTTTTAACGGTTAATGAATTATTTTGACACAAATAAAATATTTCTTAACAACAAATTTTGTGACAGTTGAGGAATATTTAAGCAAAAGTGCCAACTAAATGTATTTCTTTACTACAAATAAACTGTTTTATCAGTGATATATACGTATATATGGGGCATTCCACAACGATTCAACCTGGGTCTGACCCTTCACCTTTCCGTTTTGGTCCGAAATTTTTTTATGTTTTTGCAGTACCTCTGAAGAGCACTCAAGATTTTTTAAAGATATTTTTGGATCGATTTGACTAGACTATAATTTTATAAGTAAATTATTTTTAGCCCAAATTTAAAAATTTGAAAAAAATTACAAAAATCCCGTTTTTTAAATGAAAAATTTCAAGCATTGAGCCAAAAATTTTTTTTTTCTCGAAAGAGGAAGCTGAATTGAGTGGGTCGTTGTGCAAACAGTTTTGTATGAATTAAAGGTGTTTAAAAAAATGTTTGGATAAGGGCGAAACTATTTATGTTTCTATCAAAAAACAAAAAAAAAAGTCGAAAAAGTTTGTTATAAACAGAAGGAAACCTCAGCCTGTTTTGGCTCAACGCTTGATTTTTTTCATACAAGAAAAGGGATATTTGTGATTTTTATCAGATTTTTGAATTTGGGCTAAAAATAATTTGTTTATAAAATTAAAGTCAAGTCAGATCGTTCCAAAAAAATCTGACAAAAATTCTGAGTGCTTTTCAGAGGAACTGCAAAATCTTAAAAAATCGCGGACAAAATCGGCGAGCCGAAGGGTCAGACCCAGGTCGAATCGGTGCGGAATGCCTCATATATATGTGTGACTTATCAACGATGAAATTTTTTTTTCTCATTTTTTTTCTTTCGTCCGTTGCGAAATATGGTCTGAACTATATTTTGAATTGTATTGCATCCCTCCCCCGCGAAATCCACCCCCTCACACTCATCGAAATGCCAATTACAGGCGAGACGATTAATGTAACTCGGTTACTCGTCAAATTACTTGGAGAGCAGGACTCGAATTTTTTTTTGTTTATTTTTTTTTAATTTTTTTATAGTAACGTTCGGTAGTAGCTTTTATAGTAAAGTTTAAAAATACAGTTGGATTATCGAGTAAAATGATTTTTGTTTTGAAAATAGAACAAATCATTCGGTTTATCATTCCAATGAAAAAAAGAGTGAGCCTTGAGATAATTTAAAAAAATTGCATGGCACTGGATAAGGGTGGTTTTTTTTTTAATTACACGACCACGTGTTCGACACGAAAATCGCATGATTGTGGAAAACGGTGAGCGAGATATGAAAATGAAAAAAAGAAGAAAAAATACGACGAGGCACGATAGAATGATTTACTTACTTTAATAGACACGCGATAATGAGAAGCTCTCGGCTTGTCGCACGGTTTAATTTTTATTTATTTCACGAAATGTAATATTGCGTTACGATTTAATCATTATTCTATATATATATTATGCATACCATATATTCTTCAGGAAGGATATATCGCACGCAAAAAGTGAGGAAGTAATGACGATTGTAAAAGAAGAGAGTTTGAGAGTGATATATATTATATATGCATATATATTCATATATAAATATATATATATATATATATATATATATATACAGGGTGTTGAGCAATTAGATAACCTAATTGAGTTCACCGTGTAGAACGCGCCAAGACGAAAAATTAGCTTTTTTAAAAATTGTTATACGTCAAAAATTAGCTTAGTTATTCATGTTTAAAGCTGACCAATGACGGCTCGAATCTAGGAGCAATGCTACTGGTGAGCCGCGTGGTAGGGGCAATGGTGGGCGTGGCGGGAGAAACCCCCACCAGCGGCATTTCTTCTAGATTCTAGCCGTCATTGGTCAAGTTTAAAACCATTAATAACTAAGCCAATTTTTATCGTACAACATTTTAAAAAAAAGCTAATTTTTTGTCTTGGCGCGCTCTACAGGGCGAACCTAGTCAGGTTATCTAGTTGCTCAACATCCTGTGTATATATATACATATATATATACACATGTGTGTATGTAAGAAGAGATTGAGGATACGTGAAAAATCTTATCCTAATCGATAATCGTGTAATATTATATTATATAAAAGAAAACGTATATAATGTAATTATTTACAAATGCGTTGCATATTTATTCACGTATTTTCGTACGCATCGCGCTGTAAAGATTTTTTTATAGTGCCGTTGCTTACGCACAAACGTGTTTATGTGCTTATATGCATTTATCAACGACGGATATCTAAATTTATTCTTGTTTTGTGTGAATAAACGGATGAATGTAAAAAAAATTACACGCCTGATTATTTATTTTTGAATCCATTTCAGGAATACGAATGTTGATGCATCGAGGAGAATGCAATTATGAAAATTGCACTTTGATCAGAAAGTCTGATTAAAATGGTCACAAAAAATCTGGAGCCAAAATTCCAAGTTCAAGAATTTGTTGTTTCCTCATAAAACGTTTTGCAGTTGATGAGAAAAGAGGTCCAGAAATGATTGATATAATTTTTGTAAGTATATTTTGTCCGTGCAAATCGAAAATCGAATTAATGAAAATGAATAATCAAATCATTAATTTTTTTTTATGATCCCTGGAATATATATTTCATCGATACAAAAATATAATTTTAATTGTTCATTCTCAGTGCTCGAAATTCCGTAGTTTTGCCGCTGAGAAAACTTGAACGACATCTGGAAATCGACTTTTTTCCTTGGTTTCTGATAATATATTCTTTAAAAGAAAATTTTTCATTGCTCCAGTCCTTAAAATTCTGTTGAAATCGACAATAAACCATCAATCTGGTTTAACCTAAATGAGAACTGCATTTGCTAATTTTGTTACAGTCGAAAAAAATTATAATTCTAATTATAATTATGAAAATGACAAAAAAAATTTACAATTTTTTTTTTCATTTCCAATAAAATAGTTTGTTATGGAAAATTGATTGGACGACACGATTAAAGTCCGAATTGCTCAAAACTTCAAAGTCGTGCCAATGAAAAAATAAAAAAAGCCAGTGTATGGATTCAAATTCGTTGAATATTTCAACCAGATCAAAGTTCAATCAAATTGTGCTTTTCACAACTTTTGTTATAAAATTACTCTATTATTCCGACAAAACAATGCATAATTATGTAAACAGAACTTTAATAGCATAGATATTATTTATTTCTTCCACGAATGATACTTCAAAATATCGAATTAACAGTGATGAAGAACGTTTTGATATTCAACTGATTAAAACTCGATGATTTTCTGACGTCAATGCACAATTTGCTGTCGCGTAACAATATTTTGAAGAAATTGACCTTGTGACGTCCCACGACGTTCATTGCGTCAGAGTTCAAAAATTTGTTTCACATAAAAAGTACTGGCGAATCGAAACAAGCACGTTTTCTACCTTACCGACATCTCCAGATAATCGGCTGATTGATACAATGCCCGTGTCTGATTGAAAACTAGCGTGTCCATCAACATGCCCTTTTAAGTCTTATGAAATCAAGAATCTCGAGCAAAGGACGATTTAAAGGGCATGCGAAAAGCTTCTGACAAACTGTTGAAAAAACTCTGATGGTAACAAGGAAATCGTTTTTCATCGATTAATCGAATGCTCTAAAGTATTTTACGAATAAATAAAGGGTTTTTTTTTGGCTACGGAGTAACACCGAAATTAGTAAGGAGAAGAGTCAGATTAAAAAAAAAAAAAAATAACATCATTGACAAAAAAAATTAAGAATCCGTTCAATAATTTTTTTTCTTCAGATGAATAATTGTATTGATCATTTTTAATTTTGGCTTCTGACTATTTGTATTTCTATAAACTTAAAAAAAAATTAATTTGCAAAATGGATTTCATTCTTGATTTTCAATTCCAATAACTTGTGAACCAAAAATTCGAAGAGACTGACATTGACAGGCCGTCAAATAAACCTTCAAAACTTCAGTTTGACCGAAAAGAGTTATCTTTTATTTCTTATCACACAGATATAGGTTAAAAGTTATACTCACAATAATTTAGATCCCTCTCAACGTTTCCTCACTGATGGTTTCTTTTCGGATAAAGTATATAGGCAAAAAACACCAACGATTTGTGGTGATTAGATTTGGTGGGTGTCCCCGAAGTTTTTTTTTGTTTTCACTGGCACACGTTCCCGATTATTTTAAGTGGTTCGTTGAAGTTTGGGGGCTCGATGAAGATTCGACATCGACGGGGTCTTCGATGAATCCGATGAGTCGAAGAAAAAATCTGAAGCAATGACCTTACCGACTGATGGTAAGAAAACGACTGAGAAGGCCAAATTTGAAGAAACCTTCCATACCAACAGTCGATTCTGGATTAGGACGGTATTTATATTACCATCGGTTGGGCAATGTGTAAGTCAACTTGGCCTCACTATTTGGTCACTAACCCTTTGATAACCCTTTCCAACGATCTCTGCCGATCTATCTGTTAGTCTCTGGTCCAATCTGGAAGATTGAGTGCACTGATCGACTCGGTCAATCTACATACTAATTAATCCATGGTTAACAATGGATTACAATCAAATATTCACCTGTAACAGGTGGATATTGACCCTCAAAGCGACAGAGCAGTGAATGGTACACGTCAGTTCTCCAAAGTCGATCTGCAAGAGCACTTCCTGGGTTAGTAACGCACTTGACACTGATTTTATTTAAATCTAGATAGTTAGCTCCTCAATAGGAACCTGTGCCACTCTCATCCACTCAACAATGATCTTCCTCCTTTCCTTTTGTTGTTGTTGTTGGCTTTTTTTTTGTTATTTTCATTAAAGATAGAAAATCACAAGAGATGGCTCTGGGAGCTTAAGCCCATCTAGTCTGGTAATCGCATTAGAGCGCCATCTGTCATGGAGGCATGTACTATTGGACGTTAAGCCTCTGGGTTATCCTCTTGGTTAACTTTAATAATGGTTATTGGTCGGGAAAAAACGATATCTTCCTTGAATCTTACCTGCTGCAGCCCATAGATGGCGCGAAGGCCCTCTTGAGGACTCGCGTCGGTAAGGAAGAGACCTAGCTTTTACAAACCGATGATGTCTCACCAAGCTCTTGCAGTATTCGTACTGTAATTTAAAAAGAACCTCTTTTAAAAAAAAAAACAGAAATTGAAAAGCTCAGATTTTTAATTCGAAAAATGGGATGATTTTGAGAAAAATATCATTTTCGCAAATTTAAATGTGCGATCCAATACCTGCAATGTAAAATCAACAAAGTCGTTGGTAATCTATGATTGAATTGATACGGAGAATATTGATATACAATGTTGGATAAACAGTCGTTTTACCTTTATTCTTTATTATTCGATCAAAAATTGACCTGATATTTATTTTGTTTATTTTAATCTCATGAGAAAGTCATCTGTGAACACAATTGCAGATGATTGATTTTCCATCCTCGACGGAATTTTTTTATTCTCCAATCTACATATAATAATAATAATAATAATAATAATAATAATAATAATAATAATATGATCACGTGATATAGATGCATATTTATGTATAAGTATATCTATCGATACATGTGGAATTCGACGGTGATCGATTATTTGGCGAGGATCAACGATTCTGACGCTTAATTGTTTCGATTTTTTTTTGCTATACTTATTAATTTAGATTCTATACTTGTTAATTTAGATATTCATAATATTTATAGTGACCCAGAAATTTAAAAAATTGAAAGGCAATGGACTTAATTTTTTTGGATTAAAAAAAGCTCTTTGATTTTCCTGCAATTTTTTTTTCCAGAGGTAACTCGAGGTCCAAAGATACCAAAATTTTCTTGCAAATGATTCCCATTTTTTGAGTTTTCCCAAGCTTCTGCAATTTCCAGATACATTTCCATTATTTTTGCTGCTGTGACGTCAATGTAAAAAAGATTTTTTTATTTTGAACTAACCTATTTTTTAATTGAACAATTTGAAGCCTTCAAATATATACTTTTTTTTCATTTGAGATCTTTGATGATAGTTGAGTATTCCAATGCGCATTTATTACAAATAAAAATGATTTGTGCAGTAAAATATTACTAGTGGGTCGTTTTTTGCTCATTTTACAATAAACATCGCTTGTTTTTGGAATTAACTGTCATCGTATATAAAAAGGTAATTTTATTTCTTTACAACACTACTTATTACTTATAATGAAATTTAGAGGAAAAAAAAACATATTTTTTCAGAGCGGGAAAGTATATTTCATTTTCAGTTATTATGGCTTTTGGGTCACCAGAATTTTTTTTTCAAATAAAAGATATCACATCTTTTGGAGGTTGGAGCGCTTTGGTCAAATGAGTGCTAAATTAAAAAAATCGTTGAATCATTGACGTCATTCATAATTTCCGTTAAATCAAATGATAATCTTTCAATCATTTTTTTTTCAAATAAATAATTCGTTGCAATCATACATTGAATTCATAGAGAATCTTTCAAAGAACAAAGGAAGTCAAGAATGAACGGAATTGGCCAAAAGCTGTGAATTATTGTTTGAAAAAAAAAAAAAAAAAAAAAAAACAGTTTATTGGAATTTTTCATGAGCCGATATTTTTGAAAATCCATCGCGATCAACATCTTTCGTTGTCAATTATGCATTTTGCAGTAAAAAATACTATTTTTATTGGCAATCAATCGATAAATATTTTCAGAAACGATTTTCAAAAAACAGCACTGATTTGACTACTGATAAAGTGCTCCAACTTTTTTATAAAATGTTAATTCAAGTCGTGCGCCACAAAATGTCAAGCTCAATAAAATATCGACCGATTTTCGTCGAAATACCTCATCTACCAACATTAATTCGACATTACCTATCGCGTAGGCACTATTTTTTCTCCGTCTCAAACATCTGAAACGAACAAACTATCGTTAAATTTGTGCTCTCGGCGTGTCTCGTACACATAGCTTTTATTTTATATCTATATATGGGTCGTTCCACCAAATATTGACTAAACTTGTGCCGGGGGGCTTGAACTCTGGATACCAAAAATTTTTATTGAAAAGGACATAACAAAGAGAACTTTCATGAAATCTTCAAACTTGATTCGATAGTTCGAGCGACGACCGCGACGGCAGCACAATACAGATCGGCAATTCGTCGCGAAACTTTCAACTTTATTTTGCTATGGTTTATTTTTAAATATTCCCAAAATCAAAAAATACATTTTCTGTATAAAAAAGTCTGAACGTTTCGAAAAAAATATTTTAAAAAATACGAAAAATGATACATTGGTGGAAAAAGCGTATTTCACTTTTTGACCTCATTTTTCGGGGTTCTTCCGACACTGGAGGAAATTGAAAATATTTTTTTCCAGAAAGCTGAGATTTTTTTACACAAAAACCATTGTTTAATATATTTTTAGAAATTTTACAAAGGATTCATATTTTTAATATCCAAAGTCAATAATTGCGGATCTTGCAATTTTCGATTTACCGTATCTTCGAAAGGGTTCGAGGAAAAAATTTAAAAAAAATCACGAAAGTTCTCTTTGTTATGTACTTTTCAATAAAGAATTTTGTTATGCAGAGTTCAGATTCCCCGGCACACTTTTAGTCAATATTTGGTGGAATTACCCATATATATATGAGACATTCCATCCCAAATCGGACAGTTTGAAAAACTTTTTTTTTTTTATTTCCTCAATTATTTTATATTTTTGAGTACCCATCAAAAGACCCTTCCTGTTAAGCTTCGAGATTTTATTGATTGCCCGTTCAAAAGATATTAAATTAACAAAAAAACCGCTCTTTTTTGGTATTTTGGTCATAACTTCTTTAATAATGGTCCAAATTAAAAGTTATTTTTGTCAATTTTTTTGTTTTTTTATGGCCTTTTCAGAAATTATTAATTATTAATTTTAAAAATCTGTTAACAATGAAAAAGTGTCCCAATTAATTCAAAATGATTTAAAAAATACTATACAGTAACAAAAATTAGTATTCATAATAATCTATTAAAAAAAAAATTTAATTTTCAAAAATCGAAAAAAATAGGTGTTATTGAGATCCCACGATCGGACTAGTCTTAAAAATTGTTGAATAGATAGATGTTTGAAACGGAAAATAAAAAAAAAACGCGATTTAACGTTTAAAACTCGAAAAAAACTCATACAAAAACAAGTCGAATATTTTTGTTGTATTTTTTTCCGAAAAGGCCATAAAAAACAAAAAATTTTTTTAAAAAACTTTCAATTCGTACCATTATTGAAGAAGTTATGACCAAAATACTAAAAAAAGAGCAGTTTTTTTGTTAATTTAATATCTTTTGAACGAGTAATCAAAAAAATCTCAAAATGTAACAGGAAGGGTCTTTCGATGGGTACTCAAAAATATAAAAAAATTGAGGAAATGAAAAAAAAGTTTTTCAAACTGTCCGATTTGGGATGGAATGCCCCATATATATATATATATATATCTATATATATCTATATATTTGTCCATTGTTATTTCTTATTCATTTTTTTTTGTTTTTCAACCGACTAGTGGCTACGACTTCGACCGCGCAATCGACGATGAATGATGACACGTTTGTTATCGGAGAAACAAGGAAACTCATTCGTTCCAACGAAGTTCGGTTATGCGAAAAATTTCGGAAAGTTCCCGTTCATTCGAGATCTTTCGAAAAAATTTTCGTTCATTCGAAAACTTTCAAAATTTTTCTTTCGTACGAGGCTTTTTCAATTTTTCTTTGTCTTCCTCTTTTTCCTCTTTCTTCTTCTTCTTCTTCTTCGTGACTTTGATCGTTCGCTTCTTCACGAACCTCGAACGTTTTTTTTTTTTTTTATTCAACTGCAACGAGATCTTCGCCTCCTCTCGAGGCGTTTGCGAAAGAAACAATAACGAGGAAATTTTTTTTTTTTTTAGTAAATGACAATTTACGACGAGGCGAGTAATTTTGCCGCTGTTGTTACGTGATGCTGATGATGATACGGCGCTTCCTGCGTGCCGTAGTAACTCTGTTGCTGATGCTCGCTGACCACGGTGCCCAATTGATGAGGATGCTGATAGTACGAGGTGTAAGGTTGACCCGCGTGACCTTCGCAGCTACGCGGTTCGGTTTTTATCGCCGGTATGACGTTTCCGGTCGCGAGTAGCGACGTGTGACCTAAATAAACTGGCCTGTCCGTCGATACCGTCGGCAACGAAGACTTTGATGCCTCGATGTGGTGATGCTGATGTTGCTGCTGCTGCTGTTGTTGTTGTTGTTGTTGCTGCTGTTGCTGATGATTGGATTTAAGCTCTGTGAAGGTTATTGCAGACAAATTGAGATTACTGGATCATGAAATTCGAGAAAAAATCGATGATTATTTATAAACTTATGAATTATTTTATTATTATTATTATTATTATTATTATTATTATTTAATTATTATTTAATTATTATCGTAAATAATTAGAATTAGATGAATTGAATTATTATCATCATTTGATGGGGATGATAAGGTCGATAAAGGTCTCCAAACAATGGACAAGTTCCTGGATCAAGAGGTCATGGTTGTTCTGGATTGAGAGTTAATGAAAATAGGCAACACATTAATGAAATAAGGATTTGAAGCCTTTGGCTACTTTGCGTAAGGGTTATTTATCTGTAACACCGTGGTGAATTGTGAAAACCATTAAAAAAAAATTTCAACCTTTTTTTTCATTTCTATAGAGTATGGGGCATTCCATACCAAGTTGACCTGCGTGGTGACCCTCGACCTCGCCGATTTCGTTTACGATTTTTCATATGATTCTTATCCAACGCATAATAGGATTCAGAATTTTTTTCAGATTTTTAAAACCAAATTTGAGTACGTTATGATTTTTTGAACATTTTTTTTGGAAAACCTCGAGTGCCGTAGTTTAAAAATCTGAAAAAATGTGAAAAAATCCGTTGTTAAAAATGAATATTTTTGACCAAAAATTCATTATGTCCAGGCTTTTGCTTCCACCTCGATTTTAGGTTTTTATGAAGAAAACGTAAAAAAAACCTAAAATGGAGGTGGAAGGGAAATCCTGGACATCATGAATTTTAAGTCAAAAATTTTCATTTTTGACACCGGATTTTTGAGCATTTTTTCAGATTTTTAAATTACGGCCCTCGAGGTTTTCGAAAAAAATCTTCAAAAAATCACAACGTACTCAAATTTGGTTTTAAAAATCTGAAAAAATTCTGAATGTTATTTTGAGTTGGAAGAATCATATAAAAAATCGTAAACGAAATCAGCGAGATCGAGGGTCACACGCAGGTCGACTTGGTATGGAATGCCCCGTATACACTATCGGCGGAAAGTTTCCGGACAAAACTTCAAAAACGGTCTCGAACGTTTTCTTATGTCATTTCGCCGGAAGTCAACGTAAACTAATTTAACAAGCGGCATTTTGAAGAAGAAGAATTCGGCTTTATTTCCTGTATTTTTAATTATTTTTACAATTCGTTTTTCGATTTGGACTCTATTTTGAAAACAATTGCTTGTCGCCTTTTTTTCTCTCTCTTCCGGTGCACCCATCTTCTAGAGGAAACTTTATCTTATACATTTTTACGATTAGATTCATAAAAGGGAAAGTTCGAGCTTCAATTTTCTTTTTTTTTTTAACTTTGAGCGATTTTTTTTTCCAAAGTTATTCTGTTTTTTGTGAAAAAAGAGGAAATTTGAAAAATCCCATATAATACGAAAACAAAGAGGATTAATGAAAAACTTCACGATAGCAAAAAGTTACGTCTGTTTTTGTTGAGTTCAGAGGCATTTTTTCAGATTTTTTTTTTCCAACATTTTTTTTTCTTATTTTCCCGGTCGGAGCTCAGATCGTTCAATTACCATAACTCGAGAACTGTGGAATTATTGATAAAATTTCTAGAGAGGAAAATACTTTATTTCACCATTTTCAACACATTGGCATTTTTTTCAAAATTTTTTCCAGCCTCGACATGAGAAAAAAAAATTTTAGAAAAAAAAATCTGAAAAAATTCCTCTGAATTTAACAAAAACAGACGTAACTTTTTGCTATCCTAAAGTTTTTCATGAATCCTCTTAGTTTTCGTGTTATACGGGATTTTTCAAATTTTCTCTTTTTTTTACAAAAAACAGAATAACTTTGGAAAAAAATCACTCAAAGTTTTGAAAAGAAGGAAATTGAAGCTCAAACTTTTCCCTTTATAAATCCAATCATCAAAATGTATACAAAAAATGTCCTCTGGAAGATGGGTGCACCTGAAAAGAAGGGGAAAAAGGCGAAAAACAGTTGTTTTCAAAATAGAGTCCAAATAGAAAAACAAAATGTGAAAATCATTAAAAATACAGGAAAGGGAGCCGAATTCTTCCCTTTTAAAATGCCGCTTCTTAAATTAGTTTACGTTGTATATTTTCAAAAATATTTATGTGGAATTTCGTGTTAAAATTTTGATAATTACTATTTTCGAAACCAGCTTGAATAAAAAAAAGGCCTTAGATTGAAGAAATTTCAATCCTTCCTCATTCTGTAGATAGTAAAAAAAAAAAATAGCTATCCATAACGATAACTATAATTGTATAGATATTGATATCTTTTTATTTGTATTTGTAAATAACCCTTCATCAAGATTTCAATGGGACAATGGAGAGGATGTTTTTTTTTGTCTTTAAGATAACATTTCTGTTAATTTTTAAGATTTTTAAATAAAAATGGCTATGAAATAAGTTGAATGTATACTTGGTGAAATAATAAAAAAAAACCAATCCTTTAACAATGGATTATGTCTGTTAATAAATTCTCAAACATGGACGATTTTTTTCACCCCTTAAAGTAATCCTTGCCTTAAAGTTGTCAATCAAATTTAAATGTTTCGTCATATCAATGAAATTAACCCTCGTCAGCTAACGATGTTTCGAGCACCCGTTAAAGCTAACGATGGGTCGTTCGTGTCTTTCAATTATTTCACAATTTTTGAGCTTTTGAAAAAATCTGAAAAAATTCATGGGCCTTCTTTGAATCCTTAACTAAATGATGATAATTTGTCCCAAACCCGAAAAAAAAAATTCAATAACTGTTTCATGCAAAAAACACACACTATTTTGACCCGGACACGAATGACCCATCGTCAGCGTTTGAGGGTTGAAATGAAATAATTCTGTAATTCCAATGAAAAATTCAATTTACCATTCGACGGTGAAGACGTTGTAGAAGCGGAAGTTTCGTGTTCTCCCGACGACGATCTGGCGTTTGGTTCCGGTGTCTTTTTGGGCTTTCTCTTTCTCGTCTGTATCCCGTCCTTTCGCATAGCCAGAGGTCTGTTTACACCGTGAAGTTTGAAATACAATCCGCAAGCGTTGCAAACGGGCTCGCCCTCGTTGTTGCGCCTCCACAGGGTCGTTGTTCGAGTGCCGCAATTAGTACAGCAAAGGCCAAGCCGCCTCGTAGCAGTCTGGAATTCGGAGATCTGTCCCATTCGCTAATTACGTACGCCAGTCGAGTTACGAACTTTTTTTTTTTTTTTTTCATGCTACTCATGCGACTTTGAGAGATTTTGGAAAATTTTCAATTTTACAATGCTTTTCCGATTTTATTTACTGTTGGTGAACGCGCAAACGAAGAACCAAGTCGGTATTCTGGTCTGGAGACATATGGGCGTTCCACGCCAAATCGGACACCATTTAGCTTTTGCTTCTCCGACTTTTTTGAAAAATTTGTATGTTTCAGTATCGCTTGAAAGAGGCTTCCATGATTTTTTTCAATTTATTTTGTCGAACCGTTTTCAAGATATCGATTTTTCAAAAATTTACTTTTTTCTTTTAAATTCATAACTTTGCGAAAAAAAATAGATCCCATCGTTATCCCATTATCTACTCAGGTGTAATAGTTGTGGATTGAATAACAGTTTTTTTGCAAAAAAACTTTTGAGCAAATCATTCAGTACGTTTTTTTTGTTGTAAATCAGTAGATTATATTTAACACTTGAAAATCTTATAAAAATACGCTTTGAATTTTTTTTTCCACATTCTTTATCAAAAGTACGTGCAAAAAAAAAAGTTTGAAAAAAAGTCCCATTTTCGGCTCATTCTTTGCAAAGTTGCGGACGTTTGAAAAAAAAGTAAAGTAATTTTTGAAAAATCGATATCTTGAAAACGGTTCGACTAAAAAAATTGAAAAAAATTATGAAAGTCTCTTCCAACCAATAATGAAACACACATTTTTTTTACAAATATCGGAGATGCAAAAGCTTAATGGTGTTCGATTTGGTGTGGAACGCCCCATACATTTTGACCATTTTGTGGAGCACGATATAAAAAAATGATATTTTTAGCATTTATTTTTTTTACCAAATATTTATCAATATTTTGACAATAAACAAAAGAAATTCGAGACGAAAAAATGAAAATTTAACAAGTTACAAGCTGGTAAAGTTGGGGTCAAAAAATGAACAGGGGTGTGCTGGCTGACACGATTGCAACCTTTCTAATCGTTCGATGCAAAATTTAAAAAAAGATTCTCAATTAGTAAGAATGTCATTACAGCCCCTACTTCAGAGAAAACGGAAAACAAATTTTTCGCAAAATGGCGGCTGTCCGAAGAAAAACGGCGTTCTTCAAATTATTGGAATTCAAAAATTTCCTTTCAAGGTTATATTCTCAAAGGCCTGAGCTTTAAGAATATGAAAAACAAAAATGGATTTTTTCAAAATTCTAGACCAAAATACCGCCTTAATCAGCGATATACTTACGAGGCGTTTCGAGGGTTTGATGAGTGGTCGATTCATTCCATTCATTTTGTGATATAGACCACACGCGTTGCACAAATAATGTCCAGTGCCATCTCGTCGCCAAAGAGGAGTCGATATTGCTCCGCAATTAACGCACTCACGACCCTCGGCGAATTGAAAGTCCATCGCCGTATCTTGAGTGAAATAAAAGCATCATGTAAATTAATCATTTCTCATCAATTTTGTTTTGTTCTGTGGCAGTTTGTGCTACGTAGGATTTTTTTTACCCCGAACTTTTTTTTAGAATAAAGTCAGATGCAAAATTTACGAAATAACAAAAACATCAAGTTCAAATTTCGTAAATGAGGTATTCCCGCTCAACGGGACCACCTTTTATGCCGACCTCTTTCGATTTTCTTGAAACTCGAGTATGTATTAGTGTTGCCTAAAAGTATATTGTACACCAATTTTCAGATCTCTAACTATAATACTCTTTGGAATACACCAAAAGTTATATTTCAAACTTTTTGCGTATTCAGCGCTTCGGAGCTTTGGCACGGCGCGAAATAAAATCGAAAAAATTCTTTAACAATAGCTTTCGATCGGAAATTTTCTGCGCTTTTCGAAAAAAATATCCGCAATTCCGAAAAAAAACGAATTCATCTGAATTTCGGCCAAAAACCGAAAAAATTGATTTACAAAAAAAGAGCATAATTTAATTTAGCGGGACAATTTTTTTCATATTTTGTATATATCTGAGAAGTCACGATGTAAATTTCAAGTTGGAACTCGCATTCGTTTACCAATGCCAAGTCTTTTCGTAGGATAAAAAATCTTGAATATTGTGTTTTTCGTATTCAACACTTCTCTGATATATTATATAGTTTTTTAAAGAATTTCGAATTTTATAAATGTATTAAATTCAAAATTTAATAAATTTGATTTAATGAATTTTATTTAATTAATTTAATTTAATAAATTGAATAAATTTGATTATTTAATAAATCTAATCTAATTAATTTAATAAATTTACTAAATTCAAAATTCGTTTAAAAAAACGCTATATAATATATGTTGAATATGAAAAACACAATATTTAAGAATTTTTATCCTACTAAAATACTTGGCATTGGTAAACGGATGTGAGTTCCAACTTGAAATTTATATCGTGACTTCTCAGATATATACAAAACATGAAAAAAATTGTTCCGCCGAATTAAATTATGCTCTTTTTTTGTAAATCAATTTTTTCGGTTTTTGGCCGAAATTCAAATGAATTCGTGTTTTTTCGGAATTGCTGATATTTTTTTCGAAAAGCGCAGGGAATTTCACATCGAAAACTATTGTCAAAGAATTTTTTCGATTTTATTTCGCGCCGTGCCAAAGCTCCGAAGTGCTGAATACGCAAAAAGTTTGAAATATAACTTTTGGTATATTCCAAAGAGTATTATAGTTAGAGATCTGAAAATTGGTGTACAATATACTTTCAGGCAACACTAAAATATACTCGACTTTCAAGAAAATCGAAAGAGGTTGGCCTAAAAGGGGGTCCCGTTGAGCGGGAATACCCCAAATAGATTTTTTTTTATTTTAAGAATCTATTTGATTTTTTTATAATTTTGTATCATCCAGCTGATGACAATCTTGAAGGCTACAACTTTTCGAAGAAATCTTGATTTTTAGCCTTTTTCGATTCGATTAGTTCGATTCTACCCTTAAATTAATTGAATTACAGGATTTTCAGGTAGATGCATTTTTTCTCAAAGATCTTTGAAGACAATCGTTACCAAAAATTCGGTTTTCATCCCCACGCAATCATGATATCATAATAAGGGTTGAAAAAACCATTGCAAAAAGCTCCATCGTTTGTTTGCTAAATCATTAAAAAATCTCTAACGAAAATTTGATTTTGATTATTAAGGATCATATTTTCATCTTTTCTGTAATTTCCTCTTCGTCAACGCATGATTAAAATCATCGATGATAAACCCCTGTTATTTCCATTAAAATTGAATATGCAGAGATCGAGCAATTCTAATCTTTTGGATATATCATCGATTTTAATTTTTTAGATCAGATATTCCATCTGGACAAGATTTTTGAATATCCTTGTAGCTCTTCCCAGTAATTATACAGAGTATCAGAGGGATGATCATCATGATGATTTATCTCAAGTGACTGGCGACCAAATTTATGTCTAATTTTACCATAGTTTCTGGTCTCTAACGTCTCTGAGCAAACGTGAAAAAAAACTACCCTCACACGATCACGATCTACAGTGCGGTAAATTATTCATGTATGTAATATACATATTGGAACATGGATCCCAGGAATCCACAGAGGCACTCGAGGAAAAAGCGAGAGCATGCATTGCGTAGCTTCCAACTAGTCTCGCCAGTTCGCCTTCTTCAAAGAGAACCGCTATCACTTATCCCGCAAAAGCACATGGCCAGCTTCTCCGAGCAAACGCTTCTTCATATCTTAGTGCCTTCCATCGTGAAAAATGTTCTCTGATTCCCAAAGCACCACAAAAGAATGTCCGAAGGGTTATCCCTCAAGATTCACCGAGGCAGAATGAGCAACCCTGAATTAACCCCCAGTATTGATTTAACTGACTTTTGTCCATGCTTTAGGCGTAAGAATTGGATAAAAATGTTGGCAGTGATTTTCATGGTTAGTAACAAATGTGACTGGCTCAAATGTTGGTTGCTCGAATGTCTACCTGCAATATGAATTGAATGACTACACCGAAAAAAAGGTTTAGTAATATCAACTACCCAGCTGTGATCACGGAAAATTCGTTTGAATCAATCGTCACATATTTGATTTGATTACCCCGTTGTTGAAATAATAAAACTGGTGTCGCTGTTTCGAATGTGTACTGCATTCGCCGCAATTACAACATTGGATCAAAATTATTTCAAACGAGATTGATTCAACAACGTGTTTTCTCATTCAATCGAATATCAAGTCATTTGCTGGAAGTAAATAAAATTGTTTTAACTGTATGTTTCGTCTCATCGATAAAATCTAGTTTTAATTTGAGCCATTTATCCAGTTAAAAAGAATAGTAAATGCTTTCAAGTCGATCAAATTGTTTGATAAATTTGACTAAATATTTCAATGCGGCCACAACACATTTAGTCGATGGTACGTATAGTAACTATCACGATCGATCTCGGCACTTCGCCCGAGATCCGCCAGGTGGCGACGAGCGGCGCGCGCTCTCGCGCCAGCGAAACAGCCACCGAGCACCGATAAGTACCAGTGTATTACTGGCATCGGAGTCCTCGATTAACTTTAAATTGATGGAACATTGCCTGCGCTCTGAGGTCGCGCAGTTCTATGGACTATAGACTACGCATTTGAATGAGATCACCATTGCACTTTAGTGGCACTCGTGCTCTTTATGGGCGCAAGGATAAATATAAGTTAAATTTTCACTTAACTCTTTGATCTCACGACTAATTGGTTAAGTAAAAGCCCTCGTAGCTTAAAAAAATATTGCATATCATCAAATGTTTTGTTGATTCAATTGAAATTTTCTAGCTTTATATTGAATGTCTTATACTTTACGAGAAATCCGTCCTTCTGTGAAGGATTTTATAAAAAAAGGTGACTTCAAAGATTGGCTCTGTCACCGCCATTTTGTATCAAAGGATAATAATTTTGTTTTCTCACTTCAATGTGTGTTAAATAAACCCTCTGAAAAGAAATCCTATTCTTTTTTATGTACTCCCAAAATAAATTGTCAAAATAAAACCATTTTTTCGACCGCCATAAGCGATTAGTCCTTAAGCCTGTATCAAAAGAAATGGAAGGACACTGAAAGGAAGGACTTACTATATTCATAGTGGATTCGGGAACTTCCATCTTTTATAGTGAACGTTTATAGATATTTTAATAGTTGTCGTTATCATATTTATAGTTGTAAAAATATGGTAATCACAACCATAACAAATTCAACTGTAACTAAATAGTTATCCATTAATAACTTTGTTCAATTTAATATTTCTATAGTTGAATAAGAAAAACTAGAAAAAAATAGAAAAAAATAGAAAAAACTAGAAAAAAATCTACGCTATATCATGGATAACTATAATTTCTACTAGGTTAGATTTCTCTCTACTCAATTACAGAATAAAGGTAAATGTAATAAGTAAGTTATGTCATACTTATAGATGCAACATCTCGGGACTTAAATCACTGGAGTTATGAAATATCAAATTCAAAGTTAAATCAGTGTTTTACACAAATATTATATGGATACATATTTTTCTAGAGATTTTTTTCACCGCTGCTAACATCGTGATTTTTCGTCCACACTCTCAATACACGAAGGGAAACATGATTCTCGTAATCTGTACCGTCTTCGTTTATACCGGTTTCTGCATATCTCTTCCTCCTCCACCCACTCTCACAACTTTCCGCTGATCGTTTCACTGAGGATCGTTGTACAATACTATATCGTGAAAATATAACATAAATATAACTCGGGAAAAAAATTATACTTCAGAGAAGACGCCATACACATCTTCTTGCATAGATGTAATATTGGACTGATTCAAAAAAAGCGACTATTTTTTGTTTTACGAAGAAACGCATTAAATACTTTCAGCAAGGTAAAAAAAGATACCTGTTAAAATTAGAGCTCTCAATAATAGTACATTACGAGTATCGCGACATTTTATCGCACGGAGTGCAATAAAAATAATTAGAGGTCCCTCATCGCATATTTTTATTGCCCATTTAAATAACACGGGAACAAAAAATTTCGAACTTTGACATTTTATATCTCGGCTTCAAGCCGATGCACCAAAATGAACGACACATATTCTTGTAGAGAATTGAACGCTCTACAAAAAAGATCTCTTATGATTTTTCGATAAACTCACTCCTTCAAAAGTTATTCAAGGTTGTTTACAGTCTAATATACATATGGGGTATTCCAGCTCAACTCAACCACTTTTACATGTTGTATTTTTTCATTTGGCTCAAACTTTTTTCTATTATTGTACCTATTTATGCAACTTTACTTGATTTTTTTCAAATTTTTTTACTCATCGATTTACGAGATATGATTTTTTATTGTAATTCGATGATTTTTTTTCAAATGCTTGTAACTTTGCGAAAAATTGACCAAATCAAGCTTTTTTTTTTAATGTTCGTTTTTGAGTGCACTTTTTGATAAAAAATATTAAAATTTTAACGATATTCATCTTCTGCATCGTTTTACCGCTTAAAGCAGAAAATTGTTAATTTCTAAAGGCCGGACACTTTTAATTTGTTTCAAAAAGTTTGCTGAGAAACTTTGACTTCGTTAACTATTTTTAACGCTAGGCTGATCTTGGGCAGTTTTTTTCTTATACTTTTTTCATAATTTGAAACCATTTCATTTCCATCACAAGCTAAAAAAACGTTTTTTTCAAAAAATGGGACACGTTTAATTTTTTTCAAAAAATTTGCTAGGAAACTTTGACTATATTAACTATTTTTTTAAAAAAATTAAACGTGTCCCACCTTTTGAAAAAAACGTTTTTCTTTTGCTTGTGATGGAAAAAAAAGGTTTTAAATTATGAAAAAAATATAAGAAAAAGATCAGCCTAGCGTTAAGAATAGTTAAAAAAGTCAAAGTTTCATAGCAAATTTTTTGAAAAAAATTAAAAAGTGTCCGATCTTTTAAAATTAACAATTTTCTGCTTTAAGCGGTAAAACGATATTAATATTTTTTATCAAAAAGTGCACTACAAAACGAACATTAAAAAAAAAGCTTGATTTGGTCCATTTTTCGCAAAGTTACGAGCATTTGAAAAAAAAAAATCATCGAATTTCAACAAAAAATCATATCTCGTAAATGCACGGGTAAAAAAATTTGAAAAAAATCAAGTGCAATTCCATAAATAGGTACAATAATAGAAAAAAGTTAGAGCCAAATAAAAAAATACAACATGTAAAAGTGGTTCAGTTGAGCCGGAATACCTCATATGTATATTAGACTGTGAATATGGGTGAACTGTTGATCATTTCTTTAAAAATTAGGTAATTTATGTTAATGCAATTTAAACTTTTGTTTCAGGAAAGATTTTACAATATTTAGTAATAAGTTTAAACATTTTGCCGGAAACTAAAACAAAAAGTGAAATTTACTTTATATTTAAATTGAACCTTGAATAACTTTTGAAGGAGTGAGTTTATCGAAAAATCATAGGAGATCTTTTTTGTAGAGCGCTCAATTCTCTACGAGAATATATATCATTTTGGTGCATTGACTTGAAGCCGAGATACTATAAAATGTCAAAGTTTGAAATTTTTTTTTCCTGTGTTATTTTAATGGGAAATAAAAATATGCGAAGAGAAACCTCTAAATATTCTTATTAAGTGCTCTAATTTTAACAGGAATCTTTTTTCACCTGCCCGAAAGTATTTAATGCGTTTTTTCGAAAAACAAAAGATATTTGCTTTTTTTGAATCAGTCTATATTGAGAAGAGACGATTTTGAAGAGCACATATTTTCGCATACAAAGCGTTTGTTTTTGACTAGTGTTGGAGGTCGATTTGTCCAGCAGAACTCAGCAAAGTCTCAAGATCTCTAAATAGATCGAAGTTTCTGTTGGTCGAGAGATTTGAATTAATGAAGACTCCAGAGGTCTAGAAATCTAAAATTTTGTTCTCCATTAAGCAAAGGGTTCTTCTATTTTTGTAAATACACTGAGATTGCATTTACGATGCAGAAATTAAAAAGAGGGACTCAAGAGGGTCAAGCCTAATCGATTTGATGTGGAGTGCCTCATGAAAAGGAGCCCAGAGGGAAAAGGTCCTCCAAAATAATAAAGAAAACGAACAAAATCTAAAATTGTCTCTCCTAGTTATTCAAATTCGAGTTCCTAACTTAATTGAGCACATTTAAAACAGTGAGAATGATTTGAACGAGAATCATGATTGTAGTCCAAATTGTGGTGCGTCTATTTTTTGATGAGAGACCAAATGGCCTTTTGCTAATTATTTTAGTCAACTTTTCATCAAACTTACCATAGGGCGAGGCTCTCTGAAATCCTGCACCATCGTAAGCCCTCCACGACGACATCATTGCGACGTTTTGGGCGTAAAATGGCGACGCTGCGGCTAAAGACGAGTGCGGATGACTCGTATGAGGATGACCTCCATGGGGATGCGTGTGACCCGCGTGAGGGCCCATACTACCGCCGGAATTACCACTGTGACTAGCAAGGGCGTGATGAGCCGCGTAACTATCCACCCCGTGTTGCCATGATGACGTCTTGTCCCTGCCAAAAGAAATTTCGTGCCAAAAGAGTCAGAATACTGCTTGAACGGAAAAAGGGACATTTTGGAACGGACATCAGTGACAGGGAATTGTTTAAACTGGATTTTGTCCGCCATTGTGACGGTTGAATGCAGAATCTGTGAATTATATAATTAATGAAAAAATGATCCAAGGCTAATTGAATATGTTTGGTTCTAGGGATATTTTGGAGCAGCCCTAGGGAATAGTTTTGGAAAGATTTCAAAAAATGTTTAAAATCAATGGGCATTTCTGGGTCTAGGGACATTTTGGAACAGGCATTAGTGATAGGGAATTGTTTAAATTGGGATTTTCCAATGCCCAATGTTTTGTGGTTATCTGTCATAGATTGAATTATTTATATCAGGAGATGAATAATGTTTTGGAAATAGCTCACCATGCCGCCGAAGCTGAAGTGGGAAACGAGTGATACTGCGCCGCCGTTGCTGCTGAAGGTATAGCCGGCCTCGATGATGGTACGTAAACGGGTGCTTGCAGAGCTTGCTGACTCGTGTGTTGTTGCTGTTGTTGTTGCTGTGATTGCTGTTGGTATTCGGAGGCCGCGCCGTACCCACCGCTCCCAGTACCGTGGAACATTCTCCTCCTTCGCCCTCCGAGACACCCTTATTAGTAACACCACTGTGACGTCATTTGCTGAAGAAGAGAACATCACAGAGGAATTATTAACTCAAAAGAACCTTTTACTATCTTTCTTTGCTTGGTATTAATGATAAAAGGACGTAGCAAATGGAAACTTTGAATATTTCTGGGCGAGCGAAATTGTCAATTGCTGAAGAAGGGAAGTTTGGAGAGGAAACTCCACTAACTCAAAAGAACCTTTTACTACAATTCTTTGCGAGGTATTAATAACAAAAGGACGTAGCAAATAGAACTTTGAATATTTCTGGGCGAGCGAAATTGTCAATTGCTGAAGAAGGGAAGTTTGGAGAGGAAACTCTAGTAACTCAAAAGAACGTTTTACTACAATTCTTTGCGTGATATTAATAACAAAAGGACGTAACAAATAGAAACTTTAAATATTTCTGGGCGAGCAAAATTGTCTATTGCTGAAGAAGGGAAGTTTGGAGAGGAAACTCTATTAACTCAAAAGAACCTTTTACTACAATTCTTTGCGAGGTATTAATAACAAAAGGACGTAGCAAATAGAACTTTGAATATTTCTGGGCGAGCAAAATTGTCAATTGCTAAAGAAGGGAAGTTTGGGGAGGAAACTCTATGAACTCAAAAGAACCTTTTACCACCCTTCTTTGCTTGGTATTAATAATAAAAAGACGCAGCAAATAGAAACGATTTTTGGGTGGGAAAGAATGTCAGTATTCAATGGATAATGGAGTAATGGATCATTTCTATACAGATCAAGTTCTGCGTCAAGTTCATTAAGTTATACTTAGCTAAACCACCATTTATTCGAGTATTCAGACATTTTCTCTCCCTTGCTAAACTTAATAATCCGTTCACCTCCGAAAATCCTCACACAATACTCGAAATCTTAAGGGGTTACATGGGTTGTAACATTTCAGAGAATCCGTTTTATCCATTTTTTTTCGGAATCTTTCGTTTAATCACAAACTATACTTATCTACCAACAGATAAAATTTGGTTTGTCAATTTCAGATGAATCTATCATGAGTTATCCTGACCACCACGAGGACACTTTGTTTGAGGTGTCTCCGAAAATCAGACTTGGCAGAATTTTCAAAACTTTTCAATGGAAATTTTATCAAATATTGTTTAAAATTTGTTTTTCCTTCGAAATCTTCGAAATTCATGTAACCCCTCAAGACACTCTAAAAAATCTTAGTCAATCGATCGTCCAACTCCCTTTTCTGGAGCCAGATTTAGGTCTGATCTTATGGCAGCGGTATTTTGAAGTTTATATCCTCATTTTTTGAATTATCCAAAAGCCTCAAGACCACATTTGACGCAAGCAGATTCATGTAGTTAATTTAGAAAATGCATCTTCGCAGAGAATGTCTCTGCAGCATTCCTGGCGTAAAAATCAAGGTGCAAAAGGGGTAAAAAGACCCGCGGCAGTTTGCGAATAAGTGTATATATATATAAATTCATTATATATATATTCAAGAGGAAGAGAAGAGAGGGCAGGTAAAAGAAGACAAAGCGAAAGGTATAGAGAGAAGAGCGCAGCCGCGTCTCCACCTCTGTAAGTTCCAAGTGATCGGTGAATCGGAGATAGGACGGATAGCGGCCATCGCGGTCACGGAATACGCCGTAATGTAGGCGGGACCAAAGTCAGTCCTCAAGAGGTGAGCGAGTTTGCCGTAGATGGCACTGTCCACGTTCGCAGTCCTTTTTTTTATTTTTTAAAAACACCATCCAGGTCCCTCCTCGATGGACCTTTCTATCCGATACCCTCACGCATTGTTAATCCACATCTGGCAGAATTTGCAGTACTCAGGTATCGACTCGGTCCTTTGAGGGTCAAGCGTGTCAGCCATTTTGGTTCCCTGACACCAGAGCGGGATTACCAGCGACATTTTTGCCAATGAGGGTGGAACAAAGTTCCTTGAATGCAAAAATACGTGCCAAGGATGCTGAATACACTGTGACCTCGATAATCGGAACCTCGACCGTTGCAATTGCAGCGTAGTGGGAGAAGCGCCAAGCCAATCGCGTTAGGCCGCCGTCAGCTACCAGCGGCGCAGAGACGGTTCTGTGCAATGTGCGCAACCCCACTTCTCGCAAGAGGCGGTCCCGACGGATTCCGATAATCGAGGTCGCAGTGTAATTGGAGTAGCTTTTGAAAATCGAATCAGGCTTTACTGAATTTTGGGTAGTTGGACAAACAGGCTTTAGAGGGACAATTAGGGCCATCCAGATTCGACTAGGCATAAGGTGTGGAATAGGTATATTTATTGATCGGTAATTCAATTTGTTTGAAAGTTTTGAGCGCTGGAATTCAATTTGATCGCCATGAAAGGAGCATACAAGTTTCTAAGCGCTGGAATTCAATTTGATCGCCATGAAAGGAGCATAGAATTACATTGAATTGATAAGAATAGGAGTCCTTTGAAAAGGACGTAGATAGTAAGTCGGAATTTCTTAATGATTAAGGCAAAGTCACATTTATTAAGCAGAAGCCAAGCACTAATGTGAGAAAATTTTGTAAATTCTTTTTTTTTTCTTGAACAGAACCGAGCTACCTTTTCTTTATCGCAAAGAAAGATTGCGTCATAAATAATGGTATAAATAATTGCATTATATAATTGTGATCTGTAAATACGTCATCGTAAATTGTAAATATGTAATTACGTATATTGTATGTAATTACGTATTACATTGATTATATATATTGTGTCTTAAATAATGTGCGCATTTTTGCTCTTTAATTCCCACGATCTTAATTCCGTCGACTTAGGACTTATAAATTCGTTGACTCGTCGGAAGCATTGACTTGCACTGAAAGAATGATCAACTATATTTATAGTGGATTAAGATACCCTTAAATTTGATAGGGATCCGCACTGAAACAATCACAGCCATAACTAACAAAACTAATAACTTTAACTCAATAATTTTTGTATACAAATTTTTTTAATTGAAGTTATGATTGTCATAAATTTATGATTGATCATAATTTATTTTTCTGTAAGTGATACATAAGTTCAAATCTTTTAAAACGGTCGGAATATTATTTATAAGCTTATTTTTTTAAACGTTATCATTTTTAAATATTTCGCATATTTTTCCTTTCACTTCTTGCATTTTCAATCAGTTCGATGATATTCTGATTATTGCATTTTCTTGACCTCAAAAGCCACAAATAGCACTTGGACTATAGCTGTTGTTTAATATGAAGACATAAATTCGACGCATTTAAACTGAACACAACTAATCGAGAGATCTTTATACCGAAGTGACCTTTCAATTCGATCAGAATTTTTGTAGTCCATTCACCTGAAATAATACTCCAGGTATTTCATCGATTCTTCATGCATTCATTAAATTATCACAACCAAAATCTTTCTCCGAGGATCAAACTGGTAATATTATGTTCGATAATGTTTGATAATGCCCAAGCGTCATGATACATAAAATCAAGTATGCACGTGTTAATAAATCTCAAAGTGACCATAACCGTTACACCGTCTTGAGAACATCAATTGCACTACTTGAAACAGTTGCATTATACATTATTATAACGGTCCTGTTTCAAAGGCGAAACGCTTTCGTTGAATGCAACCGACTCTGATACACATTATCGCGCGTTTAATCAAAGTTGTCCGCTACACGAGATTTCAGTGTCCACCAGTGTCCCTTCCCTTTATCTTTGGTCAGCTTGGACACAAATTTAACGACCGTATGATATACAGCTCTTGCAAATATAATACACGCGTTTCGTTGATGCGGGTCAGTGGCTAAGAACGTTGAAAATAGTTGCAAAATCGACGATCAATAAGTATCGAATCGATAAGTATCACACTGTAACCCCACTCCGATAAATAGTCACAGAACGATGATCTAAAACCAAAGAGGCGTAAGAGGCGTAAGAGCGTAACTTATAGGCCTGATAAACTCTCTGGGATTAGAGAATCGACACAGATTAGATAAACAAATCACTGCTGTCGTTGAGACTCTGAGCTGTGAACTGCGTAAGTTGATAATCAGTTTGTCAGCATTGTCGAGAAATGTTGGTTAAAAAAACACTACTCTTTTCATATAAAAAAAAAACAGTGCTGCTTCAACGAATTCATTAATTTGACTTATGAGTGTAGATTCAATGATTTTAGAAGTGGCTACTTGAGCTGATGCTTGGTTCCTGCATTGGACAAGACGCCTCCTTGCAATGACCTTTGAACAAATGCTTCTGGTCACCACAACCAAAACCGAAAGGCTTACTTTTATTGGGATCAGAAGGTAGCAGAGAAGGGACGTACCTCGAACTTCGGTACAAGTTGGTGGGGATAAAGGGAGTTTTATTCGCACAGACTGATACATCATCGAATAGGGGTGGACTACCAACTAATGCTGATGTCTTCCGCAGGATTGGGGGGAATGGAGACGCAGGTACCAAAGAGATTGGCCGCAGCGTGTCCCGAAGTCGTGTGTCTTGTTCAAGAAAGTAAATTGATGAAAGCGGAGAGAATTTTGGGTTCGGGCCAACGACCGCGAGGATAGAGAGGGAGACCAATGAGGGGAAGCATTAGGATCGGTATTAGTGACAGTCAGGCGAACATAAAATGACAGAAGACCGAGGGTCTCTTTCAGGCGCCACAATAAAAACGAGACTCTGATGTCCATTCGGTTGATATACGTCTGTGTCATGTGAAAAAGTTGGAGAAGAGGGAACGTTGCGTTTGTCACTGATTTTAATGTAAAAAGTCAATTGAGTCTCCTAATTGACTCTTTAGTGGGTAAAAGGCTTAAAGTCTTTATGGTTAAATGCTCAGCGTTGAGACGCATGTCATAATGTTTAAATTCCTGTTGGATAATAATTAAAAATAACCTTGAAATTGATTGTAATCACAACTACAAGTATATGAATAATAACTTAAACTTGATGACTATATGGTTATAAATTTGTTCCTACATTAATTAATAATCATGTAGTCTTAGTACACTATTGTCTCGACTATATGACAAGGATAACCTTGCGAATTCACTTGTATTTTGGGCTGACTCGTGAGTAAAAGATCAATTTAGCCGGTACCGGAAGTGGCATCTTCTCTCGAATTCAGATGCTCTTGAGGGTTAAAAATAAGAATCGCGTCGCAAACTTCAGAACTAACAGGCACACACTTTCAATGGCGTACCGAAAACTTGATAGCCTTTAGCTGGCATCCTACATTCGATCGATTAAACGTTATCGAAAAAGGACATCCATTATTGAAGATCCATAACAAATTTGAATACTTGGACGTAAATGAGTAAATGGTCAGCCCCATGGAGAAAGAAAGCGATTCATCGTGGGGCCTGATGTCATAAACCCATGTGTATGGGTTTTTAGGTGTACATGGGTCCACGTAAATATATACATATATACAGGTATAGTTTAGCAGAGACTCACTTAGGTCCGCCGAAAGGACATTAGAAGGTTTATTGATACGTCGAGAGGAGAGTCGAGGCTGAGGTGGTGAGAGTAAACGCGCGAGGATCTCTTGAATAGCGGACTTCGATAGTAGACACTAATGGAGGTGCTGTCTTTTTTTTTTTTTTAATCTTTTCTCTTGCCGTCTTCGTTCTTATTCCAAGGTCACCGGCGAGTGACTGTCCCAAACTCTCTATGGTCATTTGCGGATCGGGCTGACCAGGGAGACCAGGTTCCCTCATCACGAATGAGAGGTTCCATTAAAAAATGTCCACCCCACACCCCGGCCAATGACTCCGAGAGACCGAGTCAATTGACATTAGGTGGTTCCCGATCAATCATTGTGGAGTTATATTCATTTACCGACGATTTTCTAATGGAACATCTATTTATATTGATTATTAGCGGACATTAGTATACCGGATTTTCACTTCGATTTGAGTGCTTCCTTTAATTTTATGTACACCTTAATCCACCGTCAAGTTATTTTGGCTACGGTGTTTTGGCCTCTGGGAATTGATTTTTGCCGGAGAATGGAGAGTGGTTCTACTTTATCGACGGAGTTCATGACAAGGATCGAACTGGATAAGCTCAAATTTGAGCAGGTCATTTGGATAACGTTCGTATATCGATTTAAGGGGCACAAATAGTGTGATACTTCAAAAAAACGATTTTTTTTGCATTTTTCGAAAGTCTATACCTAGCCTGGAATAGCAGATTAGCTCTAGGTATGATACTTATCGATTTGTAACAATGAAATCAATATGTTAATCTTTCAAAGTGGTTTTCTCAGAACGACATTGCTCAAATTTGCGGCAGTACTATCTCAAATACTCGAAAAAATTGCTGCATATGGGGCGTTCCATCCCAAATCGGAGAGTTTGAAAAACTTTTTTTTTATGTCCTCAAATTTTTTATAACTTTTAGTACCCATCAAAAGACCCTTGCTGGTAAATTTTAAGATTTTTTTGATTACTCGTTCAAAAGATATTGAATTAAGATACTGTTTGAGGAAAGCACAAAGCGTACACACCGCTTTGTGCTTTCCTTAAAATGAATATATCTGGAGAACGCTTCGGGCGATCGACTTGAAATTTGTTATACAAGTAGACTACGTATGTCTCTGTTCTCAGTGCAAATTTTTTTTGAATTGCAAAATAATTGTCTATTCGGCTAGTTTTTGTATTTTTTGTAAAATATTTGTTAGTCGTCTAAGTTCCGCAATTTTGCAGTTACCACCTTGAAATTTTACGTGCAGATACACTTTATAATAAGGACGGTTGGGATTGAATTTGGGAAAAATCGCTTAAGAGGGTCGGCTTAAAAAAAAATTAATTTTTCGTAAAAAATTTATAAGTTTTCTAACTTATGCAATTTTGCATCGATCGAGCTGAATTTTCTTGTGACGATATATCTAATGACGATGAAAAATAATACTGAATTTCATAAAAATCGCGTGAGAGGTTCGGTTAAAAATTTTTTTTTAAATTTTCATAAATTTTTTTTTAGCGCTCCAACGTTCGCATTTCCAGAAGTATCAAGCTAAAGTTTTTTGCACAAATACACTAGACGACAAGAATGGTTAGGGTTGAATTTGCAAAAAAATTTTGAAATTTTTGAAAAATACTTGTTAACACTAAGTTTCCTAATTTAGCAGTTATCGAGTTCACTTTTTTAGCACCAATAAACTGGACGACAAAAACAATGAATAATGTAATAGAACGGAATTGCTAAAAAATCATGCAAATTTGAAATTTGCACATACACTGAGAAAAAAAATGGTTGAATATGCAAAATCGTTTAGTTGAATACGTACAACTAAATATTTAGTTATACAATCCAAATTTTTATTGCCTGAACAATATTTTGGTCAACCGAATCGCGGAATTATTCCAGAAACTAATTATTTAGTTAGACCAAATAAATATTTAGTTGCCCGTATTCAACTAACGATTTTGCATATTAAACCATTTTTTTTTCTCAGTGTAGCTTCTTTGTTTGTTTCCGTCGTTCATGAAGCTTCCTTTATGACGAAGCGATGATAATAAACATACATGTCATAAAGATGGTCAAAGAGATCCTCATAAAGGAGGGTTGAGGAACGACGGAAAAAAATGAGGAAGCTATGTGTAAATTTCAAATTTGCATGATTTTTTTTCATCGTACTTGAAATACACGGAAAAAATGATCAGTGACAATTCATGTGTAATATTTAAAAAAAATTACTGAATTCAATGCAGAATATACGGTTGAGAACTGTAATTCAGGCGTTTTACTGGGAATCCATTATAAATTAATGGATTTAATGTAGTTTCTACTTTTTAAACCATTATAAATGCTGATTTACACTGTAAAAAATTCAATGTTCACCGCGAAAAAATGACAAAGTAGAAATAACAAGCAGAAACGACGAAATCCACTGTGTTTGAACTGTAAAATTTACAATAGTCTCTGTAGAATGTTGAAAGCCCATAACTAGAAATTGCAGTGTTCCCAGTGAAAAATCAAATGCGCGCCGCAAGATATGCAACGTCAATTTCAATTTTTACAGTGTGGCACTGTAACGGGATGACCTGCGGCGTGCCACGATCTCTGCATTTCGCTCGAGATCCGCTAGATGGCGTCGGACGGCGCGCCGCCTCGCGCCAGCGAGAGAGCCACCGAGCACCTATAAGGTCCTATGTATTACCAACATCGGCGTCCTCAATTGACATACAATTGTTGGAACATCACCGGCGTTCTGTGGTCGAGCAGTCCTATGGACTGAAGACTACATTTTCTCAACGGATCACCATTGCATTTCTGTGACACTCGTGCTCTTTATGGGTGCGAGGTTAAACTTGATTCGCTTCATTAATTGATCTCACGATTAATTAGTCAAGTACAAGCCCTCGTAGCTACACTGTAATTTTTTCACGGGCCCTGGATGATTTTTACAATGTGAAATGTGTAAAAAGTTCACCGGATACAACAGAAATATAACGTTTCACGTAGTGTACATTTTGCTGTTCCACACTGTAAAAATTAATGGGAATCTCAGCAGTTCTCACTGATCATTTTTTTCCCGTGTACCGTTCAAATTTTCTTGCGATACAAAGTAATCGTAATTCCGGTTGTTATATGTATATATATATATTTTAAATCCGTTAAAATCGTTACGGCTTAGAGATCCTCGCGCAACCCGTCGATGAGGATCGAGCTGAGAGCCTGGCTTTCTTTTACCGATGCTGTTAGACTCGGCGAGGCGAGAGAAGGAGGAAAGACAACAGCGGAATCAAGAACGATGGGACTGGCGAGCGTTGAGGCGCGGGCAGGATTGAGGAGGGAACGGAGGCGCCACGGCGCCGAGCGCGTAGAAGGGTTTTCTTGTATATCCCACACGCTCATCTTACAGTCTCACGAACTCACACACGATCCCGCTCATCTCCAATCCCGGTGTTCCCCGGCGACAGATTCTCACCTTATTCCTTCTCCATTTCGTTCTCAGCGTTCTTTTCTTCAATTCTTTTTTTCTACCTTCGTCCCAGAGCTCCTTTTTACATTCACAGTGCCAAATTTTAACATTCAACAACCACAAAGAACTCGTCCTTTTTTTTCGGCGTACATCGTTCCGGGTTTATGGCGCATAAAATTCTTGGCCAAATTTTTTTTTCATTAGCAAGATTTTTTTAAAATGAACTTTGAAGGTTGCAATGAGAATTTCGATAATCAACGGTTCTTATTAAATTTCAATAAGGAATGGAAAAACCATCTTTAACCGTTATTTGGCACACTGGGGTACGAAAGACCCTGGTCCTAAATTTCTTTAATTTGAACGACATAAATTAAAAAAAAAAATGGGACCTATAACGACATCTGTCATTAGTTCGAGAATGCCACTACTCCTTCCAGGGATATTCGATTCTTTGGAAAGAATCGATTCTCAATTGAATCAAGAAAATCAATTTTCATGAAAAATCGAATCCAAAGAATCGATTTCGTAAGAATCGGTTTTTAAGAATCGTAAAAAAAATGACATGCCAATTAATGCTTACGTAAGTGTTTATTAAGTTTTTGATGTGGAAAATGATTAAACTGGGAAAATTTATTTTTAATACAAAATGATGAATACGAAATAAAAAATATAAAGCAGTTTTAATTCTGGCTAAACATGGTTTGATTCTTTTACACATTTGCACTTTTTGATAAATGCTTAAAAATATTATCAATATATTTAACATATCAGACTTGTGCTGTTACATAAGTTTCTATTTTTTCACGATATTTTGTATATTTTTATTTTCGATTATGTTTTTCGTTGGATCATGTTTTCAATATTTTAACTTTTTTTCCTCTTTTCCTCACGTTTTCACACTTCCACACATACTTTTTTTTTTCTTTTAACCTTGACGTTGATGTTTCATAGACTTTTGTCAATCTGTATTTAATTGCCAATCTTGAATGAGTAATGAATTTGTTAAAAAATTGAATTTTCGATTTTTAAGGTCAAGAATCAATTCACCTAAAGAACGAAAAGGAAAGGTTTTATTCAAAAGATCTATTTTTTAAACAAACTAATTGATCTTTCAAAGAATCAGAATCGAACATCTCTGACTCCTTCAAGCTTATAACATCACTCTGAGACAATAAGTTTTTATGTAGTAGCCATCCAATGTCGAGTGGTCTCGCCTGTGTGTCAAGTAAGGTCGAGTGCGAAAATTTTGTGCGAATTTTTTTCCTGTTACATTATTTTACTACAACCATTTTTTTCTTGTAGTGCTATATATTAAGCAAACCCAGTTGAATTCTCAACCATTTTTGTCCAAAAATGAAAAAGTTATGATTTCTTTCGTAAAAGTTGTCGTTTTTTCAGTTTCTTTAGATATTTAAATTTTTTTTATCATATTTAACTTTGATATTTTACTATACATCCTGTGTAACTTTGGGAAGTAACCTCGTAAGAAGTTCTAAAAAAAATTGCAAGTTAAAATATTAAATGGTATATTTTTTATAAGAATTTTTATCGCTGGGGTAAAAACGACCCCAGTGTGTCGAGTAAGGATTAAATTGCTCATCATTATTTTTTAATCTCATTTTCACTATTTGATTTAATAATCCTAGAGCAGGGTTGCAAATAATGCATTACTTTTTTTTAATGCATTTGCATTTTCATTAACCATTAACGTTTAATGGTTAATGGAAATTATTTTTATTAACCATTGAAATTTAATGGTTAATGGTTAATTAAATAGTTAATGGTTAATGGTTAATGAAAATGCAATTACATTAAAAAAAAGTAATGCATTATTTGCAATCCTGCCCATTACAATGTAGTGTGTAATAGAACGAATTCCATTACCCATTGCAATGTAATGTGTAATAGAACAAATTCCATTACCCATTGCAATGTAATGTGTAATGGACAAAACTTTGATTGCTATTTTGGGAATGGAAAAATATAGATGAATAAATTATTGCAGTTTTGCATTACACACTGAGAAAAAAAATGGTTGAATATGCAAAATCGTTAGTTGAATACAGGTAACTAAATATTTATTTGGTCTAACTAAATAATTAGTTCCTGGAATAATTCCGCGATTCGGTTGACCAAAATATTGTTCAGGCAACAAAAATTTGGATTGTACAACTAAATATTTAGTTGCGCGTATTTAACTAAACGATTTTGCATATTCAACCATTTTTTTTTCTCAGTGCATTTTATTGACTTAGAACTTATATTTTTATAATTATAATATAGATGCTTTTTAGAATTTAAGGTGAAAATCTAAGTCCTAAGTGAATAAAATGTAATGCAAAATTGCAATAATTTATTCATCTATATTTTTCTATTCCCAAAATTGTAATCAAAGACTTGTCCATTACACATTACATTGCAATGGGTAATGGAAATTTTTTCTATTACACACTACATTGTAATGGGCAGGGTTGCAAATAATGCATTACTTTTTTTAATGTAATTGCATTTTCATGAACCATTAACATTTAATGGTCAATGGAAATAATTTTAATGGTTAATGAAAATAATTTCCGTTAAGACGTTAAATTTTAATGGTTAATGAAAATAATCTCCATTAACCATTAAATTTTAATGGCCAATGAAAATAATTTCCATTAACCAATAAATTTTAATGGTTAATGAAAATAATTTCCATTAGCCATTAAAAAAGTAATGGTTAATGCATTACTTTTTCATTAAAAATTTCGCAACCCTGTCCTAGAGTATAATAGAAAATTTAAATGCTGGGAAAAATTCCGGTAGTTGAAGTTCCCCGTAAATCCGTCGAATTTAGTGGAAATACTGTGCCGGATTTCTTAGAAATTTGAGCGGCGAGAACGAGAAGGATATGTGTTCGTCATTCTCGTCGCCGGTCCTCTCATGAATCATTCTACGAAGATCCCTCCGCGGAGATCCCACAAATTTCTTAATACCGGGCGGTGAAGGTGCATCGAGGCGTGAACCATCATGGTCATTTGAAACCAAGATGCAAACACGAGATAAAGTTAGTTCGTCGGGAAGAGAAAGAGGAAGAGAGTGAGTGAGAATCTCGAGAAAGGCCAGATCGTGTGTTTCTCGCTAGTTTTCGGCACGCGCCTTCGCCGCAAATTCGTCGCCTCGGCAAACTAAAACGTCCGAGGATTTTTTTCACCTCCACGATCATTACGACTCATCAATTGGAATGTGACAATGGCAGGGGATAATTGATTTGCGGGAATGAAATATTGTCCAATTCTACGGAAGGCTTGGAAATATTGAAATTCATGCAAGGATTCTACTTTTTCTCTAAACACAATCTAGACGTTTTAATTAAGAACTAGATTGAAGCGCTTAGCAAAATTAATCAATTAATTTGGTGCTAAATTTTAGAAATCATTTTCAAAAATATTTTCGTTGAATTTTCATGATTTAGAATTTATTTATTTTATTTTTGTAATTTATTTTAAATGTTTTATTTATTCCTCAATTTATTCTTTAACAACTTTTCTGACAATGCACAATTGCAATCATTTGTTTATCAGATGAAAAAAGTCGAAATGTTGTTGTTCCTTGACGGTGATTATTAATGATAAAAGTCAGTCGATCTGTTGAAGAAGAAAGGAAGCCAAGAATCGATGGGATTGAACAAAAAATTGGAATTATTCGTGGAAAAACTGAATGAAAATACGGTCTGATCTAAAATTGACTCAAAACAGCTGATACTTTGCCAAAAACGTTTCGGGTGTGTTTCTGGATAAAAAATATAGTGCAAAGTAAACTTCGTCATTGATGATTTATTAACAATTTTTTGTGGACACAATTTCTAAAAATTAACACTGATTTGACTATTGTGTGTTGTGATCTCCTTAATTGTGGTGTTTTAGCTATAATCACAGAAAGTTTCATTGAAATGTTTCTAAAATTGAATAAGCTAGATTTTTTAATGAGGCGATGTTGCTAAAATTCCTAAAATAAATATAGCTACATTTTCTAATAAGAAAATGTAGCTTATTCAATTTTAGGAATATTTCAATGAAACTTTCTAGGAATTGCAGCTAAAAGATGATACTTCCGAATAAAAATATTTTAGGAAACTGCAATAAATAAACCCCATTAGGTAAATGTAGTCCCTTGACAAAAACAAAAAAATTAAGGACGCTGCCCAAATCCAAAAAACACCGCAACTAAAGAGATACACACAATAGTCAGATGTTTCGGAAATCGAGTATATTTACTGTAAATTTCAAAAAAATTCATCAAGTGTATTCATCAAGTATATATTTAATATCAAGTATATCATCAAGTAAATATACTTGAAGACTTGATAGTTTTTTTTTCAAATTTACAAAAAATAGAATGAGAAACATTGAACACTATAATTGACAATCTCATTTTTAAATATTGATCTTCATTTTTCAATAGTCACATAAAAAAGACGTCTTTTTATTAGATTTTGGATCCTCTCGTTTCAAATCGACGCTACTTTATTCAAACAGACGATTTTTATAATTAACTATCGTCAATTGATCGTATTTATTGTAAACGTAAATAAACCGTCTGGTTTTTAGATTTCAAGTAGACCGTTTCAGCTAAAGAATGAGTAGTTTAACAGCTAAAATTAAAATTCTAAAATTTCTAAAATGCGTCTTAAGGTTCTAAAATTTCTAAAATGTGTCTAAAATTTCTAGAATTTCTAAAATGCATCTAAAATTTCTAAAAATTTTAAAATTTCTAAAATGCGTCTAAAATTTCTAAAATTTCTAAAATTTCTTGAATTTGTCAAATTTCTTAAATTTCTCAAATTTCTTTAATACCTTAAATTTCTTAAATTTCTCAAATTTTCCGTTGCGATTCATGATAAAAAAATATTTATAAAATAGAACGACGTCTGAATCTCCCGCTGCGATACGACTCAATTTTTCTCGACACCTTCGTGCACATTCATTGATAGATTCGATCACGCATCAGCGAAGGTCTCGCACATGCGTGCCGTTCAATAATCATTCGATCGAACCACCCATAAATCATCCGATGAAATGTGCAGAGCTGGGCTGGAAAAAAACGAGCATATCGTTGACGGTAAATCATGATTCGCGTATTTAGGCCAATTCCGCGATAGAGTCGAAGGCAGCTTACACGGGACACAATCGCGTGTCAAAACAGAACAACGTAACGCTTCTCAATTACCGCGTTTTTTTTTTTCAAATTACCCAGCGCAGATTTTTTATTGTTCCCTCGTCAAGGAGAGGGAACAGGACTGACTCTATCGTCGATAACAATGTGCATTCTACAAATTAATCGGATTATAGTATGCATTTTTTCATGCTTTACGTCACGGAGAGCTGTAGTTTGTAACGAAGATTTATTTATTGTTATCCGATCAAGCGGTAATTATAATAATTTATTGTGATCAATTCAGATGCATGGGTGAGCTCAGCAATGAAGTTGCAATGAAAGTTGCAAAACGACGTAAGTTAAAAGAGGCTTTGAAAAAATAAAAGGTCGAACGATATTCTCGTGCGGAGCGATTTTTCAAAATCAATCGCATCGAGGCAAATTCGCTCGAGGATCGAATCTGTTAATTATGCCGTCGAGCAACGCCATCGATCCGAGTCGAAGAAATCAATTTTGATCTGGATAAGAGATCAAGAGAGTATTTGAGGATTTGTTTTTTAAATTCCTGTGACGTTGTTATTGGCATTCCGCTGTCTTTTGCCACGCACTTATGACACTCACATTGAGATTGCGGGATTTTTGTCTTCAGTGAAAGAAACGTCAAATGACTTTCCAGTCAAGCAACGAGACGTTTTGTTATCTGTGGAACTCTGATTATGTCACTCTCGATTGCATATGAGGTATTCCCGCTCAACGGGACCCCCTTTTGGGCCGACCTCTTTCGATTCTCTTGAAACTCGAGTATGTTTTAGTGTTGCCCGGAAGTATATTGTACACCAATTTTCAGATCTCTAACTATAATACTCTTTGGAATACACCAAAAGTTAGATTTCAAACTTTTTGCGTATTCAGCGCTTCGGAGCTTTGGCACGGCGCGAAATAAAATCGAAAAAATTCTTTGACAATAGCTGTCGATCGGAAATTTCCTGCGCTTTTCGAAAAAAATATCAGTAATTCCGAAAAAAAACGAATTCATTTGAATTTCGGCCAAAAACCAAAAAAATTGATATACAAAAACAGAGCACAATTTAATTCGGCGGGACAATTTTTTTCATGTTTTGTATATATCTGAGAAGTCACGATATAAATTTCATGTGGGAACTCGCATCTGTTTACCAATGCCAAGTCTTTTAGTAGGATTAAAGTTCGTAAATATTGTGTTTTTCGTATTCAACAGTTCTCTGATATATTATATAGTTTTTTTAACGAATTTCGAATTTTATAAATTAATTCAATTCAAAATTTAATAAATTTGATTTAATAAATTTAATTTAATTAATTTAATTTACTAAACTGAATAAATTTGATTATTTAATAAATTTAATTTAATTAATTTAATTAATTTACTAAATTCAAAATTCGTTAAAAAAAAAACGTTCGTTAAATTTTGAAAATATCAAATTTTTTTTTCAATTTTTTCAAAGTTTAGGACTTGAAGAATATAGCCTCGGAAGGTAATTTTCAAATTCCAATAATTTTCGGAGTTACAGCTATTTTAATGCCGCAGCAAATCGGACTATAGACGTTTTTCTCAAAACTACACTGTAAAAAATTTCTATTGAAACTACATAAAAAAATATGAAATTTTTATGCATTAAATTTCATATACATTTGTTTTTTATTTATTCTGTGTTTGTTATTATTATTGTCTATTATTTTGTTTATATTTTTTTGTTCATTCTCGAAATATTAATAAATATGATGTGAAAAAAGAATGGTAAAAATATATTTTTTTTTATCGACCTCGATAATGAGCTCAAAATGTATGTCTCCAGACCAGAATACCCCCTTAAATTAAATAAATCAGAAATAATTTTTTTTCGTATATAATAAAATTTATTTCTAATTTATTTGATTTAAGAAAAGAAGAGATTAAGAAATTAATTAAGAATTAATTAAGAAGAGATTGAGAAATGGGAGAGAATATTTTTTTCTGATGACAGTAGAAATGTAAAATTTAGCTACGATTCGACGAGAGAGAGACGAACCTCCTTAAAGATAAATTATTTTAAATCCATTAACTAGTTTCATTTTCTGCCATTTATTCCTACTTTATCGACTACGTCTTGTTCGACCTGTGTGGCTCTCGATGTCCTGCGTGGCCTTTCCTAATAAAAAAAAAAAAAAAATGAAGAAAATATATCACGCTCGGATTGCAAACGTGTCCCTCGTTTATAGACGTTGTAATCCATTGGATCCGGAATGGGCGCGTGATTCCGCGTGCGTTACTTATTTAATCCACTCGGCTCTCGTCTATGTTTACATTCATACATTCTCATGGACGTTTTTTTTTAAATTATGTATGGGACATTTTACCTCAAATCGACCAACGACTTAATGTGGCTTCACGTAATTGACCCATTATTTTTCAATTTTTTTAAAAATGAGTCTCAATTATGTGTGATTGAAAAATATATTTTAGGAATATATTAAATTATATAAATGAATACTTGTAAAATATTTTTTGTATCAAAGTATTTTCAAAGGCGATTCAAATTTGTCTTCCTTTTCCTGATTTTGAAAAAAAAGGAAATAGTCTTGACTGAGCTTTGAGTGATCTTTCATGTCAGAATTTTTAGTGCAATATAATTTAAATAAATGATTGTAAACTATTAATAATGGGAAAAATAAAAATGCAGTCAAAATGTAAAGTTTGCACTGTTTCAATTTGGTTAACGATGATATGATTAATTTTTTAATTACTAATTAAACATTTTTATTGGCTATGACAATACTTGTAAGATTTTCGAAAAAAAATGTGGGGTGCATGTAACAGATAATAATGAGGAGTGTAAAGAGTAGCTGTCGTTGAATAAACTCACACACTAGTTCTTTTCATTTGCAGTGCAATCATAAAATTGTTAATGACCGCTTTTTTTTGGTACTTTGGTCATAACTTCCTTAATAATGGTCCAAATTAAAAGTTTTTTTTCAAAATTTTTGTTTTTTATGATCTATTAAGAAAAAAATACAACATAAATATTCGACGTATTTTTGAATGAGTTTTTTAAGTCTTAAACTTTAAATCGCGTTTTTAAAAGTGTCATTTTTGATTTTTTTTAAATTTTTTGTTTCAAACATCTATCTATTCAACAATTTTCAAGACTAGCCCGATCATGGGATCTCCATAACTACTATTTTTTTCGATTTTTGAAAATTAAATTTTTTTTTTCTATCAATTATTATGAATACCAAGTTTTATTATTGTATAGTATTTTTTTCAATATTTAGAATTTATTTTGACACTTTTTTATTGTTAACAGGTTCTTAAAATTAATAATTAATCGTTAAGTCTGTTTATGAACAATAATAACAGTTTTTATTTATTCACGTATTTTTTTGTAAACCTTACATATACGATTATTTCCTGAATTAGAATATTCCTTTGTCAATACGTTTCCATTGCTCATTGGAACACTGAAAAAAAAATTTGTGTGAATCAACAAAACGTTTTGTCAAATACGTTCAACTAGATATTTATTTGGTCTAACTAAATATTTAGTTTTTTGAACAATTCTGCGCTTCGGTTGACTAAAATATTATTCAGGCAAAAAAATGTTGAATTGTACTAACTAAATTATCTAGTTGAACGTATTTGACAAAAGATTTTGTTGATTCAACCATCTTTTTTTTCAGTGAATAATTGAATGAAATTTTTGTGTCTCCCTGTGATTGACTTCGCAGTATTTTATCGCAAATGAAATCTGTCTTTTGCATCTGAATAATGTTTCTCATGTGAAAATTCGACAGCAATATTCGGTAGACTATTTAGGTTCAATGCCCACTCGTACAATTCTTGAACTGTTGTTATTTGCTCATCGATTAATTATTAATCAAAAAAATCTGTTAACAATGAAAAAGTGTCCAAATTCATTCAAAATGAATTAAAAAATACTATACAGTGACAAAAATTGGTATTCATAATAATTTATAAAAAAAAAAAATTTTAATTTTCAAAAATCGAAAAAAATATATTGAGATCCCACGATCGAACTAGTCTTAAAAATTGTTGAATAGATAGACGTTTGAAACAAATAATTTAAAAAAAAGTAAAAAATGACAATCACTTTTAAAAACGCGATTTAAAGTTTAAAACTCAAAAAACTCGTTCAAAAAGACGTCAAATATTTTTGTTGTATTTTTTTCTGGAAAGGCCATAAGAACAAAAATTTTGACAAAAAAAACTTTTTATTTGGACCATTATAAAAGAAGTTATGACCAAAATACCAAAAAAAGAGCGCTTTTTTGTTAATTTAATATCTTTGGAACGGGTAATCAAAAAATCTCAAAATTGAACAGGAAGGGTCTTTTGAAGGGTATTCAAAAATATAAAAAATTTGGGGAAAAAAAAAAAGTTTTTCAAACTGTCCGATTTGGGATGGAATGACCCATATACAACACACTTGGGAGCAGAGTGATAGTGGTGCAAGCACATAAGAAGTAACGTCGAGTATAGTGCACCGCGGTTATTGCTGCATCGCGACTTACAATACGATTATTGCTATCCCGACGTCCTTACGGTCTCGAGTCCACGCTCGCGCCGTTATATGTTTCAAAAACTGCGCTTGAGATCTGCATTTTACGGGTGCGCTTGTTTCAATGGTGAATACCGGCGATAACAATTAAAGAAATAGTGATATCGTTCTTTTGCATGCATGCGCGCGTCCGTTTGCCGGAGACAATAGACGAGGTGACAAGGTTATTTGTCACTTGATTTTACGACACATAATTTCAGGACAGAGATTTCATGAAATTTTGATTTTGATTTTTTTTTTTTTTAATATTCGCATCAAATCCGGTGCACTTGTAAAATTAGCCATCCACACTGAGAAAAAAGTTCAGTTAAAACAACTAAATCCATTTAGTTGAAAAAAATTAGTTTAATTTCCAGATACAGTTTACTCCAATTTACACGTTACAGAAATATTCTGTAACGTGATATTCTGTACTGTAATAGTCTGTACAGAAATATTTCGTTGATTTCTAGTATATTTTAACTAAATAAATTTAGCTGTAACAAAAAACATAATTCGTATTTTCAATCACACAATTTATTTGGTACAAAGATATTTATTTGATTGATCCGAAACTTTGCCCATTCAAGCAACGATTTAACCGATTTAACTAAAACTTCCACTGTATCTTTGTTGAATTACCAAAATTATCTCGTTGAACGTCCGGAAACAAATATTTGGTCGAGTCAAACAAATTTTTGTATTTTCAACAAAAAAAATTTCTCAGTGCAGTTATGTAAAAAAAGATCTTGAACCACTTTAGAATGATACTGAGTCTTAATTCCGAAGGAATCTAAATTAAAACTCGAACATTTATTTGAAAACAATTTATCAATTTATCAAACGCAAATATTTATTTAAAAACAATTTGTTTGTAGGAGAGAAATATATTTAGATGGCACTTTTACTTAAATATTCCTTAACTGTTACGAAATTTGTTAGTCGTTAAGAAATATTTTATTTGTGTCAAAATAATTTGTCAATTGTTAGAAAATATTTATTTAATTTATCAACTGTTAAAAAATAATTCATTTTGCCCTATTCAACTTTAAATTTGTTAAAAGTTAACAAATCCTGGTACATTTTTTTCTCAATGCATATAAAATCGTTTCTAATCTAAATTCAAATATAAAAAATTATTTCAGGCAACGTGGGAAGAGCGGATAATATGGAAAAGAATTTATCTAATTAATTTTTTCAACACTTTTCAATTACTTAATAATGTTCCTTCAAAGATTGGAGTTTTTGAATGGCATTTTAGGATTATTTTAACAGTATCTAAACTCAACATTCCCTTAAAATGGATGAAAATGTAATTTACATATTTTAGCTATTCCAAAAAATGATGAGGACTTTTTAAAAATCTATCTGCTGCTGATAAACTTAGGGTTTTAATTATTCATCTCAAACTCACAATTATTGTCGTCACTCAAGAGTTTCAAAAATCCCGAAAAATCAATCTGAAGGTACCATTTCTGCAAAAATGTCCCTAAAATTTTATGTTCAATTTGAAAGGAATTTCAAAAATACATTTGATGAAAAATAAACCGTCGAACACAAAAGAGTCACTAAAATGTTAAAATGCGATTCACCATTAATAGCTTTTGCGCAGCGCTTCAACTGTTTTTAATGGCATTTATTGATTAATTAAAAAATAGAGATCCAACTCCACCCCAAAACTCAATGGCTGCTAAATAGCCTCTCAATTGTCTTTATCGATTAGAATTCATCGAATTTGATTAAGAAAAATTGAGACATCCTTCGGCAATACACTAATTAAACGGGAGAAAGCCCCAATATTTTCACTTCCGGTTTATCAGCCCAATAGGGCAAATAATTACACGACTTTCCAATATAAGGGAAAACATGGTCAATTCAGTATATTATTCTTTCTCGTTAGGAGACTCGAAAAGTGCGTCTGAGCTGCATCTGCCAGTCATGAATCGTGTGCATCGTACGGAAGTTCGGTATCGATAGGTACGAGTGGCTCGGAAAAAAAAACGAAAAAAAAATATATATATAAAAATGAGACCCCAAACGATCTTATCTTCACGCTATATCTGAATATCTGTCTTCCTTCTGCGTGAGGCCGGCTGCGCCCATACAAATGACTGTACTCCTCATAATGTATCGTGCTAAATATATATGAGGTATTCCCGCTCAACGGGACCCCCTTTTAGGCCGACCTCTTTCGATTTTCTCGTAACTTGAGTATGTTTTAGTGTTGCCCGAGAGTATATTGTACACCAATTTTTAGATCTCTAACTATAATATTCTTTGGAATACACCAAAAGTTATATTTCAAACTTTTTGCGTATTCAGCGCTTCGGAGCTTTGGCACGGCGCGAAATAAAATCGAAAAAATTTTTTAACAATAGCTTGCGATCGGAAATTTCCTGCGCTTTCCGAAAAAAATATCAGCGATTTCGAAAAAAACGAATTCATTTGAATTTCGGCCAAATACCGAAAAAATTGATTTACAAAAAAAGTGCATCATTCAATTCAGCGGAACAATTTTTTTTATGTTTTGCATATATCTGAGAGGTCGCGATAAAAATTTCAAGTTGAAACTCGCATCCGTTTACTAATGCCAAGTCTTTTAGTAGAATAAAAATTCTTAAATATTGTGTTTTTCGTATTTAACAGTTCTCTGATATATTATATAGTTTTTTTAACGAATTTCGAATTTAATAAATTTAATTTAATTAATTTAATTTAATAAATTGAATAAATTTGATTATTTAATAAATTTAATTTAATTGACTTAATCAATTTATTAATTCAAAATTCGTTAAAAAAACGCTATATAATACATGAGGGAACTGTTGAATACGAAAGACGCGATATTTAAAATTTTTTATCCTACTAAAAGACTTGGCATTGGTAAACGGATGCGAGTTCCAACTTGAAATTTATATCGTGACTTCTCAGATATATACAAAACATGAAAAAAATTGTTCCGCCGAATTAAATTATGCTCTTTTTTTGTAAATCAATTTTTTCGATTTTTGGCCGAAATTTAGATGAATTCGTTTTTTTCCAGAATCGCTGATATTTTTTTCAAAAAGCGCAGGAAATTTCCTATCGAAAGCTATTGTCAAAGAATTTTTTAGATTTTATTTCGCGCCGTGCAAAAGCTCCGAAGCGCTGAATACGCAAAAAGTTTGAAATATAACTTTTGGTGTATTCCGAAGAGTGTTATAGTTAGAGATCTAAAACTTGGTGTACAATATACTTTCGGGCAACACAAAAACATACTCGAGTTTCAAGAAAATCGAAAGAGGTCGGCCTAAAAGGGGGTCCCGTTGAGCGGGAATACCTCATATACATACAGGCATATATGCACGCAAATTCTGTAAATAGATACAGGTATAATCGGCAATCGATGCTGAGGAATAAGAAATTAAGAAAAAATAAAATTAATATATTTCACCTCAAAGTCAAGGGGTGGGTATTAAAATGGACTTTCTTTCTGCAAGCAAATTTACGCTCGTGAAGAGTCGCGCGATGACACTCTCGCACTCATAATTTACTTCTCATTAATTTCCTTTACCGCATCTGTATGTTCAGATACATATCTTATTGAAAAGCAGCGTAATTTACAAGTCGTTATTAAATTAGTATCAATAACACGCATTTTTAGGGTTTTTCAATTTTGTTGATCAGATAATTGAGGACCTAATTTCATTTTTTCTATTTGCAGGTTTGAATTTGATATTTTAAGTATTTTTAAATATTTTATCGAAGATGTCATGAAAGAATGAACAAAGAAATTTAGATATGAAAATAATTTAATAACCATCAACAAAAATTTCCTTCAATTGAAATTGACTAATTATGCGATTGAATTTGTTGACAATATGTATTTTGTTTTTTTTTTTTGCAACAGTAAATTTTTGATTTTATGAGAAATCCTTAGGAAATACCGAGGCCATTTTCGCAATCGCCATCTTTTATTCACTCTCCCCGTGTTCTATTGTATTCCTGACCGCAAGTCGAAACCTGTTATTATATTTCGTGCCCCTGCCCCTCGGCTCGTTATAAGCACTGTGAATCTCCTCCTTCTGTTCTGCTCATCGTAACATATACCCTCCAATTCCCCATGCTGAGAGACTTTAGGTATGGCGAATCATCACGTGCAAAATATAGATGACTGATGCCTTCAAAAGACTCAATACAGGGGAAGCCCCCTTAATGGTAAGCAATTTTGTTTCAAGCGCACCCAATTTTATAAGCAATAGAATTTGAGTCTTCAAATCAACTCAAAGGACACTCTTCAGGATCATGTCCCAACCTTTAGATAAAAGTACGGGCCTACATAAATAATTTAATTAATAATAATGAAATTGTCTTTCAATACAGTAGAAGCTCCTCTATGTAAACAATGTTGTTTCAACCAAGCGCTATTTTATAAGCCTGAGAATTTGAGTTTTTAATCAACTCAAAGGACTCTCTTCAGGATCATGTCCCAACCTTTATATAAAGGTACGGGCTTACAGAAATAATTTAATTAGTAATTATGAAATTTCTTTTCAATACAGTAGAAGCTCCTCTATGTAAACAATGTTGTTTCAACCAAGCGCTATTTTCTAAGCCTGAGGATTTGAGTCTTCAATCAACTCAAAGGACACTCTTCAGGATAATTTCCCAACCTTTATACAAAAGTACGGGCCTACAGAAATAATTTAATTAATAATAATGAAATTTCCTTTCAATACAGTAGAAGCTCCTCCATGTAAACAATGTTGTTTCAATCAAGCGCTATTTTATAAGCCTGAGAATTTGAGTCTTCAATCAACTTAAAGGACACACTTCAGGATCATGTCCCAACCTTTAGATAAAAGTACGGGCCTACATAAATAATTTAATTAATAATAATGAAATTGTCTTTCAATACAGTAGAAGCTCCTCTATGTAAACAATGTTGTTTCAACCAAGCGCTATTTTATAAGCCTGAGAATTTGAGTTTTTAATCAACTCAAAGGACTCTCTTCAGGATCATGTCCCAACCTTTATATAAAGGTACGGGCTTACAGAAATAATTTAATTAGTAATTATGAAATTTCTTTTCAATACAGTAGAAGCTCCTCTATGTAAACAATGTTGTTTCAATCAAGCGCTATTTTATAAGCCTGAGAATTTGAGTCTTCAATCAACTTAAAGGACACTCTTCAGGATCATGTCCCAACCTTTAGATAAAAGTACGGGCCTACATAAATAATTTAATTAATAATAATGAAATTGTCTTTCAATACAGTAGAAGCTCCTCCATGTAAACAATGTTGTTTCAACCAAGCGCTATTTTATAAGCCTGAGAATTTGAGTTTTTAATCAACTCAAAGGACTCTCTTCAGGATCATGTCCCAACCTTTATATAAAGGTACGGGCTTACAGAAATAATTTAATTAGTAATAATGAAATTTCTTTTCAATACAGTAGAAGCTCCTCTATGTAAACAATGTTGTTTCAACCAAGCGCTATTTTCTAAGCCTGAGGATTTGAGTCTTCAATCAACTCAAAGGACACTCTTCAGGATAATTTCCCAACCTTTATACAAAAGTACGGGCCTACAGAAATAATTTAATTAAAAATAATGAAATTGTCTTTCAATACAGTAGAAGCTCCTCCATGTAAACAATGTTGTTTCAATCAAGCGCTATTTTATAAGCCTGAGGATTTGAGTCTTCAATCAACTTAAAGGACACTCTTCAGGATCATGTCCCAACCTTTATATAAAAGTACGGGCCTATAGAAATAATTTAATTAATAATAATGAAATTGTCTTTCAATACAGTAGAAGCTCCTCTATGTAAACCATGTTGTTTCAACCAAGCGCTATTTGCTAAGCCTGAGAATTTTAGTCTTCAAATCAACTCAAAGGACACTCTTCAGGATCATTTCCTAGACTTTATATGAAATGACGGTCCTACGAAAAATAATTTACTCAATAATAATGAAATGATCTCTATTCAGAGGTTATCTTCCCTTGTTGCGATTTAAAATACAAATTTCGGGGAGTTCAACAGAATTCCTTCTGTCTTCATTCTGCTCGATCTTCGATTTTCATCTCAAATAATTTAAGGGGCTCACAAGGATCGCGTGATCAGTCGAAAATATAATAATTGAAGTCCATTAGGCGACTTTGGAATCGAGTAGTCGAGGAATCGTCGAAGTCGAACGATCGTTTGGCAATCGGCGTAATTATAATATAAAACTTGCCGCGCCTTGTAGACCGGTGTGGATTCTCTCTCTGACTCCGTGGATACGCCGTTCCCTATCCACTTCCACCAGGAACAACGTCTGGTGTGCCGTCGCTCCGTGACTCTCAAATGTGATCATCAAATATCAATAGTGATCTCCTGTCTCAAACCCTCTCGTACGATGGAAATGGGCACAACTATAGCTTATTTCCAGCCTGATTTTTTTGTCCTATTTTTGGTACTTATATTTGAGTCAAATACTTGAATAAAAATAATTAGATATTCTTAGTTGCGAATCTCTGAGAGGTTTTTTGCATCGGAAGACTTCGTATCCTTGTATATTGTCGGCGACGCCGCTATGCCTTGAACACGCGGCCTATAAGTATATGCAAAGAACATACGCTTATATACATCTATATTAGGGTGATTCGTTTCAGGGCAACTTTTTTTTTTTGACCATCGAGCCCGAAAACCTTTAGTTGGTACTCAAAAACGGAGTTTCGTGAAAGGGGGGGTATTATCAAAAAATATTTAGAGGTTGCGAATCAAAATTGAAGGTTTCCCATTTGATTAACATTGGAAAAAAAAAATTCTCATTATTAGTATTACCATTCCGCGAATTTTGATATCGCGATATTTTCCAAGTGGGTTCTTATAGGAAATATGATACTCTACATTAAAGTTCATCAAGCTATGTTTGTAAATTCAACCGTTTCAGCGGTATCATTATTTCAAGTTAATATTGTATGAAAATATATATTCAAACGGCTGTAACGCCTAAGCTATTAGATATATCGAAAAAATTCAAATGAGAACTTTGTAGAGAAAGTAATTTGCTACAAAAAAGTCCCATAAGCCGAGCCCGTAAATTCAACTCTTTCTCAGGTATAGGTGTAGGAAGTAAAATAAATAGTTATATTTTTGTTTTATTCAATCAAACGAACTTCATTTTCTATGAGATAGCTTGTACAAAATCATCAAAAAAACCATTTAACAAATGTTACAAAAAATTTCCTATGCAAATAAATCAATATAACAAAAACAAAAAATCTATTTATTTTACTACAAAGTTCTCATTTGAATTTATTCGATATATCTAACAGCTTAGGCGTTACGGCCGTTTAAATAGATATTTTCATACAATATTCACTTGAAACAATGACACGGCTGAAACGTTTGAATTTACGGACATGGCTCAATGAACTTTATTGTAGAGTATCATATTTCTTATGAAAACCCACTTTGAAAATATCGCGTCATCAAAATTCGCGGAATGGTAACGCTAATAATAAGAAATTTTTTTTTTCAAAGTTAATCAAATGAGAAACCTTTAATTTTGATTCGCGACCTCTAAATATTTTTTTACAATACCCCCTTTCACGAAACTTCGTTTTTGGGCACCAACTGAAGGTTTTCGGGCACGATCGGTAAAAATAGAAAAGTTGCCCTGAAACGAATCACCCTAATCTATATATGTATTGAATTATATATATTTAAACAAGGGATACCCACAATCATTTTTACTTGAGACCCAAAAAATAGCCGAATTTTTTTTTTAGAAAACGTTTTGTGAAAAAGAAACCGATTTTTTTAAACACAAAAACGATAAAAACATGGCAAATGACAGATGAGTTTAAAAATGAAGCTCATTCGATTTTGAGACTATTTCAATGAAAATTTCAGGGAATATACCCAAAAAAGGCTATAAAATAAAAATATTTTTGAAAAATCGTCTGAAGATAACTGCAAGTTTTTGCAAAGATTATCCCCTCTAACCCTCTTCTCTATCTCTTATTTCCTCTTCTCTATTTCTGATTCTTTATTTCTCATAAAAAATCATGGCATTAGAAAAGCCTGCACAGAAATTAATGATCCCAGCCGTGCGTGAATTTGATTGAGGCCCCGTCTAGGCCCCGATCGGTTTTCCCTAATTTACTTCGGGCCCTTGACTGGAAGCCCAATAGGGCCCCTGAATGGACGGTCACGCCTTTTCGACAAGGGCCTTAGAAGGTTGCCAAATGAGGGCCTTTACAACCGCCTCACGTCTGCCATGTCGAATCCACGACAAGGCCATGGTCAAGCCCTATCAGGGCCCTAGTACGTACGTAGTATCGCAATACGTGTAGATTGTAAAATTGAATTACTTCAATAATAATAACAATATTATTAATAATTCTCCAAGAGAATTTTTACAAGAAAATAGTATAAAGCAGAGGATTTCTATGTAGAAATCTTGCGGGTATGACTTCCCTCGAGGCATGACTTCCTGAGAGGCCTCACTCTGCGCTGTCGAATACAACCCGTGCTCCCACTTCGGCTATATAAGCATACTATTTGCATATTCCGTATGCGAGAGAGCGCACGCCGTATGCGACACCTCATGGCGAGTCTCGGAACTAACTCCCCGTGAAGCCCGATCAGGCCCTCAAAGGCTTGCCTCGTCAGTGCCATGTTTGAAATAATCGGGGCTCCGATACTTTCGGCCTATTTGGGCCCGATTTGGTTCTGTTGTAATTATACCGACTTCTTTAAATATGGGTTGCCCGATCGAAACCCGACAAGGTCCTCAACGGGTTGCCTCAGGTCAGCCACATTGTAAGTAAGCGTGGCAACCTTGGCATTACCCTGTCATGGCCCAACCTGGCGGTGTTATGGCAATTCATGACAGGGCATCCAGATTTAAGCCCGACAAGGTCCTCAACGGGTTGCCTTAAGTCAGCCATATGGTAAGTAAGCCTGGAAATCTTGGCACTGCCATGTCGGGCCCCAACCTGGCGGTGTCATTTTAATTCATGACAGGGCATCCACGTTTAAGCCCGACAAGGTCCCCAACGCGTTGCCTTAGGTCAGCCACATTGCAAATAGGCCTGGCAACCTTGGCCTTGCCCTGTCGGGGCCCAACCTGGCGGTGCAAGGGCAATTCCTGACCCGGGCATCCACGCCCAAGCTCGACGAGGTCCCGACTTAAGTCAGGACTTCCCTAGAATTTTCACGCACGGGATAGCTGGGTTGATATTACTAAACCTTTTTTTCGGTGTAGACCAGAATACCACCTGAACTAAAAAAAAGCCAGAAACTCGCGGAATCCATGTCCCATCTATTTCACTATCATGACCTATACCTCCAACACACACCCATGGATCCAGTTGCTCGAAACCAACAAAAATCGTACACAAACGTGTTATCCAGATATGAATTAGATCCGTAAAGCCGCGGGTATTAGGATTTGTGATCAACAAATCCGCATTGGCGACTCTCCGCAGACGGAATGACCCAGCTAATCGGTACCGGAGTCCTGAAAATGTTGTTGTCAGTTAACTCTTCCCGATACCATCACGCGCATGCATCAATTTACTTACATTTACGCATTAACAAATACGCACCTTCATAAATACACATACATATACATATATGTCCATGAAATGGCGCACATATGTAAGTCTCAGGCGTGGACAAACTCGGGATCGCGAATAACGCGACCGGTTTCTCCTTCTCTCTTTCGCCCTCTTGGTCCGGTATAACTGACGCACTCGTTATGATCTGATTAATCCGAAATATTTCACTACCAGCTTGAGCGCTTTGCAGCGGAGCGCAGCGAGAGATGTGCGTGTGCCTCTTGAATATACAGGCTGATCCAGGCGGTCGCGCCTGCTTGTCAGGATTGCCAGGAAGGCGAAGATAAGAAGAAGGAATAAGAAAAAAAATATACGCGTCCCAGGACATCATAGCTGGAATATAAACGGCTCTGTGTGCGGAATATTAGGCTTGTATGTGTTTATAATCTATGGATCCGTGAACGATCGTGATACAGACCGGCTGATATTTTCGATCTTGGCGGTCAACTCGGTCATGATCTATCTAATGCACAGCGGGAACTTGAGCACAAATATAGGTGTCAAAGACTTTGAGAGAGAGAGAGAGAGAGAGAGAGAGAGAGAAAAGGAGTTTGCAAGCCTTCTTCCTAGTCCAGGAGCTGGTCATGGCTTCGAGGCAAGACAACCGGTCACGGGCCACAGATCCCACAGGCGTCCTATAAATCCCACCGAGTAACGGGTAACCAAGTAACCAAGTAAGAAAAGCATCGTCCGAGGAGCGAAGGGGCGCAGTACAGCGGGCATTAATTTTGCAACTCGTCTTTCCAATTAACCGAGCAACGTCTCACGCATATCCGCACGAAAATTTCCGTTGTCTTGAGGCATTCCATTTTTGACAAATGCAGTTTTGGAAACTATATTGAGAACATTCGTAACGCATCATCATGAATGGGAACAGTGGCGAATTTACACATTTCCCAAGTATAGGCAGTTGAATTTTTGCCGCCCTTATTTCTACAATTGGCAGGTCCTAGATTATTTTCACAATCCAACAATTTAGTTGAAATTGCACGAGAAATGGTTTTTGGGTATATTTCTGAGATAATCAAAGCTCAATCTTGTATGACTAATAAGGCGGAGTAGTGTATGCTACTTACACAATAATGTACATTCGGTAAACGTAATTATGCCATTTTTATTGCGCTTACAAACGGTTAAAAAATATGAAATTCAATTAAGTTATGAAAGTTTCGTACAATACCTTTTTGCGTGATTTTTTTGGGTAAAATCATTCATGATATCGCCGTAAGTAAACTTGTTCATTAATTCCGACTTTATCCACGAAAGAGCTGAAGCATTTAATTTTTCTTGACTCAAGGTCAAGAAGAAAGGAAAGGTATCTCAGATAATTTTTTACCCTTTTTAGCCGTGATTTGGGTGTTTTACCATACACTGAGAGAGCAGTTTATTTGTAGTAAAGAAATATACACTACTGGAAAAAATTATGGTAACAAAATTTTTTTCGAAATTTTCAGTGGTTTCTAACAATGCTGTATCTCGTCGGAAAATTGTCGTATCAAGGTCTAAAAACGCATTTCGAGCTGTAAAGGTCACGCTCAATGTTAGTCGTTTTGTCAATATTTTCAATTTAGCCGTTTATTTTCTAAAAAACCATAAATATAGCCCTTATTGTTCTCCTATATTTTCAAATTAATGGTAAGGATGGAAATTTTTTTTTTCAAAAAACCATTGTTGAGATATCAATGGTCAAATACAAAAGGATCCTTTTTCATTAAAAGTCCGATATCTCAGCGAAAAATGATCGCATTGAGGTCTTGATAAAGCAAATTAAAGCTAAATAAACAAGCTATCCGATCCATGCAACGGTTTAGCTAGAAGAATTTTGTCCAAGTAACTGCAGCCAGAAAAAAAGTAATAAAAATTTGCCACATTTTTTTTTCTTACTATTAGGATTGCGTGGAACCTGTAGCTTAGAATTTTTTTTTGCTGAAAGATCTTAAGACTAGAAACTTGAAGCTTCAAAATGCTTTTTTTTAGACCTCGATATGACCATTTTTCACTGATATACAGCTTTGTTAAAAACCACTAAAAATTTAGGAAATTTATTTGTTCCCTTAATTTTTTCCAGTAGTGTATTTAGCACTTTTACTTTTACTTAAGTATTCCTTAACTGTTACAAAATATTTATTTAATTTATAGACTGTTAACAAATAGTTGATTTTGCCTTATTTAACTTTACATTTGTTAACAGTTAACAAATTGGTACATTGTTTTCTCAGTGTAGAATATTCTCAGGAAGTGAAAAAGTCACCGGAAATATGTCGGTTTGACCGATTCAAAAATTTCTTTTTCGCACTGAAAGGCCGTTAGTGAACTTAGAGAATGGCGTTTGGTTCAATCCGATAACTTGATTTTTTGAGAAATGAGAGAGAGAGATTTCAAAAATGAATATTTAAAAATACAAGATAAACTTACCTACCAAAGAAATCTTTTCGGTTTTTTAATTTCAGATGAAGCAATCATGACTTATCCTGATAACCGCATGGAAACTTTTTTTTGAGAACTCGCTTCTCACCACTGCCACTGAATTGAATATGTTTTTATGAAAATTTAGCAGAATATTTTTAGAGTAATGCTTAATAATGTAAAAAAAAATATTAATAAATACACGGAAAAAAATGATCAATGATCATTCATGTGTAATATTTAAAAAAAATACTGAATTCAATGCAGAATATACGGTTCAGAATTGTAATTCAGGCGTTTTACTGGGAATCCGTTATAAATTGATAGATTTAATGTAGTTTCTACTTTTCAAACCATTATAAATGCTGATTTACACTGTAAAAAATGCAATGTTCACCGCAAAAAAATGACAAAGTAGAAATAACAAGCAGAAACGACGAAATCCACTGTGTTTGAACTGTAAAATTTACATTGGCCTCTGTAGAATGTTCAAAGCACATAATTAGAAATTGCAGTGTTCCCAGTGAAAAAACAAATGCGCGCCGCAAAATATGCAACGTTAATTTCAATTTCTACAGAGTGGCGCTGTAACGGGACGACCTGCGGCGTGCCACGATCTCTGCATTTCGCCCGAGATCCGCTAGATGGCGTCGGACGGCGCGCCGCCTCGCGCCAGCGAGAGAGCCACCGAGCACCTATAAGGTCCTATGTATTACCAACATCGGCGTCCTCAATTGACATACAATTGTTGGAACATCACCCGCGTTCTGTGGTCGAGCAGTCCTATGGACTGAAGACTACATTTTCTCAACGGATCACCATTGCATTTCTGTGACACTCGTGCTCTTTATGGGTGCGAGGTTAAACTTGATTCGCTTCATTAATTGATCTCACGATTAATTAGTCAAGTAAAAGCCCTCGTAGCTATGAGCCTGAGCGAGGATAAATAACGGTTTATTGCAATGTTTGAATAAATTGGAATTTATTCAAATATCGAAACGTTTCACTAGACTATAATTTATTTTAGAAATTGCAGTATTTTCAGTGAAAAATAAAAAACGTACCGCAAAATATACTACATTCTTTTCAATTTTTACAATGTACACTGTACTTTTTCACGGGCCCTGGATAATTTTTACAATATGAAATGTGTAAAAAGTTCATCGGATACAACAGAAATATAACGTTTCACGTAGTGTACATTTTACCGTTCCACACTGTAAAAATTCGTCTGATGGGCATGTACCATGTCATATGTGACATCTGTATATTGTATTTGAGAAATATGCAAATTTCACTGTTTGCCCTTCCAGGAGGCGCTGTTGAAGGTGGAAAACTGTAAAAATTAATGGGAATCTCAGCAGTTCTCGCTGATCATTTTTTTCCGTGTAAGGTACGCTGAAAAAAAATCACAAAAATATTCAATTTTTTTGTATCTCCGACCCTTTTCCCCCTTTCAAGTAATGGGTAATGCATTACTTTTACATTACTATTTTTTCAACTCTGATTCGGAGTGAAGGTCGTGCGATCGAAGACTTCGCTTGTTCTCACGATGCAATTCATAAATCAACGGGGTAGCTTCCGCCGTCGAGGGAGTGAAAATTTTTTTCATTCCGAGTATCGTGATACGGTGCTGTACTTTATATTAAATGCATACATGTATATATATATATAACCCGCCTCTATCAACGATATGGTTCGGACGTTCTGGCAGTTTCCGATCTTCGCGCCTGGCTAAGAAAACCGGTCGCATTGGCGGACCAGATCCACCATGCTTTATCATAAATCAATCCTCTGTGTACATGCTCTACAACCTAACGGATTTAAAGGAGTTCATTATACACATATATACATAAATATAAAAACAAAAAGGAATCGTTATGTACACGTTTTGAGCCTTCGCTACCGGGTTCCTGGTTAAATTTCTGTTTGTTTTCTAATTAAATCCGTTAATCCCACATTGAAAAGTAATACATTAACAAACATACAGATATACATGAATCCCTATAGCATGATAACCGCCCATAGATCATGAGCAGCCTTGATCTACGATAATAATTATAATAATCGTGGAGAAAAAAAGAAAATTATTTCTCGAAGATCTTGAATCCTCTTATCTACACGATATTACAAGAGCAATATTAACTAAATAAATATATGTTTGTACGTCAAATATAAAGTGTTATATCGTATCCTCGGTTGCTCTCGACCAAAGCGTCTACCATTTGCCATTTCATGAAGATGGAATAAAAAGTGAGAAAGAAGTCTGTATCATGATAACGCCTGTTTTTCACATACGTATGAACTCGACACTTGGAGACTATCTCAACGAATAATGGAATCGATTTCGCGACGATTTTTCACGTTCCGATCGGAAAGGGCAAAAAAGTCCGGATAGTCTCTCTCCCTCTCTCTCTCTCTCTCTCTCTCTCTCTCTCTCTTGATCTCTCTCTCTCTCTCTCTGTCTCTTACTCGAGCGATCTACAGACGATCTCGATCTTCGGACAAACCGGTCGGGCACGATGAGAGAAGAGAGCCGTGATATTATATGGTCTCACTCGGATGTCTCGCTCTTTTTTCCTTTTCCATATACACACGAGACACGAGAGTCGGTATAGTCGCACGGGGAACTCTGATGTTATAAACGTAGCAGCATAACATACAAGGCGTAATTATAAATCGCGAATAACGGACACCTCTGTCCTGATCTTTCCACTTTTTCTTGAAACACCTTCCTCTATTCCTTGGCAGATATCTCTCTCTCTCTCTCTCTCTCTCTCTCTCTCTCTCTCTCTCTCTCTCTCCCTCTCTTTGTGCATAGGTACCATCACGATCTTCCTGTATTATTCCTTTCTTTTATCATCCAATTAACGATAAGTCTCTATCGCACGTTTATTAACCACGCTCATGGGCAAAAGAGGGAATGAGACCCTCGAGCAATTACTGTTCCAGATGGCTTTGCTTTGCTGGAGTCTCTTCTCAAACAGATAGAACTGTTCATCGTCACCCCGTGTCTTTATCTCGCTCTCTTGTTTCCTTTGAATCAGGATCCACATTCCACTCGCGATGCCCTCGTAGAAATTTCGGTAGGGAAAAACTTCCGCCCCTGACTTGCCCTCCCCAACTAATGTAGGGCAATGATCCGCCCATCCTAACTGGCCCTGTTACGCCATGCAACACCTGGTTGGCCATTTTGACAAAAAAAAAACACTAGTCAAACAAATATAACCCAAAGATACGTGCCGTGGTTGCCTGTATAGATTTTTCATTTTTGATCTTTTCGTACGCTTCTTCGTACGTTGACATGTCCGCACAGGCTCGTTGCGTGATTCTTACACTGAGAGAAAAAGTAATTGAATTTGGGAACATGAATTTATTTATTAAATGAAAGTATTAATTCGATTATTTATTTATTGAACCAAGAAAATCACTCTTCATTTAAGAAAATATTTTCACGGACCTATTACTTCTTTATATTGAACTCTTATTTAATAGTAACAATTAAATGCATGATAGATTTGATTAAATTTGTATTCATTGGATTAATTACATTGATCGCATCATGAACATGAGATTATTTGGATCTAAAAAATGACTTCAATACGAAATTATTTTTTTCGAACAAAATTATTTCTTTGCAATAAATTCATCATTATTTTACTTCTAAAAATTTTTCTGTAGTATTTTCAATATTTATTAGATATAAATTTGATCGTGATTATTTTAAGAGAAGCTGTAGTAAAATAAGGAACACATTATTTTATTCCAATAGAATATTTGTTTGGAATGATTAAATTTTTATTTCCTTCAAGCAAAGAACTATCATTTCTATAGTATACTTTAATAGTATACATAAATTGTTAAAAATTAAAAAACTAGATTTTTAAATGTTTTCTCATATGCGAATCTTCATAACTCCTAAATTTTTTCAAGTGCATAGCAGGAGTCGATAGCGTAATAGGTAGCGTATCAGGTAGTTAGGTAGGATAAGTATGATGGTAGGTAGGGTCGAGGGTTCGAATCTCGGTCGGACAGAGAAATTAGATCGGAGAATTGGCGCAGATTTGTCTTTTTTTTCTATTTATCTTTTTTTGGGGTCACTAAACTATGCATATTAAATTATTTGGCAAGGGGTATATATTTTTTATAAAATGTTTAGCAACAATTAATAAACAGGCATTTTATTGAATCAATCATTTTTCCTGTTGATTAGACTAATTAATTTGTTGATTCAACAATTTTTTTTCAGTGCTTTCTGTATTAAAAGACGTGCATGTTTTGAATAATAAAATGTGTTCTTGATTCAAACAACATATTACATGTAATTGATAACATATTGTTAGATTCAAGTAAATTCGTTTATTGAAACAGAAATTTATGGAATTGACTGAAAAAAATGAACCAAGCAAATATATAAGGGAACCAATCTAATATTTTTTGGCAAATGATGAAAAATAAAATGATTTTTTGCCTTCAAAACTTTATTTCATTGGTTCTAGTAATTTTTTCTCTCAGTGTACGCGTTGCAGAGGCATTTTTGCACACAGAAACTTAAAAAAAGCTCCGTTTGACGTTAGATTTAATGTTTAGATGTGAAATTATCATGAAAACTGACAGCCGACAAACTGTTACAACCGTCCTCGGCAAAATTGTTACAATTGTCCCCACATGGTTTTTTCTACTTCAAAGTTAGAATTTGATTAATTTTCTCAAGCTGGAGGCTTTAAAAACCGCGAAAGTTGACACAAAAATGTCCAAGGAAGGTTATAAAAAAAAATAATGACTATACGTAGCACAGTAATCGAGATATTCATGTTTATCGAAAGCCGCAAAAGTTTACTTTGGGCCTGACAATACCAATACACCTTTCTGGTCAAGTCTGTTTAGTGCGGATGTCTCCCAGCTTAGTAACCAAATGTGAGGAATTGCAAGACGCATTATGTGCCTGCAGGACATGTACCTACTATAGTTTGGGAGTGGGACCAGGGACTTTTGTCCCTGGTCTCCCCCACCACAATCTCATTTTGGCTCGAGTGCTCTCTTTGGCTTAGTCAATTTTTAGCCTATGTATGCCGGTTAACCTCAACACACACTAAATCCTAATCAATGAGATCGAAAAGTGAATAATCATTAGTGAAGAAGTGCAGAAGCATCGTACAGCCAAAATATGATTTCAGTATCTGAATACGATAAGGAAAAATGTCCACTAAGCGGGACATTGGATTCCCTGGCGATTAAAAACGCCATTGGAGTTGCCTGCAGGCAAGTTGATTACCTCTGAGCACATCTGTAGCATTGGGAATAGCATTGCTCTCTCATTGCACTTATCACGAGGAATTTTCGTTTGATACGAACTTTATCATATCGTAATTCTTATCGGTACACTATAAAATCCAATAAACTAGTGGATCGTTAAACTCCGCCTCTTGATATGCTCCGACACGATTTTTACTCTCGGACAGTTTCGTTACAGCAAAGTTCATCATGGAAATTTCAGGTATGCGAGAGATGCGATGACAATGTTTAAAGTTTATTGTCGTAACAATTTTATTCGCTTGCATTCTCCAGCCATTGCCTTCTTCAGCCTTGAGCCAAAGAGCCGATGGACAGAGCAAACACTTTGAGGGGAAGTGTATGAGTTTGAAAAATTCGCCACTTTGCTGAAAGAGAATGGAATCAAGATGCAGCCGACATTCATGATCAGCTATCCGTGATTGTGATATGAAAAATGGCGCAGGAAAAGGTTTTGCCTGTAAACAAAGTCTCCCACATTCTCATCAAAATCTGAGACCAAATCTGGTTACAGTGAATACTTCTGGTGGATGTTCCACTTACAACCCTGCGATCGAAGGTCTGGTAATGTAATTATCGTTCATTTTGAGGAACTCACGAGTATTATCAGACATGACTCAATTGCGGTGAATTACATGACCCAACTTTACTCGGACGCTTTACAGAGACTCTGCAAAGTTTCCAGAAAGTTAACGCAATCCATTTCTCAATCCAGGCTTCAACGACAATTCAATCCAGCTACTTTTGACTCCAACCAATCCAGAAGTGATTCCTATTCTCCAGCTGAATCGACGAAGAAGTCCGGTTATTGGACTTCACCTTGAGTTGCATGATTCTCGAGTCACAAAAATCCCATCAACAACTGTTGAGTACAATATCTCCACTTGTTGGAATCTTTCAACCATTTTTCATTCGAAAAACGATCGAAATAAACGACAGCGGAAGATTCGAGCCAACGGAAACCATTTACAGATTGGCCAGGAGCTTTTAGCTTAATGGACGTTTCACTGGATCAGAATCAGTACAAAATGACAAAACGATGCTCAAGGTGTGTCTTTTTTTTTCCTCTCTCAATACCACGTTTGTATATAGCAGCAGGTGTCTCAGAGTTCAACTGACTTTACAACGAAAAAGATCATGGAAAAATTCTACGCTGCTCGGATTCTGTGTTGCTTTCACGGTCGTATCATCCCTTCTGTCTGGCTTTTACCGGCGATGTCTCGCTTCACACAAAAGGGTCCGAGGCTGGAATATCTCTCGCGAGGGCTCGTTTTACTCAGCGAGCCTATCGGTTTGTCGGAAAGTCTGAGTGCAATTAGCGGCTCGTAATAATTTAGCCGACTTCAATTAATGGATCGTTGCGCTGCTGCCGACGGAAAGACTCCTCCACCATCGACGATACTTCATCGTCTATACTTACATTCTTTGGACGATACATGTACAGATAAGTTGCAGGAACTACCGCGTATGGATAATAAGCGTGTTCTCATCAAATATGAGAAATTTGAGACCAATTCGATCAGGATTTCTCCCGTTTTTCTTCGATTTTGTAATAGACTGCAGGAAATGTTCTTCCAATCCTAAATAATGTTCTGAATTTTTTTAAGATTGTTTTAGATCTGCCTTATTTAATTTTGCATTAAAATCAACGAAATTCCAAGAATTGCCCCGTTGAAAGTTGAAGCCCTTAAGGAGGTTCATCTGGTACCGAGTCAAAAGAAAAATGTCAATGCTTAACCTCAAAATAAGCGATGACTGGCGTAGTCATTGACAATGCTTAACCTCAAAATAATCAGCAGACTAATTAATTTATTATGAATCTCACCTAATCAATTTTATGAAGCTCTAAAAATGTTCCTTAGATACTTTTTCATTAATTCTTAAACTTTCATCAAAATCTGTATTGTAATGATTGTGCATTTAATATTTATAGACGGTATCCCATAAAAGCCCATGTTATTTAGGATTTACATTTTTATTTATTTCTCACGAACAACGTAACCTCAGGTCTTGAAAATTTAACAGATGACTTTTTAGATATTAATAACTATATTCTGATTTTTTTTATCAACATCTGTATAAATCGTGTACCAGATGAACCTCCTTAAGAAGGTAAATAACAACCTTGTAACGATTCACCGAAAAGAAGGTTTAGTAATATTAACTACCCAGCTGCGGTCACGGAAAATTCGTTTAGATCAATCGTCACATATTTGATTTGATTACCTCGTTGTTGAAATAATAAAACTGGTGTCGTTGTTTCGAATGTGTACTGCGTTCACCGCAATTACAACATAAGATCAAAAATGATTTCAAACGAGATTGATTCAACAACTTGTTTTCTCATTCAATCGAACATTTAGTCATTTACTGGAAGTAAATAAAATTGTTTTAACTGTACGTTTCGTCTCATCGACAAAATCTAGTTTTAATTTGAGCTATTCATCCAGTTAAAAAGAATAGTAAATGCTTTCAAGTCGATCAAATTGTTTAATTAATTTGACTAAATATTTCAATGCTGCCACAACACGTTTAGTCGATAGTACGTATAGTAACTACCACGTTCTCGGCACTTCGCCCGAGATCCGCTAGGTGGCGACGATCGGCGCGCGCGCTCGCACAAGCGAGACAGCCACCGAGCACCGATAAGTACCAGTGTATTACCAGCATCGGAGTCCTCGATTAACTTTAAATTGATGGAACATTACCCGCGCTCTGAAGTCGCGCAGTTCTATGGACTAAAGACTACATATTTGAATGAGATCACCATTGCACTTTGGTGGCGCTCGTGCTCTTTATGGGCGCAAGGATAAATGAGTTAAATTTTCATTTAACTGTCTAATCTCACGATTAATTAGTTGAGTAAAAGCCCTCGTAGCTTAAACAAATATCATATCATCAAATGTTTTGTTAATTCATTTGAAATTTTCTAGCTTTATATTAAATGCATTTTTTACCGGTGAACAACATCTGAATTGCAAAGAAAATATAAACTGTTCATTCAAATAAACCATTTGTTTATGCAATCGCATAGTGAGTGCATTTTACCAAATTTAGAATCAAAACAATGTAATTTTCAATTGAACGGATTCTCAACTCTGTTGGGTCAAGGATACGTGTATTTATGGGAATGCAATTTTTGTTTCTATTTTGATACAAGTTTTGAGTTAACCTGAATTACACATTTCGTTCGCCACCCGTAACCGCCGGGTTTACTTGATTCAAGCCAAATTTCTTTGACTTTGCCAAACCTTTTTCTCTGTGTATAAAGTGTGGATTCCAAGATACCATAATTTATCGTAGAATATTATTTGTCATTACAGATTGATCAAACACAATTTCTTTCAGTGTATTTCATGAAATCAGCGTTGAAGTAATATTATTGTTACCTTTTTTCAAGTTTGGAACTTTTTGTTCGAGATCCTGCGATTGTTCGAATTAATATTTCAGGTGCTTCGTGGCCTTTCAGCGTTCTTACATACAAGCCTAAACGCCCGATATAACCTAATTATATTATGTAGAAAGATATGCGGTATAATAATCGCCCATACTGCAGAATCGCTGATAAGTCGCTTGAAATAGGTACACATGTACGGAGATCGAGGGTATCAAAGTGTTTCTCGCAGACTGAGTCGTAGCCGAGGCATGTTTGCATTGGTCCAGTGCCTTGTCAGAGCGTTCGCAGCCAAAATTAATTACCTCGTCCACCCGGGATATAACGGTCCTTTGGAGCTTGGTTGCAAACATCGTCAAGGTTCTCTATGCACGATCGCTATACATTTTATAAATCGATATCGATAGCTTCGAGTCAGCGAGGCTCGTCGCTCGTGTATGTTTCATACTGGTACAGATTTGACGCCTTTTTAGAAATAGACCATTATTAGCATATGCAGCTGAATATAACAGTGATGTGTTACAAGTTGGGAAACAAAGTCTCTAGAATTGACGACAGTAATTAATATTATTTTGTTTTCCTTCCTAATAAAGGAAGCTTTGTTTTCGCGCGTGTGTGTGTGTGTGTGTGTGTGTGTGTATCCTGAGTTTCATATGTAAATAATTAATAACGCGAAAACGCTTCGAGATATCAAGCTAAAATTTGGCACACTTGTCGAGCACGAACTGCTCTTCATTATGAAAAAAAATTTGTTCTAATTATAACGGGTGTTGCGATTTAATCGATTTTTTTTCGTTTTTGCAAGAATGGCGAAAACGCTCCGACCTCTGCAATTTTCAAGATATTGCACTCAAACTTTGTACGGAATTAGTATAGCTATTAAGGTTGTTTGGTATTGAATGTGGCGAAAATTCATCGAGGGATTAAAATTTTATGGAATTTTGAATTTTTTGAAAAATAGCCTGAACGCTCTAACTTGTGCAATTTTTAAGATATTGTACTGAAACTTTGCACAGAGTTAATATAACTATCAAGGTTGTTCGCTATTAAATTTGGCGAAAATCCATCGAGGGATTCAAATTTTAAGAAATTTTTGATTTTTTGAAAAATAGCGTAAGCGCTCTGACTTGTGCAATTTTTGAGATATTGCACTGAAACTTTACACAGTGCTAATATAGCTATCGAGGATGTTCGTTGTTCGTTGAACTATGGATAAAGATGAGGAAGCAATGTGCAAATTTCAATTTGTTTTCAATACCGGCAGGAGAAAAGTTTATCCTTAAATACCCTTTTTGGGGATTTCGAAAAATTTTGTTGATCCTTGATTCAAGTGAATACCGAAAATCCTAGAAAATCAGTTATTTTGGGAAAGTACATTTATTTGGGATTGCTAAAATGAAGAAATTCGTCCGGTTGAAATATTAGAACAGGTAATAAAATAATAATACCAAATTTTGCAGTGTTTTTGTTTAATACATCACGATGAAAAATATTAAAATTACAAAAAATACTACGTTCTTCTGTTGTGTTTACTTTTCGAGAGTTGAAATTATTCCAGGTTCAAATCCTGAGTCTGGAATTTGACTTTCATATTTTAGAAATGATCGAAAAAAGACATTTTAGAGAGTATTATAATGATAAGAATTATATTAAATTTTTTGGCAGTATATTGTGTTAAATTTAGAATTTATTTACGTTAAAAGCATTACACATAATATATATTGAACAAATTTATATTTATTTTATATTTGTAATAAATATATTAATTTTAGTAATTGTAATTTTAATTTTAGTTGATTTAGGTTTACTTCTTTTAATATGTTGTTTTAGTTTTAATGTTCATGGTTTATTAATTACCGGCTGATGATGAAATTCTTTTCAATCAATAATAGGCCCAATTTGTTCTTCATGTCAATCCATTTCTTATGAGGTTAGATTATCATAATTAATTTTAGTTATTTTCACCTTTAATTAAGGGCATTTTTATTCTTTAGAAATTAAAAAAAAGGGCATTTGAGGGTCAACTTTTTTCCTGCAGCTATTAAAAAAACAAAATAATGACCTTTGCATGCAAAAATTTGGCCATGACATAAAATCATTCCTCCAGGGCAAGACCATTTTTTCTAAAAAAAGGTAGCAAAGTGACAATAACAAAGTTCTTGCTCAAATGGTTTTTAGCTATCAATTTTAGCAAATGAATATACAAAAAAAAAATACTTTCTTCCCAACCACTCTGACTCAAATCCTCTGGCTTGAAATCCTTTGTGAAGCACTGAAACAAACTCTACTTCTCTCAACAAAAATTGGCTCTAAACGAGACCCGGATTATCTTACGAATTTCATCGCACAACTAACTATTTAAGCAGGAGTTCTACGATGTTGGCATCAATTTTTAGTCCTCCCTCAAAATTAATTTATCGCTTCGAACAACCACGTAGATGCAATTGTCTTATAATAGCCAATAGGATTATTGAAGAAGTAATTGAATTTATGGGAAGTTCGTTCAGGAAAATATATAACTTTGGGATTGAAGCGAATATCGCGAAAGGAAATTTGTACGAATGAGCACTCGCTCGATATTATACACGTCGAAGTTAACTGTATATTATCTTCGTATTATTAACGTGTGGGCGAAATTCGAGTTCTTCGGACGCTCGCGGGCGATCGAGAAGTTAGCGAGAACCGCGCGAGCGCGTCATCCAACGAGGTGTTGATATAATTTATGATTGTGCACACAGGCATCGCTACCCAACGCGAACTAATACGGGAAAACCGGTAACCGCGGCGACAAATGGCTCGCGAAAGCGTGCGGATTTAGCTAGATCATATGGCCTGTGTGTCGATTCTCTCAGCAGGGGAGCCCACTTAAAAATTCAATGGAAGTGAATAAAAGTGTACAACAAAAACCCTGCAAATTGAAATTTGCACATTGCTTCCTCATCTTTGTCCATAGTTCACATAGCTTCCTTTAAGGCGAGGCTAAATACCGACATTATTTCTGAAGTCCTATGTTATCGACTCAAAATCGCGGTCCAAACTTTTTCCAATACCGGTGGATGAATATCAATTAAATTTATGAATGAATGATGAATGAATTGCAAAATGCAAACGCGAGACATAAATCAACGTTTTCGTTAATTGCCACTGACTTGTCGGGCAGTTTGGATAGAATCTGATAAGAATAATATTTATTTCATGAGAATTCTACATGGGGCTGCCCTCTTTCGGATTTCTGTGAACTTGATTTCGCCATTTTGTTTTTCGATAATACACTAAATTTATCAACATTTATCTCGTGATTTGGAATCCAAACTTACGTCGTGGTTTTTTCATAAAATACTGTCGAAGACGTATCGATATTCGTACTTTAGTGTTCGTCATGGAGCCCCACTCTTGGTTTTAGCCGAAATGCAGTAAAAATATGTATACCAAGATTTGTAAATTCAATATTACTTTGTATAGTAAATTCACAAATAATTTCTGCAATATTTTTTAGACACTCCCGTAGTAAAAAAACTCCATTGAATCGCCAATGGCAACCACCCGTAGTAAAAAACTCCATTCGTCGCCATTGAAAAATCCGCATTCATTCCCCATTGCCAAAATAACCAATGGAGATGAATGCCGAATTGCCTAAGGGGATTTTCGCCATTGAATTCCCCATTTGAAACGGAATGGGGATTATCTAATGGGGATTCAATGGAGACAATCCCCTTAGGCAATTCGGCATTCATCCCCATTGATTATTTTGGCAATGGGGAATGAATGAGGATTTTGCAATGGCGATGAATGGAGTTTTTACTATACGAAAGAATCTCCATTGCTGTTCGCCACTCATTCCCCATTGCCCACAAAAAAAAAATTGGGAAAGATTTTTTTTCATCGGTTCTATACTTTTCGGTCATAATTACGTCGATTGCTGAAAAAAAAAAATTCGATACGCCCTTATGGCTTTCGACACCAACTCGGAAAGCCATAAGGGCGTATAAAAAAACAAAAAAGATTGGGACAATTTTTTTTTCATCGGTTCTATACGTTTCGGTCATAATTACGTTGACTTGAAATTTCGCTATTTTCAGGTTTTTGAAAATAGACCCAAAATTGAGCAAAACAGTTTTTTATCGAAATTAATGAAAATTTTGATTTTTTGAAAAAACTATTGATAGATTCGTGTTTAGGGGGCAAAAATACATCGATATGAGGCCCGAAAAACAAAAATAATTTTTTTTTTTTTTTTGCATTTTGGCCAAAATTCAATCGGTTCACTAAAATGGCTGCAATTTATTTTCTAGATAGAATTGCGGCTTGAGCATGAGCTCATTCTCTTCGTAATCGTTCACGCTTCAAAATCCCGTTTGGTTCATCCCATTACGATCGTTTTTCGATTTTTGGCAGATTTTTAAAGTTCAACAATAGATTTTTGTAAATTTTTTAAGGTATACCCCTTTCCATTTTTTTCGGCGATTTTCAAACTGCTCTTATTTCTACAAAAAAATAGTTATCGGGATGAACTTAACGGCATTCTCTAAGTTTGGTCACAAGCTTTGCGTACGAAAAACAAATTTCGAAATCGGTTGAACCAAAGTGAAGTTATGAGCACTTGAAATTTCGCTATTTTCAGGTTTTTTAAAATAGGCCCAAAATTGAGCAAAACAGTTTTTTATCGAAATTCATGAAAATTTTGATTTTTTGAAAAAACTATTGATAGATTCGTGTTTAGGGGGAAAAAATACATCGATATGAGGCCCGAAAAACAAAAATAATTTTTTTTTTTTTTTTGCATTTTGGCCAAAATTTAATCGGTTCACTAAAATGGCTGCAATTTATTTTCTAGATAGAATTGCGGCTTGAGCATGAGCTCATTCTCTTCGTAATCGTTCACGCTTCAAAATCCCGTTTGGTTCATCCCATTACGATCATTTTTTGATTTTTTGCAGATTTTTAAAGTTCAACAATAGATTTTTGTAAATTTTTTAAGGTATACCCCTTTCCATTTTTTTCGGCGATTTTCAAACTGCTCTCATTTCTACAAAAAATTAGTTATCGGGATGAACTTAACGGCATTCTCTAAGTTTGGTCACAAGCTTTGCGTACGAAAAACAAATTTTGAAATCGGTTGAACCAAAGTGAAGTTATGAGCACTTAAAATTTCGCTATTTTCAGGTTTTTTAAAATAGGCCCAAAATTGAGCAAAACAGTTTTTTATCGAAATTCATGAAAATTTTGATTTTTTGAAAAAACTATTGATAGATTCGTGTTTAGGGGGAAAAAATACATCGATATGAGGCCCGAAAAACAAAAATAATTTTTTTTTTTTTTTTGCATTTTGGCCAAAATTTAATCGGTTCACTAAAATGGCTGCAATTTATTTTCTAGATAGAATTGCGGCTTGAGCATGAGCTCATTCTCTTCGTAATCGTTCACGCTTCAAAATCCCGTTTGGTTCATCCCATTACGATCATTTTTTGATTTTTTGCAGATTTTTAAAGTTCAACAATAGATTTTTGTAAATTTTTTAAGGTACACCCCTTTCCATTTTTTTCGGCGATTTTCAAACTGCTCTTATTTCTACAAAAAGATAGTTATCGGGATGAACTTAACGGCATTCTCTAAGTTTGGTCACAAGCTTTGCGTACGAAAAACAAATTTCGAAATCGGTTGAACCAAAGTGAAGTTATGAGCACTTGAAATTTCGCTATTTTCAGGTTTTTGAAAATAGGCCCAAAATTGAGCAAAACAGTTTTTTATCGAAATTCATGAAAATTTTGATTTTTTGAAAAAACTATTGATAGATTCGTGTTTAGGGGGAAAAAATACATCGATATGAGGCCCGAAAAACAAAAATAATTTTTTTTTTTTTTTTGCATTTTGGCCAAAATTTAATCGGTTCACTAAAATGGCTGCAATTTATTTTCTAGATAGAATTGCGGCTTGAGCATGAGCTCATTCTCTTCGTAATCGTCCACGCTTCAAAATCCCGTTTGGTTCATCCCATTACGATCATTTTTTGATTTTTTGCAGATTTTTAAAGTTCAACAATAGATTTTTGTAAATTTTTTAAGGTATACCCCTTTCCATTTTTTTTCGGCGATTTTCAAACTGCTCTTATTTCTACAAAAAAATAGTTATCGGGATGAACTTAACGGCATTCTCTAAGTTTGGTCACAAGCTTTGCGTACGAAAAACAAATTTTGAAATCGGTTGAACCAAAGTGAAGTTATGAGCACTTGAAATTTCGCTATTTTCAGGTTTTTTAAAATAGGCCCAAAATTGAGCAAAACAGTTGTTTATCGAAATTCATGAAAATTTTGATTTTTTGAAAAAACTATTGATAGGTTCGTGTTTAGGGGGCAAAAATACATCGATATGAGGCCCGAAAAACAAAAATATTTTCTAGATAAAATTGTGGCTTGAGCAAGAGCTTATAAAATTTTTTTTTCATCGGTTCTATACTTTTCGGTCATAATTACGTCGATTCCTGAAAAAAAAAATTTCGATACGCCCTTATGGCTCCCGGATGCCATAAGGGCGTAAAAGAGGTGATACGCCCTTATGGCAGCTGTAACGCGATATATATTATTACATTTAATAGAAATTATTGAAGCTCAGAATTGAGAAAATAGATTGTAAGTGTATTCAGATGACGATTGATAATGAAAGTATATACGTTTCTCCTCTCACATATCGGGTTGAGAAGGACTGATAAAATTATGTGTATATGTTAAAAATAAACGGTTTTAAAAATCATTTATCCCAAACGTACGCGTACTTGATGAGCAGTTTATAATACATTTTTTTAAAATTACTTTCGAATAATTTCCGAGCTTATGCTAATATTAATTGACCATCGATATAATCATCAGCATTTATTACAATTGAAGAAAATATTTGGTTCATATATGAGAATCAGCGACATCTACTCTTACTTGACTTTATTAATTCACCGCCGTTTGAGAAATATCGCATTCGGAAAAATTCTCATCGATCGATGGGTTCAATTGTTCAGCATTAAACCTCGAATATGGATTGCAACATCGTTAACGAATGCTGCTCATCATTCGATCAGTCATCAATGAAGTGACATTATTGATAAATGTTGATCATTGTATAATTCGTAGTTACTTATTATTCAATGGGTATCCTTGGTAAATGCTGATCATTTCATCGTTAGCCGCATTTGGGTTCCAATGAACATCTGTGGGAAATGCTGATCTTTCAGTTCATCCGCATTGACTTTCCAATGGACATCATTGGGTAAAGCGGATCACTTCGTTCATCAGCATTTACCATCTCATGGACACCATTGGGCAATGCTGATCGCTCGATACATCCGCATTGGCTTTCCAATGAGCATCATTGAATAATGATGATCATTCGATTCGTCCGCATTGGCTTTCCAATGAGCATCATTGAGTAATGATGATCGTTCGATTCATCCGCATTGGCTTTCCAATGAGCATCATTGAGTAATGATGATCATTCGATTCATGCGCATTTGATGTTCAATGGATACCCATTCACTGATCAATGGTCAGCCCTGTACGCCATTGACAAATGCGGAAATCTCAATGGGTCCCCATTCATTGTCCAATGGAGTCGTATGAGGACCATTGGTTGCCATTGGCGATTCAATGGAGTTTTTTACTACGGGCAATGGTCCTCATACGACTCCATTCGACAATGAATGGGGACCCATTGAGATTTCCGCATTTTTCAATGGCGTATAGGAACGACCATTGATCAGTGAATGGATATCCATTGAAAAGTCACCATTGCCCAATGACGTCCATTGGACAGCAAATGCGGATGAACCGAATGATCACCATTACTCAATGATGCCCATTGGGAAGCAAATGCTGATGGACCGAGCCATCAGCATTGCCCAATGGTGTCCATTGGAAAGTAAATGCGGATGCACTGAATGATCAGCATTACCCAAAGATGTCCATTGGAAACCGCGTCGCGTTAGTTCCGAGACTTGGCGCGAGATGTCGCAGGACGGCAACCCGCTGAACTCCCATACGGATTATGCGAAGACTATGCTTATCTAGACGAGTGTGAGCACGGAATATTAGCAGAAGTCGGTGTCCAAAAAATCCATGCAAGGAGTTCTTGCCGACTGATGCCCATGGGATAATCCCTATTCCGTTTGAAATGGGGAAGTCAATCCTCATTGGAAAATCCATATTCGATTTCAAATGGGGAATTCAATGGCGAAAATGTCCTTGCGCAATTCGGCATTCATCTCCATTGGTTATTTTGGCAATGGGGAATGAATGGCGATTTTTCAATGGTGACGAATGGAGTTTTTTACTATATAAAAGAATCTCCATTGATTATCGCCATTCATTCCCCATTGCCTACAAAAACCAATGGAGATGAATGCCGAATTGCCTATGGGGATTTTCTTCATTGACTCCCCATAGGATAATCCCCATTCCGTTTCAAATGGGTAAGTCAATCCTCATTGGAAAATCCTCATTCGATTTCAAATGGGGAATTCAATGGCGAAAATCCCCTTAGGCAATTCGGCATTCATCTCCGTTGGTTATTTCGGCAATGGGGAATGAATGGGGATTTTTCAATGGCGACGAATGGAGTTTTTTACTACGGGCTGGTCATACAAATTTACGAGACCTTGCGAATGTAGTTTTCACACAATTTTATGAAGCCTGGATATTAATTTCAATTTTCGTGCATGGATATTCCATACAGTGTATTAAAATTCCAAATCCGGTATACCGCGGATCAAATTAATACACCAGTGTAGTAATTTTACCAGAAAAATTGTAGAATCACGCTAAATATTTTCAAAAACCATACGTCGATATATTGATATCAATACAAATATATTACTTGTAATATACCACTATTAATTTTACAATGTCGATGCATTAATTTCGATCTGATATACCAACTTTTGTAAATTTAATATGCCTCTGCATAGTAAATTTACAAATAATTCTAACAGTGTAGAATTGACACGCTGAAACCAACGTAGACCATTTTTAATCTGGAGAACTGGAAGACCAAAAATTCTAAAACAATTCTCAGGGCATCGTTGCATGTCCTGCTATAATATGAAAAATTAAGTAAGGTTATAAGGGTTAAATTATAATTATGGTTATAAGGGTTAAGTAGTTAAAGTCAAAAACTCTCATTCTTCCAAATTTATCAAGTCCAATCTATCTTCCATCAAATTAACACATCATTATCAACCCCCCTACAAGATTCCTACTGAAGTGAACAATCAAATAAATCTGAACAATCACTTGTCATCATGAATGGACTATCATAAAATGCGTTTGACAGCATTGCATTGCCAATGAATTGCAACGATGTGAAGGTCATTTTTTCGCATGTGCGATTGCAAAACCTGAAGAAACTTTGTTGTAGCGATCACGAGGTGGAGGGAGCTAAAAGAGAGACAGACCGAGGGAGAAAATAAGGCTCTGCGCAAAGCACGATTGCACGAAGCTCGATCGTCGTTGAGGCCGACGGTCTGCATTGCTACTGATATTTAAGGACGCTTGGTTGAACGATCCTGCAAATAGCTCGGTGCGAGTTATAACTGTCGGCGTACGTATTCCTGATATTCACTCGGCGGAAAGAGCCCAAGAGAGGGAGTGAAACTGACGCTGGATAAATAGAGAAAACATTAGCGTGGCGCACACACTGTGTGAAATGATATGATAAAAAAAGAATGAAAAATAATGAAAAAGGGAAAATCAGACTCGAACTCGACGGGTCTTCGCGCGCTTCGTCGACTTTTCAGACTCTCCTACCGGCATCACGGTGCTCGCGCAATCACACACTGCAAATCCACACATTTATGTATGAGGTATTCCCGCTCAACGGGACCCCCTTTTAGGCCGACCTCTTTCGATTTTCTTGAAACTCGAGTATGTTTTAGTGCTGCCTGAAAGTATATTGTACACCATTTTTCAGATCTTTAACTATAATACTCTTTGGAATACACCAAAAGTTATATTTCAAACTTTTTGCGTATTCAGCGCTTCGGAGCTTTGGCACGGCGCGAAATAAAATCGAAAAAATTCTTTGACAATAGCTTTCGATCGGAAATTTCCTGCGCTTTTCGAAAAAAATATCAGCGATTCCGAAAACAACGGATTCATCTAAATTTCGGCTAAAAACCGAAAAAATTGATTTACAAAAAAAGTGCATAATTTAATTCAGCGGGACAATTTTTTTCATTTTTTGTATATATCTGAGAAGTCACGGTATAAATTTGGAGTTGGAACTCGCATCCGTTTACTAATGCCAAGTCTTTTAGTAGGATAAAAATTCTTAAATATCGTGTTTTTCGTATTCAACAGTTCTCTGATATGATATATAGTTTTTTTAACGAATTTCGAATTTTTGCAAATTTATTCAATTCAAAATTTAATAAATTTGATTTAATATATTTAATTTAATTAATTAGATTTAATAAAATGAATAAATTTGATTATTTAATTAATTTAATTTAATTAATTTAATTAATTTACTAAATTCAAATTTCGTTAAAAAAACGGTATACAATACATCAGGGAACTGTTGAATAAAATAGCAAAATAAGGCTGAATTCCTTCCCGTCAAAATGCTTTTTAAAAAATTCGGTTATATTTTTTTTTTTGACGGAGTTATGCAACTTTTAGTGCGGCAAGAAATATTGACTGGTGTTTTCAAACTTTTGAGCGGGAGTGTATATGGGGCATTCCATCCCAAATCGGACAGTTGAAAAAACTTTTTTTTTTATTTCCTCAATTTTTTTTATATTTTTGAGTACCCATCAAAAGACCCTTCCTGTTATTTGGGTTTATTACCCGTTCAAAAGATATTAAATTAACAAAAAAACCGCTCTTTTTTGGTATTTTGGTCATAACTTCTCTAATAATGGTCCAAATTAAATTTTTTTTTCAAAATTTTTGTTTTTTTATGGCTTTTTCAGAAAAAAATACAACAAAAATATTCGACGTGTTTTTGAATGAGTTTTTTGAGTTTTAAACGTTAAATCGCGTTTTTAAAGGTGAATGTCATTTTTGATTTTTTTTTTAATTTTTTGTTTCAAACATATATCTATTCAAGAATTTTCAAGACTAGATTTTTGAAAATTACATTTTTTTTAAAAATAAATTATTATGAATACCAATTTTTGTTATTGTATAGTATTTTTTTCGATATTTAGAATTTATTTTGACACTTTTTTATTGTTACCAGGTTCTTAAAATTAATAATTAAGCGTCAAGTCTGTTTATGAACAATAATAACAACAGTTTTTGTTTATTCACGTATTTTTTTGAAAACCTTACGTATACGATTATTTCCTCAATTAAAATATTCCTTTGCCAATACGTTTCCGTTGCTCATTGGAATAATTGAATGACATTTTTGTGTCCCCCTGTGATTGACTTCGCAGTATATTATCGCAAATAAAATGTTTCTTTTGCATCTAAATAATGTTTCTCATGTGAAAATTTGACAGCAATATTCGGTAGACTATTTAGGTTCAATGCCCACTCATACAATTCTTGAACTGTTGTTATTTGCTCATCGATTAATTATTGATTTTAAAAATCTGTTAACAATGAAAAAGTGCCCAAATTGATTCAAAATGATTTAAAAAATACTGTACAGTGACAAAAATTGGTATTCATAATAATTTATAAACATTTTTTTTTTTTAATTTTCAAAAATCGAAAAAAATAGTAGTTATTGAGATCTCACGATCAGACTGTCTTAAAAATTGTTGAATAGATAGATGTTTGAAACAAGAAATTAAAAAAAAAAATCAAAAATAACATTCACTTTTAAAAACGCGATTTAACGTTTAAAACTCAAAGAACTCATTCAAAAACAAGTCGAATATTGTAGTAGTATTTTTTTCTGAAAAAGCCATAAAAAAAACAAAAAGTTTGAAAAAAAACTTTCAATTTGGACCATTATTAAAGAAGCTATGACCAAAATACAAAAAAAAGAGCAGTTTTTTTGCTAATTTGATATCTTTTGAACGAGTAATCAAAAAAATCTTAAAATTTAACAGGAAGGGTCTTTTGATGAGTACTCAAAAATATAAAAAAATTGAGGAAAAAAAAAAGTTTTTCAAACTGTCCGATTTGGGATGGAATGCCCCATATATAAATGCATAAGAGAGAGGGTAGTTGCACTTCCACTGTACAAGCAAACGGAAAACCAGGATGCGAAACTGAGTTCCTTAGGTATGAAGGCGAGAGGAGAGGGAGAGAAAAAAAGGAAACGAGACTAAGAGTCTCCCTCTGTCGTCGAGCAAACCAGCGGGAGTTAACTCTCCGGCTAGCTACCATCTCGATTATCGTAAAGAGAAGAGGGATATCACGCTCTCTGGGAACGTTATAACAGCGTGATTTAATATTTATAGGAATATGTATCTTCGTGAGGAATAAAAATATCTCACTGACGACGTGTAATTGGTGCTCTATCCAGGGGATATATAGGTCATTCATAATTTTACGCAAACCTCCACGCGAACCTTAACCAAGTCTAGACGATGAAATTGAAAGAAATTACCGCAATCTTTCCCCTCGAATCTCCCACGTCGACAAAGAGGGGCGGAAAACTTGCATTAGATCTGTGAAAAAAATCGCGAGACGCAGTAATCCTGATTATCACGCTGCTATAATCCTCAGCTTGATTGTACAGTTATGGCGAATATTTTATGGACTCTGGTCGAATGTAAGAAGTTGCCGGTAAAAAAGCTGATGAAAAAAAATTCTCGTTTTTAATTAGTTTTTCTTAGCCACGATACTTGCGATATTTGGGTTATGGTTCGATAAGTAAATGATTTGAGCTTAGGAATATTTTATCCAATCATTTTTTCTTGTATTACGTTTTAGGTATTGTTTATTTGTAGGGAAATATATGAGGCATTCCAGCTCATCGCAACCACTTTTACATGGTGTATTTTTTTATTTGGCTCAAACTTTTTTCGATTATTGTACCTATTTATGGAACTTTACTTGATTTTTTTCCAATTTTTTTACTCATGCATTCTTACAAGATATGATTTTTTGTTGAAATTCGATGATTTTTTTTTTTCAAATGCTCGTAACTTTGCGAAAAATGGACCAAATGCTGATGAACGAAATGATCAGCTTTACCCAATGATGTCCATTGGGAAGTAAATGCGGATGCACTGAATGATCAGCATCATTACCCAAAGATGTCCATTGGAAACCGCGTCGCGTTAGTTCCGAGACTTGGCGCAAGATGTCGCAGGACGGCAACCCGCTGAACTCCCATACGGATTATACGAAGAGTATGCTTATCTAGACGAGTGTGAGCACATAATATTAGCAGAAGTCGGTGTCCAAAAAATCCATGCAAGGAGTTCTTGCCGACTGATGCCCATGGGATAATCCCTATTCCGTTTGAAATGGGGAAGTCAATCCTCATTGGAAAATCCCTATTCAATTTCAAATGGGGAATTCAATGGCGAAAATGTCCTTGGGCAATTGGGCATTCATCTCCATTGGTTATTTTGGCAATGGGGAATGAATAGCGATTTTTCAATGGTGACGAATGGAGTTTTTTACCATATGAAAGAATCTCCAATGATTATCGCCATTTATTCCCCATTGCCTACAAAAACCAATGGAGATGAATGCCGAATTGCCTATGGGGATTTTCTTCATTAAATCCCCATAGGATAATCCCCATTGCGTTTCAAATGGGGAAGTCAATCCTCATTGGAAAATCCTCATTCGATTTCAAATGGGAAATTCAATGGCGAAAATCCCCTTAGGCAATTCGGCATTCATCTCCGTTGGTTATTTTGGCAATGGGGAATGAATGGGGATTTTTCAATGGCGACGAATGGAGTTTTTTACTACGGATCGGATGTTGTATCAATCTGACATAGAATATCCTGTATCAGATAGGCTCGCTTGTATACACATAGTTTCGTATGTGTAATAATGGATGAATGTACGTTACAAACTGGTGACAGTATCGTGCTTAATCCAGCGAGAATCAAGTCTCAGTGAATCCAGCTATGAAAATAAAAAAAAATCACAAATCTTCAATGCTGCATCACACTCAAGGCTTTGGAGAACATTACCTCCCCGATTCCAGTGTACGATCGAGTTTCCTAGAATCTGTAATCTGCCTTGTAACTCGTGGCTGTTGCACGCATGTATAAGTGATAAAGATAATCAATTAATTCGAGTAAAATGTGAATTTACATGCACGTGCAATTCGTAGCATTAAACATCTCACATGCCCGTAGATTTTATTTATTAAATTACTTTGTTGTTTACTTCACGAGACAGTTGGCGAGAATTTATTGATTTCACTCTCGTAAATCGACTTCCCGAATCATTGAACTCTCTTGAGTTCATGATTTAAAATAATTCGATATTAACTTTTTTTTTTTACATAAATGAACAAAGTAGGAAGATTGATTTGTAGTTTATTTTAAAAGAATTGGTTAAGGCATTTGGCTTCAAAAAAATCGAAATAAAAAATGCTAATTCTCTAACTTGAAAATTGCTGTAAGTTTTGTAATTTCATGGCAACTAACTTCAATTTTTTTTTGGAACAAGTACGACTAAGGCATTTGATATTAAATGGGAATCCAATTGTGGGGTTCACAATTTATAATATTTTTAAAATTCCCAAAGCGATGCAAAAATCGTGTGAACTAGAAAGTTGCACATAACTTTGTGTTTTCTTTTTTTCGTCCCTTAAGCTTCGTTTTTCCCTTAAGCCTTCCTTGCATTATAAAGAAGCTCAAGAAACTGTTAACGATCGTGTCTTTCCATTAATCGATTGATTGAATCGTTTATTACGTCTTGATAACAATCTTTACACTGAAAAAAAGATGGTTGAATCAACAAAATCTTTTGGCAAATACGTTCAACTAGATAATTTAGTTAGTACAATTCAACATTTTTTTGCCTGAATAATATTTTAGTCAACCGAAGCGCAGAATTGTTCAAAAAACTAAATATTTAGTTAGACCAAATAAATATCTAGTTGAACGTATTTGACAAAACGTTTTGTTGATTCACACAAATTTTTTTTTCAGTGTAGGCAAATTATTATAAAGCAATAACAATAAATACAAAAGGATAATTTCAAGGTTAGAATAAGGATATCCGAGTGCAACACGTTAAAAAATGATCAGTGAGAACCGCTTCCCATTAATTTTTACAGTTTTCCCCATCAACAGCGCCTCCTGGAAGGGCAAACAGTGAAATTTGCATATTTCTCAAATACAATATACAAATGTCACATATGACATAGTACATGCCCATCGGACGAATTTTTACAGTGTGGAACAGTAAAACGTACACTACGCGAAACGTTATATTTCTGTTGTATCCGGTGAACTTTTTACACATTTCACATTGTAAAAATTATCCAGGGCCCGTGAAAAAATTACAGTGTACATTGTAAAAATTGAAAAGAAGGTAGTATATTTTACGGTACGTTTTTTATTTTTCACTGAAAGTACTGCAATTTCTAAAATAAATTATAATGTAGTGAAACGTTTCGATATTTGAATAAATTCCAATTTATTCAAATATTGCAATAAACCGTTATCTATCCTCGCTCAGGCTCATATCTACGAGGGCTTGCACTTGACTAATTAATCGTGAGATCAATTAATGAAGCGAATCAAGCTTAACCTCGCACCCACAAAGAGTACGAGCGTCACCGAAATGCAATGGTGATCTGTTAAGAAAATGTAGTCTTCAGTCCATAGGACTGCTAGACCACAGAACGCGAGTGATGTTCCAACAATTGTATGTCAATTGAGGACGCCTATGTTGGTAATACATCGGACCTTATAGGTGCTCGGTGGCTCTCTCGCTGGCGCGAGAGGGCGCGCCGTCCGACGCCATCTTGCGGATCTCGGGCGAAATGCAGAGATCGTGGCACGCCGCAGGTCGTCCCGTTACAGTGCCACACTGTAAAAATTGAAATTGACGTTGCATATTTTGCGGCGCGCATTGGATTTTTCACTGGGAACACTGCAACTTCTAATTATGTGCTTTGAACATTCTACAGAGACCATTGTAAATTTTACAGTTCAAACACAGTGGATTTCGTCGTTTCTGCTTGTTATTTCTACTTTGTCATTTTTTTGCGATAAACAATGCATTTTTTACGGTGTAAAACAGCATTTATAATGGTTTGAAAAGTAGAAACTACATTAAATCCATTAATTTATAATGGATTCCCAGTAAAACGCCTGAATTACAGTTCTGAACCGTATATATTCTGCATTGAATTCAGTAATTTTTTAAATATTACATATGAATTGTCACTAATCATTTTTTTCCGTGAAGAATTATGTGTAAAAAATTCGTAACTAGTTAAGAAACTGTTAGAAAAAAATGTCAAAGGTATAAACGTATAATAATGAGAATTAATATTGATTAAATAATAATAATAATAATAATAATAATAATAATAATAATAATAATAATAATAATGAGAATAAAAGTAAGGCAATAAAAATTAAAATGATAGAGATAAGATTGTGAAGACATAAAATGGTGCGTAAAAAAGTGTATTATGAAGAATTAACGCGAGGTGACAGTAGCTAATTAACAGACTAATTAATCAACTACCATCAATGGCAATTAAACAAGTGCCTCCTATCTAATGATATCTAATGATAGAGCCAGCTAATGGAGAGCTCGCAATTTCTGGAGGAAGTAAATTTCAGAAATAAATAGTTGCAACTAAAGAGTTGTCCGCTGAAAAAGGATGTGAAATTCTTTGAGGTGATCGGATAAACGATTAGAAAGATATTGAGGATGCCTCTTTGAATATTGAAGTAATACCGGGAAAATTGAACCTACGGTTTTTAATTTCTATTCCAACAGTCTCGAGGAAAGATAAAGAGGAAGAAAGGCCGCTATAGGCGAATTTACAAATTGCACTATTTTTAGAATTCCCTCAGAATCAAGAATTGCAATCGTGTAACCTAAAATTGCCCTTGAGCGATTCGTCGTCACTTTCATTGGATAAAAAAAAAACCACCAAAAACCTCGCAAATTCACATGCAATTTGTTGATCTCGACAATGAAAGTAACGTTTATTTGTTGACTAAAAGCGATCACAAACAGCCGCGTGCAAGCGCGGTTCTTTTCAAATGTAACAGCAAGATTGTCGAGTCTGGAGCCGCGTATCTCGGCGAAAGATCGAGATCGTTATCGCGCATTCGAAGCAACTCAATCGATGATCTTACCGCGTGGATCAATCGCCTCGCGTGGGCGTTTTCTCGATCGAGACTCGCGTATTAAGAGGCAGCTTATAGAGTCGAGGGAAGAAGATACGAAAAAAAGCGCATGACACCGTCGAGAAACAAAATAAATGGAATTTTATTCTCTCTGCCTCGGAAATTCTGGAGGTCACTGCACCGCGACGAAGATACTCGCCTCTTACAATGTAACTGGCGTCGATTTTGAACGGCGTTTTGCAAAAAAAAAAATCCAACATTGTAACGCAACTTCTTCCTTCGAGAACGAGTAACGATTCTCATTCATTTCACTTCGTTTTCCCTCGGAGAAATACACACCTTGAAACGATCAGAGTGATCGGTCGTAGTATATTTAAAAGAGAAAAAAAAAAAAAGGTTCGACCGGGACGTGTAGTAAGGTGGCTGCGCTCGCGTCACCATTCTGCTATTTCCCGTCGGACACAGACACGCTTCGGTCCATTAATTTAGCCACAAACATTCACTCTCTCCTTCTTCGAGAATTTCTCATGTCCCCTATTTTTAACTATCAATTGGGAAGAAAAATCCTCCATCTTTGAAGCTTCCTCCGGCTTCAAAATAATCGACTATAAAATTTATCTGCAGTTTTATTGCTCTCCCTCTCTCAGAACACACTTTCCGTCGTTTTGCTGTTCTCTCGGAACTGATCAGACTCCACGCTTTGTCAATTTCTTTCCATAAAAAAGAATGCAAAAAAGAATGAAGCCAAAAATAATTCTAGATAATTGGTTAGCGGTTTTTTGCAATTTACTCAAAATTTTGAGGGTGTTTGAGCCAAGCGAACTTTGGATTCGCATTCAGCGCATCAAAATACATAAGAAACATACTTGATCCAGTTCAAAAAAATGTTTTCATACTCATAACTACGATTTTTCGAAATTTTTAGCCATTTCTAACGGGTTTTCGCAATTTACTCAAAATTTTGAGGGTGTATGAGCCAAACGAACTTCGGATTCGCTTTCAGCGCATCAAAATACATAAGAAACATATTTGATCCAGTTCAAAAAAATGTTTTCATACTCATAACTACGATTTTTCGAAATTTTTAGCCATTTCTAGCGGTTTTTCGCAATTTACTTAAAATTTTGAGGGTGTATGAGCCAAACGAACTTCAGATTCGCATTCAGCGCATCAAAATACATAAGAAACATACTTGATCTAGTTCAAAAAAATATTTTCATACTCATAACTACGATTTTTTGCATTTTTTCGCAATTTCTAACGGGTTTTCGCAATTTACTCAAAATTTTGAGGGTGTATGAGCCAAACGAACTTCGGATTCGCTTTCAGCGCATCAAAATACATAAGAAACATACTTGATCCAGTTCAATAAAAAAGATTTCATACTCATAACTGCGATTTTTCGCAATTTTTAGCCATTCTTACCGGTTTTTCGCAATTTACTCAAAATTTTGAGAGTGTACGGGCCAAGCGGACTTCAGATTCAGATTCAGCGCATCAAAGTACATAACACACATACTTTATCTAGTTCAATAATAAAAAATGTATACTCATAGCTGCGATTTCTCGCAATTTTTAGCCATTTTAAGCGGTTTTTCGCAATTTACTCAAAATTTTGAGAGTGTACGGGCCAAACGGACTTCAGATTCAGATTCAGCGCATCAAAGGACATAACAAACATACTTTATCTAGTTCAATACTAAAAAATTTATACTCATAGCTGCGATTTTTCGCAATTCTTAGCCATTTTTAGCGGTTTTTTGCAATTTACTCAAAATTTTGAGAGTGTACGGGCCAAACGGACTTCGGATTCAGATTCAGCACATCAAAATACATAAGAAACATACTTGATCTAGTTCATTAAAAAAATTTCATCCTCATAACTACGATTTTTCGCCATTTTTAGCTATTTTTAGCGTTTTTTCGCAATTTACTCAAAATTTGAGAGTGTACAAGCCAAACGGACTTCGGATTAGGATTCTGCGTATCAAAATACATATAGATAGATGAGTCTGGTCAAATGTACAGACCACTTTTTCTGTGTACCTGTGTTCTTTTTTAAATTGTTTGTACATTTGGGCATTTTTGTTTTGGACAACGGAATCGGACGATTTTATATTATGCTCGTTGAAAAGAGGATAAAAAAATTAATTTTAATACCCGTATAATATCGTAATTATAGCGACACTCGTTGGGTTTGAAGCCGAAGGAAAAAAAAATCATAAAAGCCATTACAAGAAGCCCGGGCAATTACAAGTGCATCAGCATCAGCCGTGAGGTGTTGCAAGGTACTCGAAACTTTTTCACGTGGCCCCTCTCACACACTCGTATATATATAAAGCAGCGAGGAACACGCAAACAGAGCAAAAGCCGTGGCGGCGCAGAAGGAAACCAGTTTGTCGGCGTTTCGAGTGTTCCGTGTGTCTCTGAACTCTCGAGGACTGTCGTTTCCTTTTTCATTTTTCCCCGTGATCATCCAACATGTATCTCCAGACGGTCTATGCATATATATATATATATATCAACATGCACTCAAGGGATCAAAAAGGGAGAAATGTGTGGCGCAGGAGATCCCGGAAAATGCCGCGCGCATCGTCAAAGGGAGAAAAGAGATGCACACTCGAAAAATCGTTTTTCCTCATTCTATGTCGTATGTCGAATGTAAGCGCTCTTGTGAGAAAGAAAACGAGACCACAAGCACGAAATTCACTTTCACACGCTTGAAAATTAGTTCAAGTGCGCCGTTTAACCAAATGTGTATCTTTGTGGCTGCATTACCATGTTACATGTTGATTCGATTTTTTTTGTCGCCACTTGAGGTTCGTTGCGGTATTGAATTGCAAAAAAAAAAAAGGTCACAATTCATTCATGAGTGTGAAAAAAAAATGTGCGAGCTTGAAATTTGCACACAGCTGCGAGAGTGAAAGTCCAAACTTGGATCACGTTTTCGCATGAGCTTAACAGACTTTTGAAAGAGGTTTGTTGATTGGAAATTGGACGGGAATACGGTAAAATTGGTTATCAAGACTTGATTGAATTGACTATGACAAATTTGCTTATATGTTTTCTAGAAGTTTGAAGGAAAATCGTAGTTACCGATGAAGTTTTGTGGAATCTCGCAAAATCGAGTTTTCTTGAGTCCTGACTCAGTTTTTTTTTAGTCACTTGGTCGATGACCTGAGCCTAATTACCCTTATTAGCCTAATTAGGCTCGCATAATTAGGGCTCTGTACCAAAACCAAAAAAACACCTACTTTTATTTAAAATATTTTTTTCAGCAACTATTACACTGTTGACAGTGTAATAGTTGCTGAAAAGTGTTGGTTAGTATGTTAGTAGATTTGAATCTACTAACCCTATTAAAACCTAAATTTTTACGTATTTAACCTACTTGAACCTTAATTTTTTGCTTCAGAAACCTAGAAGTTCGGGAGGGGGGGGGATAGTAATTTTTCAGTAATCTATGACTCAATATCTATTGACTCTATTGAAATCTAAATTTTAGCTTCGGAAATCAAGGAGATCAGGGAGGTAATGGTCTCCCTAGCCAAACTTCGAAGAATATTGTCAAGACCACGAGATAAAAAATTATTAAACAAATATTTTTAGAATCTTTAGAGATAACTTCAAATATTTGTTTCTAGCAATTGTCGAATAAAGTAGTATTTTTCTGGTAATCTGACTCAAGATATTCTGACTCAATATTCAATATATCTATTAAAATCTAATATTTAGCTTCAGAAACTGAGATCAGGGTAGGAATGGTCATTTTTAGCAAACTTTGAACTATATCGTCAAGACCACTGGACTAATAATTATGAAAAAAATATTTTTAGAATCCTTCAAGATAGCTCTTTTAAATGATACCTTACACGATATATGAATTAACATTTTTTTTCGAACAGACTGAACCCTTTTTTTTAATTTAAAAGAATTTATATCACTCAGTACAATAATGGACGTTTTCACATCCGCTTGCGGACATAGAAGCGTCCATTATTGTACTGAGTGATATAAAATATCGTACATCACTCGGCGTAAAAACATTTTCTGAAAATGTTTTTACGTCCTCGTGATGTAATGTACTATTTTTTCCCTATCGTTCACTGGCGATAAATATACACGTTATGACCATACCTAACCCAACATCATGCCAAATTTAAAATTCCTACGTTAGTTTTCGAAAAAAAACTGTTTCGTGACAGACAAACAGATACGAGAGGCTTGTAAAGATTATGAGGCTTCCGTGTTTCTCTTTTAAGGTACGTAACCCTAAAAATGATATTAAGCCTTCTGCATTACAGCTAAAAATTGCTTGTAATTGCTTGTAATATCTCGATCTTGTAATATATCGAAATATCGAGTGATTGATCATTACGGACGAGGATGAAAGGCTAAACTGTATATTAAAATGTTCGCTCGTCTTGTTTTCGTCGAAATAAGCGATTCACTTCCGAGTCTCCGCCGATTACTCCGACGGTTGCCGAAAGCAGATACAGCAGATAAATTTCACTCTTGTACGATAAAATATATGAGGTATTCCCGCTCAACGGGGCCCCCTTTTAGGCCGACCTCTTTCGATTTTCTTGAAACTCGAGTATATTTTAGTGTTGCCTGAAAGTATATTGTACACCAATTTTCAGATCTCCAACTATAATACCCTTTGGAATACACCAAAAGTTATATTTCTAACTTTTTGCGTATTCAGCGCTTCGGAGCTTTGGCATGGCGCGAAATAAAATCGAAAAAATTCTTTGACAATAGCTTTCGATCGGAAATTTCCTGCGCTTTTCGAAAAAAATATCAGCAAATCCGAAAAAAACGAATTCATTTGAATTTCGGCCAAAAATCGAAAAAATTGATTTACAAAAAAGAGCATAATCTAATTCAGCGGGACAATTTTTTCCATGTTTTGTATATATCTGAGAAGTCACGATATAAATTTCAAGTTGGAACTCGCATCCGTTTAATAATGCCAAGTCTTTTAGTGGGATAAAAATTCTTAAATATCGTATTTTTCGTATTCAACAGTTCTCTGATATATTACAATAGTTTTTTTTAACGAATTTCGAATTTTACAAATTTATTAAATTCAAAGTTTAATAAATTTGATTTAATAAATTTAATTTAATTAATTAAATTTAATCAATTGAATAAATTCGATTATTTAATTAATTTAATTTAATAAATTTAACAAATTTACTAAATTCAAAATTCGTTAAAAAAACGCTATATAATACATCAGGGAACTATTGAATACGAAAAATACGATATTCAAGAATTTTTATCCTACTAAAAGACTTGGCATTAGTAAACGGATGCGAGTTCCAACTCCAAATTTATATCGTGACTTCTCAGATATATACAAAAAATGAAAAAAATTGTCCCGCTGAATTAAATTATGCACTTTTTTTGTAAATCAATTTTTTCGGTTTTTAGCCGAAATTTAGATGAATTCGTTTTTTTCGGAATCGCTGATATTTTTTTCGAAAAGCGCAGGAAATTTCCGATCGAAAGTTATTGTCAAAGAATTTTTTCGATTTTATTTTGCGCCGTGCCTGAGCTCCGAAGCGCTGAATACGCAAAAAGTTTGAAATATAACTTTTGGTGTATTCCAAAGAGTATTATAGTTAGAGATCTGAAAATTGGTGTACAATATACTTTCAGGCAACACTAAAACATACTCGAGTTTCAAGAAAATCGAAAGAGATCGGCCAAAAAGGGGGTCCCGTTGAGCGGGAATACCTCATATATAAACGGAGATGGCAAAGTTGGTACAGTGTATTTCCGCAAAACTCGCCCACGTTACTCGTGTCCGATAAAATCAGCGAATATTATCACCGTGGTCTTTGAACAAAATTTAAAGATGTGTACCAATATATAGTTAGAATTTACATGTATTCACATACAGTGATCTCGGATATAGTCGAGCCGCAAGTAGCCAGGAAACTGATCCTCCAAGTTATCGAGGCGAATGCACGAGCGACCGGTAGCAAGATTTTAGACTTTACCTACGGAAAGGAAATGAGAAATAGAGAAATATCGCTCGTCCGAGAAAAAGAGAAAAAAAAAATTTCTCCCGGGAGACTTGACTCCATTGAGCTGGAATCTCGCTCTTAATATCCGGTTTATTCGTCGATAGATTTTAACGCAATTACCAGACTCGATTATATTGAATAAATTACCTTCGGTTTCCATTACTCGACTTGAATTACGGACTAGAAATTATTTGTAGCCTACCCATTTTGTAGTTTCATCGCGTTTGAATAATAAAAAAAAAAAAATTAAACGTAAATTAAATACCTGGATTTATAAGTTTCATATTTTTCACCTAAAATGAATTTTTCTTTTCGTTGCAGACTCTTCAATTATTTTTTATGATGTGTGATTAAAAAGTTTTCATGATATTATAAATTTAAGGTTGTTAATAAAGTATAAAAGATTTTTGAAAATTTTTGAACACGATTGGAAAGTAAAACCAGTGTGAACTAAAATTTATCTAGAAAAAAATATGTATAACAATGATTTTATCTGAAAATAACTCAGTTTACATCAATAAATTGGCCCCCATATTTTTTACGCAATTTTCAGAGAAGTTTGATTCGTCCTTCCTTCGAAAATTTCCTTCCAAATTTTTTCTAAATAAGTGAAAGCTCGTTTTGTTTCCGGAAACGTATGAATTTAGCAGGAAACATTCGTAATAATATTTATCGTATACATAAAAATTACAGCTGTTTGTTTACGCACAAAAAACGGAACTTAACTGAATTTTGCTTTCAATTAAAAGTGTAAACAAAGAAAATAACTCCTGTAAATTCATGGGACACATTTCAACAATGAAAATGAGCTCGTACTCATCAAGTTCAAATTAAAATTACAAATTTGGTTTTGGAAAAACTGCATGAAAAAATGTTCGCGTATTTATCGGCCTAATCCTTATACATCATTTTTCTATTGAATAGCAACTTTGTAATCACCACTTACTCTCAGTTTCATTCATTTCTCTTTCACCACGTGCCCAAAGAATTTTTAAATTTAAATGGTAGCAAATGTTGTCGGAAAATTGAATTTCCAGGTTAACCACTAAAAAACTTAACCCAAACTCTACGCCATTATAAAATAGATTCTCAGTGAACGAATTACGTTTGGAATGGTTTTGGTCAAGTCCTCGCTCAAGTTTTCTGATTTTCCTAGATTTTGCTTCCTCATAAAGGAAGCTTTGTTTTCGTGAAAAAAAATTTTTTCTCGATTTTTATGCCAATATGTTCAAAATGTCCTAAAACATCGAGAAATCATATTTAGAAAAAATGTCCGGATGGATGTGTGTGTGTGTGTGTGTGTATGTGTGTGTGTGTGTGTATGTATCCTGAATTTCAGATGTAATTAATTAATAACTCGAAAACGCTTCGAGATATCAAGCTAAAATTTGACACACTTGTCGAGCACGAATTGCTCTTCATTATGAAAAAAAATTTTGTTTCAATTATAACGGGTGTTCGGATTTTATCGACTTTTTTCGTTTTTGCAAGAATGGTGTAAACGCTCTAACTCCTGCAATTTTCAAGACATTGCACTCAAACTTTGTACAGAATGAGTATAGCTATTAAGGTTGTTTGGAATTGAATTTGGCGAAAATCCATCGAGGAATTAAAAAATTATGAAATTCTGAATTTTTTGAAAAATAGCCTACGATCTAACTTGTGCAATTTTTAAGATATTGTACTGAATCTTTACACAGAGCTAATATAGTTATCGAGGTTGTTCGCTATGAAATTTGGCAAAAATCCATCGAGGGATGAAAATTGTATGAAATTTTTAATTTTTTGAAAAATAGCGTAAGCGATCTGATTTGTGCAATTTTTAAAATATTGCACTGAAACTTTACACAGAGCTAATATAGCTATCGAGGATGTTCGTTATTAAATTTGGCTAAAATCGATCGAATGATTAAATTTTTATCAAATTTTCAATTTTTACAAAAGAAGCGTTAACGCTATAACTTTTGAAATTTTTTAGATATTGCAATGAAATTTTGTGAAGAGCCTGTATAGCTATCAATGTTTTCGCTATCAAATTTGGGGAAAATCGATCGAATTTGCACATTGATCACTAATATTTTTCAATAGTCAACAAAGCTTCCTTTATGAGGAAGCCAAATTTGATCGCTACTGTGTGTTAAAGGAAGCTACGTGAACTATGGATAAGGATGAGGAAGCAATGTGCAAATTCCAATTTTCAGGGTTTTTTTTTCAATATCCGAAATATCTTCAAGATAGATCTATTTGGAGTTCCGTTCGACTTGGCTACAAACAAATTTGAAGACTTTGTTGGGTAAACCAGGGAGGTCAATAAATGTAAAATTATCGATGGCTAGATTGAATTCAATGTCTCACGAAAACTCCGGAAACGTAGATCGTGGCGCGGCAAAAGACAAACGTGTTGAATAGGTAAAAGAGAGAGAGAGAGAGAGAGAGAGAGAGAGAGAGAGAGAGAATCGTACAAGAGGTCGAAGAGTAACCGATGAGAATTTGGGATGTGCGTGGGCCCATTTGAGGGCGCGTGTGATGTCCGGTTTTTCGTTTGGGACGAAGCCTTTAGGCGCCTCCATCCGCAGTGTCTCCAAAACGTGACGCCGGGCGCGACAACTAATTAGGCCTAAAAACCCGGCGAGCCTTTCGCTTTAACAGCCCGCTGCTCATTGCCGACCGTATGGGCGCTCCATCGGTTAGAGGCTACTTCCTGATGAGAGCCCTGAAAAATAGCGGTTGGCTCGGTGTAGTTCGATCTCGCCCTCGACCAAACGGTGGGATAGGATCTGGGAGCGTGTGTCATCAAAGTGAGACTTTTTCGTCCCGACTCTGTGCCCCATCCTTAATCTCACCTTTTTTTTTTCTTCCTTACAAGACTCGATTCTTCGATTCTTTGTCTCTCTCGTTCCTTGACAATGTTTTATTGCTCACGATTTTTCTCGTTTGCTTCATCATGGAAACCAACGAATCAGGAATTATTCTCGTTGATAGGTTTCTCGTGTATCTCAAGTCGAAGCAAAATAGCTTAAGAGTTGATTAAATAAAATAAAATAATTAATTAAAAGTGAAAATTTATATTGAATTCAATAATATAATTCAATGGGTCATTCCATGTAAAATCGACCAACAGTTGGAATCAACCCTTTTCAATTTTGATGAAATTTTGGTCAGAAGTTTTCGTTTTTAATAAAACGAAGTTCTAACAAAGGAAGAAAATTAAATTTTTTTTTTCGAAAGTTATGCAAGATTCAAAATTTCACAATTTTTTAAATCTTTCAAGTTTATTTTTTAAATATCTTGGAAATTATTATAGTTACGAAAAAATCGTTCTGGGTTGATCTTGAAGAGTAAACTTGTAGCTACGAAATGAAAAAATTCCGAACAAAAATTTGAAAAATAATGCATTTGGAGAATTTTGAATTTTAAAAAATCGCGCAAATCCACGATCAACATTACATTTTAGGTTCAATTTTTTTGATATAATACCTCGTACTGATCTTAAAAGATCCTGAAATTTTCAGGATAGTGTTTTTTTGTTTTTAAAATTCAATTTAAGTAAGAGGTAAAAAAAAAATTTTTTACCCAATAACCCAATGAGACCCATTAAGATTTGCCAGTTTAAAAATCACGGCAATTGCAAATTCACAAAAATGATCTTCCTCCATTTTATTCATTGTATTCCAATTTCTTTTGTTTAAATAAACAAAACTTACAGCCGAGAAATTAGGGTTGTGCTTTGGGCACATAACAATAAATTATTTATTGAGTTTATATAAATTAATTTAAAATGAATAAATTTTTATTCAAATCTAGGGATAACAGATTATTTATTGGGCCTATATCCAAATTAATCAGAGAAAATTTATTTGCATCAAATAAACCTGTTTTCTTATTATTCACAATTTTCTGAAAGATTTCCGCTGAATTTCTATTTATTTTTTTGGAAATTCGTCGTGCACGAAATGTTGAAAAAATGTCGATCCCAAAAATACACTGAAAATAAAAAGAGGGTTCGAAAAATCCTACTTTATAGTCGAATGAAAAAAATCGATTCGAAGATATTTATTTTAATTCTCTTTAAAAGAGAGATAAATGAATAATTGATTTTTTATTTGTACTTTTTTCCGCACATTTGTTTATTGATTTTTTAAATATTTTGATCAAAGCCAAAATTTTAAAATTTCATATAATTAATTTAATTTTAGGCTGAAATAAATTCGTGGGCTAAAATGGACTCTTTATTTAATTTTTCCGTAATATATTGCTCACCTGAGCTGATGTCACTGAATGTAGGATTTTATACTGTAACGATACGCACCTAGAAATCTAAATCTTTATCCACGCATACCCAGGAATATATACGTAATGTTATAGCGGTACAGGAATCGGATGTCTTGGTAAGTGTACAAGCGAGAGACAGACAAGACCAGTAGGTTACTTCCTATCGCCATGACGATACGTTATCTCCGGTCACCACGCTGACTACACTTCCTATCATATCCCCACCACAATACCACATACGTGGATATACTTCCGGTTATTTTTTACGCATACACAGGAATTTTCAACCACGGTTCAGTAATTTTTACGCTCGTTCAGAATTTCATTTTTCCTTGTCATTCAAAGAACGTCACGAAAATATACGAGGTGTTGAGCAACTAGATAACTTGACTAAGTTCACCGTGTAGAGCGCGCCAAGACGAAAAATTAGCTTTTTTCAAAATTGTTATACGACAAAAATTGGCTTAGTTATTCATGTTTAAACCTGACCAATGACGGCTCGAATCTAGGAGCAACGCTACTGGTGAGCCGCGTGGTGGGGGTAACGGTGGGCGTGGCGGGAGAAACCTCCGCCAGCGGCATTTCTCCTAGACTCTAGCCATCATTGGTAAACTTTAAAAACATTAATAACTAAGCTAATTTTGATCGTACAATATTTTTTAAAAAAGCTAATTTCTTGTCTTGTTGCGCTCTACACGGCGAACCTAGTCAGGTTATTTAGTTGCTCAACATTCTGTATGTCCCAATGACAATTAGTACAAGGAATATCCAAATTTACCCACAAATATGCCCACTGCGATGCAGATCTCTCATAAATATGATGTAAATCTTCAAAAATTAAAATTAAATAGCAAACATATTTTATCATTTTTTTTTGCCAAAAATTTGCCTCAGTCTGGTTCAATATTTTTTAATGGTAATTCAAGGTCATACTAATGTGAGAACAAAATTATTGAATTAATTCTATTTTGCATATATTTTGTTTCTTTATTACGATATATATTAAAGGTTTCTTGAGATGACAGGAAAATGTACTTTTTTATTTTGAATCATTAATTTACAAAATTGTTATTTTTATATTCGCATGATTTTGGATATTTATTATCAATATCTGAACTTTCCAACAAATTTGCAATTTATCGCGCACTTGTTAAAATAATAATATGTATGAGGGTTATAGTCTTAAATATGAAAAAAAGTCACTTGCAAAAAATCTAGTGCAAGATTAACCTGATAAACGAATATTTATTTACAAAAATATCGAACGAGACAAGCTGGATTCTTATTTGCAATTCTTATGTAGCAGTTTTTCAAAAATAATACCAACAAATTATTATTATGTATAATCATTATTATTATATATTTAATCCAGAAATTTATGTATTGGGTCATTATTTAAAAGATATTATTGCAGACATTTCATAGAAGATTGTTTTCGATATTAGGGTTTATTTTGTATCGAGTTACTTTGAGTAATGAAAATGTTTTGCACATTTTGGTTAGGTTATTTTGACAGGAGTCAAGAAAGTCTATTGAACATAATACATTGTTAAAAAAAAAGTCCATTTAGATTAAACACTTCCTTATAGAAAAAAAATATATAAACATGAATTTACATGAAAATACTGCAGTTTACATCAATAAATTCGCGTCTATATTTTCATCAATTTTTGGCTAAGTCAGATTAGATGTTTAATTTCCTTCTGGATAAGCGAAATCCCATTTTTTTCCCGGTACATATGAATACATCAGAAAATTTTTTAATAATATTTATCACACAAAATTTAAAGCCCTTTGTTTATGAGGAACAAACAGAGCTTAACTAAACTTTTCTTCCATAATTAAGAATGTAAACAAAGAAAAGAGCTTCTGTAAATTTGTGAAATAGATTTCAAGTTGAAATCTTCATTCATGTTCTGTGTAGAAATTTCAACACAGAATACATTGTTGTGAACATAATACATTGTTTTGAAAAAATATATATAACATATATGCTCTGATTCAAAAAACTATTTTTCGTTTTTCAAAATAACATATTAAATACTTTCGGGGAGGTGAAAAAAGATGTCTGTTAAAAGCAGACCTCTTAATATAAACTCACTTCTTCAAAAGTTATTCAAGGTTAAAGTTAAATTTAGAGTAAATTTCACTTTTTTTCTTAGTTTCCGGCAAAATGTTGAAACTTATTATTAAATATCGTAAAATCTTTCTTAAAACAAAAGTTTGAATTGCATTAACATAAATAACCTAATTTTTAAAGAAGTTACCAACAGTAGTTAACTCATATTCACAGTCTAATATACATATATATTAGAACTTGAATAACTTTCGAAGGAGTGAGTTTATCGAAAAATCATAAGGGATCTTTTTTGTAGAGCGTTCAATTCCCCACAAGAATACGTATCGTTCGATTCGATACATTAACTCGAAGCCGAGGTACAAAATTTCAAAGTCTAAAATGTTTCTTCCTGTGTTATTTGAATGGGAAATAGAATTTTGCGATGAGACGTATCTAAATATTTATATCAAGAGCTCTGCTTTTAACAGGCATGTTTTTTCACCTCCCCGAAAGTATTTAATGTGTTATTTCGAAAAACAAAAAATAGTCATTTTTTTGGATCAGTCTAATATATTATGCATAGGTACGGTGGCCGAGAGGACGCGACGAAACGGAGAACATCGCTCGTTGCTCGGTGCGGGGGTATTACGATAAGCGATACGAAAAGTGAGTGCGAGGGGCTCTCGCGAGTAAAGCACACAAATATAAGCGCGATACGGATAGCATTGTTTCTTGGCGCAAAGAGTTGGCGCGCCCTCCTATCCGCTAACGACTTTCCTTACCGTCTGGCTGTGGTCGGTCGAACGCGTTGCTGGCCATCCGGACACACATACACAAACACAAACACGAACACACTTATGGATGTAGCAAAGCCACGTTGCTTTATGAGTCTCCGATAGTGTCGTACCTACGCACCTATATATCTACATGCCCACCCGCCAGACTTCATATATATGGGGTATTCCATCCCAAATCGAACAGTTTGAAAAACTTTTTTGTTTTATTTTCTCAATTTTTTATATTTTTGAGTACCCATCAAAAGACCCTTCCTGTTAAATTTTGAGGTTTTTTTTATTACCCGTTCAAAAGATATTAAATTAACAAAAAAACCGCTCTTTTTTTGGTATTTTGGTCATAACTTCTTTAATAATGGTCCAAATTAAAAGTGTTTTTTTTTCAAATTTTTTGTTTTTTTGTGGCCTTTTCAGAAAAAAAATACAAAAAAAAATATTCGACGTGTTTTTGAATGAGTTGTTTGAGTTTTAAACGTTAAATTGCGTTTTTAAAAGTCAATGTCATTTTCGATTTGTTTTTTAAATTTTTTGTTTCAAACATCTATCTATTCAACGAATTTTAAGAATAGTCTGATCGTGAGATCTCAATAGCGACCTTTTTTTCGATTTTTGAAAATTAAATTTTTTTTTTTTTTCAAATAAATTATTATGAATACCAATTGTTGTTACTGTATAGTATTTTTTCAATATTTAAAATTTATTTTGACACTTTTTTATTGTTAACAGGTTCTTAAAATTAATAATTAATCGTTGAGTCTGTTTATGAAGAATAATAACAACAGTTTTTATTTATTCAGGTATTTTTTTGAAAACCTTACACATACGATTATTTCCTGAATTAGAATATTCCTTTGCCAGTACGTTTCCGTTGCTCATTGGAATAATTGAATGAAATTTTTGTGTCCCCCTGTGATTGACTTCGCAGTATTTTATCGCAAATAAAATCTTTCTTTTGCATCTGAATAATGTTTCTCATGTGAAAATTTGACAGTAATATTCGGTAGACTATTTAGGTTCAATGCCCACTGGTACAATTCTTGAACTATTGTTATTTGCTCATCGATTAATTATTAATTTTAAAAATCTGTTAACAATGAAAAAGTGTCCAAATCAATTCAAAATAATTTTAAAAAATACTATACAGTAACAAAAATTGGTATTCATAATAATTTATTTAAAAAAAAATTTAATTTTAAAAAATCGAAAAAAATAGTAGTTATTGAGATCCCACGATCGGACTAGTCATAAAATTGTTGAATAGATAGATGTTTGAAACAAAAAACAAAAAAATGACATTTACTTTTGAAAACGCGATTTAACGTTTAAAACTCAAAAAACTCATTCAAAAACACGTTGAATATTTTTGTTGTATTTTTTTCTAAAAAGGGCATAAAAAACAGTAATTTTGAAAAAAAAACTTTTAATTTAGACCATTATTAAAGAAGTTATGACCAAAATACCAAAAAAAGAGCGGTTTTTTTGTTAATTTGATATCTTTTGAACGGGTAATCAAAAAAATCTCAAATTTTAACAGGAAGGGTTTTTTGATGGGTACTCAAAAATATAAAAAAATTGAGAAAATAAAAAAAAAAGTTTTTCAAACTGATGGAATGCCCCATATATATGTATATAAGTATAAAAGTGGAGGTATGTAGAGAGGATACACAATAATTTGTTGCACATATTTCTTCGGGGCTCTGGAGGACGAAGGGTCGAATATAAACCAAAGGACGAGAAGGATTTGCTCGAGGATCGCTTGTCTCGTCTGCAACGGCGGCCATTTTTTTCTGAACCCACTTTATTCCATTGACTTCAAGGAAATGTTTCAATTCTCCATCAGGGTTCTTTGATGCATCGAAATTTGAATTGTAACAAGGAAAAAACAATAAACAATAAATATAATTTTAATGGTCAAAATCAAAATTTTCGTAAGTATTTTTTTTATGAAACCTGGCCGAAATAGAGCTCGTGTGCATATCCTATTATTTTGATGTCTCGCGGGGTATTAGCGGTGTTTACATTATACTGCGAGTTATAAGAAGCACATTCAGCAAAAAATGTACAACAAAATGTTTTAAATTCCCGGTCAAAATTGAGTGTTACAACCAGGGTTGCAAGTAATGCATTACTTTTTGTAATGCATTTGCATCTTCATTAACCATTAACATTTAATGGTTAATGAGTAATGGAAATTATTTCCATTAACCATTAAAATTGAATGGTTAATGGAAATTATTTTCATTAACCATTAAATTTTCATTAACCATTGAAATGTAATGGTTAATGGAAAATATTTCCACTAACCATTACATTTTTATTTATTTATTTATTTATGTATTTATTTTTTTTGCACTTTCAAGAATAAAAGAAAATAAATAAATGAATAAATAAATAAAAATTTAATGGTTAATGTAAATATTTTCCATTAACCATTAAAATTCAATGGTTAATGAAAATTATTTCCATTAACCATTAAAATTTAATGGTTAATGGAAATATTTTCCATTAATCATTAAAATTTAATGAAAATAATTTGCATTACCCATTAAAAAAGTAATGGTTAATGCAATTTTGCAACCCTGGTTACAACTTACCCCTGTTACAACTAGCCCCACGCTCCCCTACTATAAATGGCAATTCCATCGCAAGGACGTTTTCTTTATCAGCTATAATTCAGCTGAAAATTCACGGATAGAAGTTGTATTATTCAATACAGAATATAACACTGTAGCATAAAAGCCTGTCGGACCAATCGGACAACACGAAACTTTCGAACGAATTAAACTTTTGCAAAAATTTCCCTTCCCTCCGATCTCAAGCTAGGTATAAAACTGATGGCTGCATATACGGATGTTAATATATCGGAATAACTGCAATATACATATTGAATATTTCTCGCACTCGGAAAAAGCACACCTTATGCTGGCTTATAGATGTGCGAATATTCTCCTATTCAGCTTGTAAATATTTTATCGCACAAATTTTACGCACATGCGCAAAAGCAAACCCACGCGCGGCGTGGGTGAGCGAGGAATCAACCTGCATTACAAAATGGCTGACCCGAGAGGATAATAGTACAACATTTGTGAATATCTCAAATCTTTCGGAGACCTCTCCAGATGGTTTTACACGATATCTGACAATCAATTGACAATTCCGTTGGCTCTTTTTGTATTTACATAATTTTAATCACCGGATTTTCAATGAAATATCAAAATTTAAAAAAACCTGCCAAGAACGATTCGGGCTCGGACAATTAAGATTCTGTACCAAGCAAGACCACACCTATTTTTATTTAAAATATATTTTTAGCAACTACTACAGCGTTGAAAAAAACCAGTGGTTTTGCGGTAATCACTCAACATCTACTAACTCTATTAAAATCCAAATGTTAGTTTCAGAAATCTAAGAGATCAGGAGGGAAGGTCATTTCTAGCAATTTTTGAACTGTATCATTAAGACCACTGGACCGAAAATGATAAAATATTACGATACTAGTGCGATGAAGTGCCAGTTTGAGCACGCGCAGCGTGCGCAAAGTGGCACTTTGCGCACGGAGTGCAATAAAACATATTTTTAGAATACTTTGACAAATGATACCCCACACCATTTAATTATAATTGTTTTTTCCAATTTAAAATATTTTTCAGCAACTATTACACTGTCGAAAATAGTAGTAGTTTTCTGATAACACAGCCACACAAAATTTAAAAAAATTTCGGCCTGGGGGTCCAGATTATGTATACTGTGTGTTTTTGGAGTCGCTGAATCCGAACCCGAGGTTGGTTTAACCCCAGCACGTCAGGGTTTGGCTATGACCACAAAAAATAACACTCCAAAATCAAGATAATTTTTTTAATATTTCGAAAAATATTATAGCTACGAAAAAATCGTTCTGGGTTTGTCTTGAAGAGTATACTTGTGGCTACGAAAAAAAAAATATTCCGAAATTTTTTTTGAGAAATCATGAATTTGGAGAATTTTGAATTTTTAAAAATCGTGCAAATCTACGATTAACATTGAATTTTTGCTTTAGTTTTTTTTGTATAGTACCTTGTACTGATCGTAAAAGATCCTGAAATTTTCAGAAAGGTGTTTTTGTTTTTTCAAAAATATGAATTTTTGAATTCTTAAAAATCGTGTAAATCCACGATCAACATTAAATTTTTTGTTAAATTTTTTGTATATCATACAGTGTACATAGTCATATTTTATTTGTTAATATATGTTATAAATAATTTTGCTTTTAAAATCTTTAACAATTAAACTATAAATACTATTAAGTTTAATTTAATTTAATTTAATTTGAAACCCCAGGCCGAAATTGTTTTTTTTTGTGTGGTTGTGTAATCTGTGACTCGATATCTAGTAATTCTATTAAAATTTGAAATTCAATTTTAAAAGAGATCAGAGGGGGACGATCATTATTAGCAAACTGTGAACTATAATATCATGAAGACCACTTGATCAAAAATGATGAAAAACATATTTTTAGAATACTCAGAGGTAGCTCTGTCAAATGATACCTCACATGACTTAATTCTAATTTTTTTTCAATTAAAAATATTTTTTAGCACCTATTACACTGTCGAGGAAAGTATTACTTTTCTGGTAATCTATGACTCAATATCTAATAATTATATTAAAATCAGAATTTTAGTTCTGGAAGAGATTAGAAGGAAACGATCATTATTAACAGACTTTGAACTACATCGTCAAGACCACTGGACTAAAAATTATAAAAAATATATATTTTAGAATCCTCAAAGATATCTCTTTCAAACGATACCTCACACGATATATTCAAAATATATTTTTTTTTTATTTTGGGCCCGACTCACCCCCTATTTTAATTTAAAATCAATGTTCTTCCAATCGTTCAATATCATGCCAAATTTAAAGTCCTCACGTTATATGATTTGCGAGAAAAACTGACACAAGGCCTCATACGAAGGTTCTGATTTTTCCTTTTGAGGCAAGGAAACCTAAAAATCAGCAAAAGCCTTCTCAAAAGCAGTGGGATGGAATGAAAAGTATTTGAAAACGGTGGGGTAGCAAAAAATGGAAAAATAGCGATACATCCGACCGATTTCAAAAGACGTAAAATATTTCGTAAAATCGTGACAGCGCTTGTATGCAAAATTCAACGTTATTGAGCGCTATTGGGTCTATTGCGTATATTGGGTCGACAACGACCCCATTCTCGCCGCCCAATAACGACGATAACCGTATGAAAACGAGAGGGACTTCAGTATGTGATTTATAGACGTCGGAGCCAACGATTTATTTCGAAAATATAAATAAATAAATTGAATAGAAAAAAAAATAGAAAAAAAAACGTAAATGGAAAAATGGTGATCGATGTCGTGAAAGAAACGCTCTCACCGTGTAAATCAATGCGTTGCACCCACTACGAAGGCTTTCCTGGTACATTGACAGCGGTAGCGCTGCTCACGCACTCTTGTAATTTGTACATTGACCAGAGAAACCCTGGAGCGATTACAGGAATTGCTCACTTGGGAATTGCAACACTCGTGTCGCGTTTCCCGCACGCAATTTTGAATAAATTATTAAATTATTAAATCACCGGACATGCTCCGTGATTATGTGTGCACGCACAATTATTTGCCTCAATCGACATTAGAAGTAATGAGGTAAATTTGAAGTCATCGAAAAATCGCTTTCAGATTCGTGGAATTAATTTAGTTGAAAATTGGATGAAATCTCCTTGGCCAATCCGCAATGGAACCATTTGGAGGTTGACACCCATCGTAAAAAACTCCATTGAATCGCCAATAGCAACCAATGGTCCTCATACGACTCCATTGGACAATGAATGGGGACCCATTGAGATTTCCGCATTTTTCGATGGCGTATAGGAACGACCATTGATCAGTGAATGGATGTCCATTGAAAAGTCACCATTGCCCAATGACGTCCATTGGACAGCAAATGCGGATGAACCGAATGATCACCATTACTCAATGATGCCCATTGGAAAGCAAATGCTGATGGACCGAGCCATCAGCATTGCCCAATGGTGTCCATTGGAAGGCAAATGCTGATGAACGAAATGATCAGCTTTACCCAATGATGTCCATTGGGAAGTAAATGCAACTTTCCAACTGCAACCTATTCCGTTTGAAATGGGGAAGTCAATCCTCATTGGAAAATCCCTATTCGATTTCAAATGGGGAATTCAATGGCGAAAATGTCCTTGGGCAATTGGGCATTCATCTCCATTGGTTATTTTGGCAATGGGGAATGAATAGCGATTTTTCAATGGTGACGAATGGAGTTTTTTACTATATGAAAGAATCTCCATTGATTATCGCCATTCATTCCCCATTGCCTACAAAAACCAATGGAGATGAATGCCGAATTGCCTATGGGGATTTTCTTCATTGAATCCCCATAGGACAATCCCCATTCCGTTTCAAATGGGGAAGTCAATTCTCATTGGAAAATCCTCATTCGATTTCAAATGGGGAATTCAATGGCGAAAATCCCCTTAGGCAATTCGGCATTCATCTCCGTTGGTTATTTTGGCAATGGGGAATGAATAGGGATTTTTCAATGGCGACGAATGGAGTTTTTTACTACGGGCAAGGTTGATGGGATTGAGATATTTATCAACGAATATTGATAAAACTAATATTGACAGGATCTAACTTCGACAAGGATGAGATTAGGATCAATAAGATTAGGATAGCTTGTTTTTATGACAAACTGAAATAGACTGAATGGTTTTAGAAGTGAAGCTGTTTGAGATTAATTGAGTCTCCGGGCTTTTATTTTGCAAACTTCATCAGTTAAAATCTTTTGTTCGTTAATACAAAATTCTACAAATAAAGGTTACAACGCCTCGCCTTAAGAGTTACATGGGTTCAGAAATTTCAAAAAATCATTTTTATTATTTTTAGAATTTTTTCTAAGAACATTTTTCGTTCTAAAAAAACTATTTATGAAATCGGTGGGCCGAATTTTTTAAAAACTAATGCAACGATCTTATTGAAATTTTGCACACTTTTTCAAAAGGCAAGTAGGATTAACTTGTTATTGAACGTAGGTTTTTTTTCGATCACAACTAACTTTGTAATACAAAAATTGTAGTTTTCAATAAAACTCTGCCAAGAATTCAAATTTCAATTTGTTTTCAAATCTTTCGATCAATCGCGAACTACATTTATCTACTAATAGATAAAATTTGGTTTTTTAATTTAAGATAAAGTTTAAATATTTAAATATTGTTCAGATGTTGCTCTTTTAACTCGAGAATTGGATGCTCCGAGATTTTGCATTATTGCGGATCATTCTTCGATCTAATTACCAAGTTCCTGATGTATTATTGATTTATCTTGTTATTAGTAAAGAAAAAAATTGTTTACCTATTAAACGAGTAATACAAACGAGTTACATGAGTTTGAAAATAAAAAAAAATAAAAAAAATTTCAATTTTTTATCCAACAGTACAATGTATCAAGATTTTTTCTAAAAACTTTTTTTTTCTACACAGATTATTTATTAAGTCGGTGACTTGAATTTCTCAAAAACTAATACACGGATCTTATTGAAATTTAGCGCACTTTTTCAAAATAGGATTAACTTGTTATTAGAAGGTATTTTTTCGATCACAACTAACTTTGAAATACAAAAATTGTACTGTTTTCAATACGACTTTGCCAAGAATGCAAATTTCAATTTTTTCTTCAAATCTTTCATTCAATTACGAGTCTTTAGTTCATAAAACTGCGCGACCACAGAGCGCGGGTAATGTTCCATCAATTTAAAGTTAATCGAGGACTCCGATGCTGGTAATACACTGGTACTTATCGGTGCTCGGTGGCTGTCTCGCTTGCGCGAGGGCGCGCGCCGATCGTGGCCACCTAACGGATCTCGGGCGAAGTGTCGAGAACGTGGTAGTTGCTATACGTACTATCGACTAAATGTGTTGTGGCCGCATTGAAATATTTAGTCAAGTTTATCAAACAATTTGATCGACTTGAAAGCATTTACTATTCTTTTTAACTGGATGAATGGCTCAAATTAAAACTAGATTTTATCGATGAGACGAAACATTCAGTTAAAACAATTTTATTTACTTCCAGTAAGTGACTTGATATTCGATTGAATGAGAAAACAAGTTGTTGAATCAATCTCGTTTGAAATCATTTTGATCCAATGTTGTAATTGCGGTGAATGCAGTACACATTCGAAACAACGACATCAGTTTTATTATTTCAACAACGGGGTCAAAATCAAATATGTGACCATTGATTCAAACGAATTTTCCGTTATCGCAGCTGGGTAGTTGATATTACTAAACCTTTTTTTCGGTGTATAAAAATAGTACATTACATCACGAGTCAGAAAATGTTTTTACGCCGAGTGATGTACGATATTTTATATCACGAGGTGCAATATGGACGTTTTCACGTACGCTTGCGGACGTAAAAGCGTCCATTATTGTACTGAGTGATATAAAGAGCCTTTTTTTAATCTTCAAAACTCATGTAGCCCCTTAAGATTGACGGAATAACAAATGGACTTTGTCAAAATGCCATTTTCGACGAAACCGTGTCAATGAAATAGAAAACACAATGCTCAAAGTTCGGACGGACTGCGGGATAAGGGCGTTTCCGATAGTGATAACGGCACACGCGATTTCTCCAGTACGGAAATCACCCCTATGAACGGTTATCGATAATTAACGCGAAGATAGCGTGGCTCTCGTTATCCGGTATCGTTGTCGTACGAAGTTAGTCTCTGTATTAGTCATAACGAATGGGTGGCAAAGACGAGAGATACTAGGTTAGACAGGAAGCCCCTATGAGTGACGATCACGATTGACAACGACCGTCATGGACAAATGATACGGTTCTACCTAAAAAAAAACCAAAAAGACCTAGAAAGTCGGAAAATCTAAAAATTAGTGTTAAACAAGCACTACTGACAATCTGGAATAGAGGTTTACACGCCCCTCATCAGTGACGCACCCTGTCAATGTCAATCTTCAAAATTCAATTGGGTTCGCCAGTAAAAAGCAAATTTAGTCAAGATGCTAACCAATTGCCTAATCATCCCCCCCCCCCCAGAAAGTCAACGCTTCTTTGATGGAAAATAATGTTCGTAGTTTTTGTTACCGACCGAGCAAATCCTAGGATTTCTTGCGGATTCCTTGTTTACTTTTTGCTAACAGGGGATAAAACGTCCATTTTGATTGTAGCATTGATTCTGTGGATTTTTGAAAAGCCTATCAATGATAACCTTACGGTAACCCCTGATGACGTTTGCTAATTTCCTTTAAACTACAATTCAACGGAATGGAACAAACCAATGGGAATAAAAGTGTTTTTCATCCGACCACATGCAACTTAACGCTCATCATTATGAATATATACATAGACATGACTCACGTTTTATCAGTCCTTAGTTGAATTTTTCAATGGCAGGATCCAACGAAACTTTTTTGGTTTTTTAATGCAAAACGAGCTTGCCTCCAAGTCACGATCTCACTGTTATATTTCAGGCAATGATCTAATCAAGATTTATGTCTTTTTTTTTTATGTCAAGCCGAATTTCGAAAGCTCCTCCTCGTTCGTGGCACTCAAGGAACGTTTCCTTGCTCTAGGAATTAATTAAACTCAAATCGTCACTAAACCACAACGGTATCCTTAATTAGTCGCTGCTGCCGTGCCTCAAGTTAAATCAAGTTTTCAACTTCCACTCAATAACAACGATTACACTCCAGGCTAAACCAGGCCCAAACTGGACAGCTCAACTCTGGAATCCACTATTTTAGTTTCAACTTTATCTGTCGTCAAGATCCATTGAAACAATTAATCGCCATAGTCTTAGTTTCAACGACCATCACGGCAGTTCCCGAAGTACGAAGCAACGCTTATCTCTTTTCGTTGATCACTCGAAGTATCCTTGTTCATGAACCAAAACTGTGCGAATCCTGCAAATCCCAATTATAATCGTAGATTCGTCAGAACGTTCTTAGACAGTGGATTCAAGGGATAACCAAACTGAAACCAGCACAAAAATCGGCACGCAATTCACGGGGAATCGATGAATCGAATCTTGGCGACGGATGGCGAAGGACACCAGAGACTCAGCGTTCACCGGAGAACCGAATTTTCATGTCACACGAGCCACGTTCACGAATTTCGATGTCAATAAAATCCGAGGAAGAACCCCAATAACGAGAACCGCAAAAAGTCCAAAAAGAACACTGAGACACTGGTTAAAAACCGAAGTCATTGGCAAAGCGCCGTGGCGTGACGCGGTGGTGAACGCGGTCGCTGACTGCGTCCTACAAACTGTCCCGGACAGTTACCTTTCACGAGAGGCTCTTGGGTTCGAACTGCCAGCGCGGGAAGCAAAAACGTGCGGAACGAGAGGGGCGTCATGGATCGTGGGTCTGCTTTGGAGGGACCAAGAGAGGCGTCTGAGAGAGTTCTCGCGGGAAGAGACGAGACCCCGAGGTGGGAGAAAGAGGAGAGAGAGAGAGGGAAAAGGAGCAGACGACAGCAGGATGGAGAGAAACACGAAGATAGAGCTAGAGTGAGAGAAAAGGTCCGGCGTTTAATGGTCAGAGAAGTGGATGCAGTTGCTTTTGGATCGCGTGGTCAGGGCCCGAAGAAACGGGTATCCGTGAGGCGCCTGATCGCGAATGAAAGGCGGAGGTTTTGGTGAATGTGGAGGAGTACAAAAAGCGAATCGGGCGTTACCAAATGGTTTCCACTTTTATCGCGGGGAGGAGCTTTCGAAAGATCACGATACATGTAATTCATGTGTTGTAAGCATGTATTACACTAACACCCGCTCAAATTCTCACACAAACAAGGACAAACACACAAATAGGCTTGCAAACAGGACACCCAATAATATGCATGAAAATGTACACACCAACAGGTCTACAAACATGAAGAGACAACAACACACAAACAGGACATAAACAGACACTATCAGATACTGACAAACAGTAACGGACACCAATAGACATTGGAACACACAAACATACTCAAAGAAGAAGTCTGTATGTAGATTAGGGTGGTCTTTATTTGGGGCCCGAAAAAAATTATAAAATTATACCGATTACTTGAAAAACGTGGGAAGATTTTTTTACATAATTTGATCATTCGCTTTGTTGAAAAAAAATAAAATAATACAGCAAACGTTTCTCAGGGGATACCCCGTTGATGATTTTTTTATTTTTCACTGAAAAGAAGATGAATTCCACTCAACATTCAAGAATATGGATTTTTTGCCAATGATCGATCTTTAAAAAAACTTAGTACGCAATATAGTGAATAAGCGTGTCTTTGAATCATTTGAAAATTCCCGCTCAAATGGGGAGACGAAGGCAATGAAATAAAAATCTGAAAAAATGGTAGCATTTTTTTAAAAACTATTTGGAACCTATTTGACGGGCGTTAACATGAACTTTTTTTCGGACCCCACATAAGGACCACCCCAATGTGGATACACATATTCCAAACGTGTTTATACGTAAACTTACACTTCTGTGTAATTTAACGTATGTGTATAGCGTTGGTATAATGTGATATCGTTGGACGACGCTCTCGAAGGTACGACCAAGCGAGAACCCGCCCCTTCCAATTTTCACAAAATCACTTACCCCCGGCGAGAAAACCCCTGCGGCTATAATGTCCGACGAGATCGGCTATGGATAAAACCGCGGCTCGTATACCTCACTTGAATATCCGCGGCAAGTATATAGACATATATATTAGGGTGATTCGTTTCAGGGCAACTTTTTTTTTACCCATCGTGCCCGAAAACCTTTAGTTGGTACCCGAAAACGAATTTTCGTGAAAGGGGGGTGTTGTCAAAAAATATTTAGAGGTCGCGAATTAAAATCGAAGGTTTCCCATATGATTAACATTGGAAAAAAAAAATTCTCATTATTAGTGTTACTGTTTCGCGAATTTTGATATCGCGATATTTTCCAAGTGGGTTCTTATTGGAAATATGATACTCTACAATAAAGTTCATTGAGCTATGTCCGTAAATTCAACCGTTTCAGCGGTATCATTGTTTCAAGTGAATATTGTATGAAAATATCGACTCAAACGGCTGTAACGCCTAAGCTATTAGATATATCGAAAAAATTCAAATGAGAACTTTGTAGAGAAAGTAATTTGCTATGAAAAAGTCTTATAAGCCGAGCCCATAAATTCAACTTTTTTTCAGGTATAGGTTCATTAAGTAAAATAAATAGATGATTTTTTGTTCTATTCAATCAAACGAACTCCATTTTCTATGAGATAGCATGTACAAAATTATCAGAAAAACCATTCAACAAATGTTACAAAGAATTCCCTATACAAATAAATCAATAAAACAAAAACAAAAAATCTATTTATTTTACCGATAGATGAGAAAGAGTTGAATTTACGGGCTCGGCTTATAAGACTTTTTTGTAGCAAATTACTTTCTCTACAAAGTTCTTATTTGAATTTTTTCGATATATCTAATAGCTCAGGTGTTACAGCTGTTTAAATAGATATTTTCATACAATATTCACTTTAAACAATGATATCGCTGAAACGGTTGAATTTACGGACATGGTTCAATGGACTTTATTGTAGAGTATCATATTTCCTATGAAAACCCACTTGGAAAATATCGCGATATAAAAATTCGCAAAATGGTAACACTAATCATGAGAACATTTTTTTTCCATATTAATCAAATTGGAAACCTTCAATTTTGATTCGCGACCTCTAAATATTTTTTGACAACACCCCCCCGACACGAAACTTCGTTTTTGGGCACCAACTAAAGGGTTTCGGGCACAATGGGTCAAAAAAAAAAGTTTCCCTGAAACGAATCACCCTAATATATATATATAATAGCGAGGGAGTGTGAGTTAACTGGTGGGGGATCGAGGGCTAGAAACGCACTCGACTTTGCACAGCCATAAAAGATTTTTCGCACACGCGCATATAAATGTAAAATGTATATATTATATGCACCATATAAAGTATATATATCGTGCGCTTACTGTTTATGTTAGACGCGGACCGCCATAACCCTTATTTGTCTTATTATTTTGCTCTCGACTGCGTCCATTGAGGACTTTTTGAAAAAAACCCTTTCTCTGGTCAGCAGCTTCTTTGTTATGCATTTGTTGCACGCAAGACTTTTTCTCTCGTTTCCTCTTAGCGACATGTTTTTTTTGTGCAAATGAATTCATGTAAAATGACGATTTGGTGATATTCTGGATTTTTTTACAAAATGGCTGAAAGCTGTGAAGATAAGAACGGATTTGCTTTATCGAGTTGAAATTTTCTACATTGTAGGGACTAGTTTGAATATGATAAGATTAAATTAAGATAGCTCTGAGATTCAATCGATTTAAATTGAGAAGCATTTGAAATATTGACGTAAATAAATTTTCACAGCCAGAATAAGATTACAAGATGTTTTGTATTTAGAATTTAGTAAGATTATACAATTTACATTTTAATTTCGAATTTATTGGATTTAGTTCTTATGGATCATGATAAAACAACCCTTAACAATCTGTTAAGCGAATCCTGAAAGAGATGCAAGTTCATAGTTGCAAATATAGTTTCATTATTATTTAAGCGCATTTTTTAGTGTATTGTTCTCTTTGCTAAAAGAGAATTTTGTCTAAGGGATCTAAAAATTTCCTGACATTTTTCTGATTCTACTGTGCAAGGTTAATAATTTAGTAATTTAATTTGCTAATTTAATTAAGTAATTTAATTTATTAAATTAATTCAGTAGTTTAATTTAGTAATTTATTTTAGTAAGATTAAACAATTTGCATTTTAATTTCGACTTTATTGGATATAGTTATTACGGATCATGATAAAACAACCCTTAACAAACGTCTGTCAAGCAAATCCTGAAAGAGATGTTAGTTTATAGTTGCAAATAGTTTCATCATTGTTGAAGCCCATTTTTTAGTTTCCTATTGCTGTCTTTGCTAATAGAGAATTTTTCTCAAGGGATCCAAAAATTTTCTCACATTTCCTTGATTTCACTATCAAATTTTTATCCCCCTGACATTTCTAGGTTCTCCACGCTTTCCTTTATCGTGGCCGAACTGTTTATCCTTTTAAATTTTTAATTTCAATTCCTATTCCCCAGCTTGAGAGTTCTCATTGTTTTTAATTTTAGACACTTTACAAAATGCCGGCCATTAGAGAACAAAAAATTCGGTTTTCGAATTTTTATCAAATATATTAATGTCCCCATTAAGCTGTTGTATATATTTCATCGAGTCAATTAATCTCAACAAGATCTCAAGCCACAAAAAAAAATACATACAAAAATATTTAATTTTTTAATGACCTTTCAAATGGATAGTAAAACTTGGAGTTTAACGAATATTTCATTGAGGATCGTCGTGTATTGACGGATACGAATGAAAAATATGTTCCATTGATAAAGCCCACGGAAAAAACGACTTAGCTGTGGTAACAAAAAAATTAGTTGACTCAACCCCAACTACGTTTTCTCATGTGAAGAAGCTACCTGGAAGATTTTTGGGGTACTGGAAAATATGCAGATATGATCATATAATTGGCTACAGTGCCTATAAAATTCGTTGTCCATCCTTCACCCTCTAGAATACTATTTCATTAGTTAGACTGACTAATCAAGTTAGTTGTGTTGAATAGTTGCGTCAACTAACTATGAATAGTTACTAATGCTAGATGGTTATTGTAACAAAGCAGATGATTACGGTAACCGAAATATACCTAACTAATAATCAGTTGGTTATCCCAACAAACCATTTTTTTACGTGAGGAAGCTACCTTACGGATTTTTGGGGTACTGACAAATATGCAGATATGATCATATAATTGGCTACAGTGCCTACAAAATTTGTTGTCCATCATTTACTCTCTTGAATACTATTTCATTAGTTAGACTGACTAATCAAGTTAGTTGTGTTGAATAGTTGCGTCAACTAACTATGAATAGTTACTAATGCTAGATGGTTATTGTAACAAAGCAGATGATTACGGTAACCGAAATATACCTAACTAATAATCAGTTGGTTACCCGAACTAACCATTTTTTTACGTGAGGAAGCTACCTTGCGGATTTTTTGGGTACTGACAAATATGCAGACATGATCATATAATTGGCTACAGTGCCTATAAAATTCGTTGTCCATCCTTCACCATCTAGAATACTATTTCATTAGTTAGACTGACTAATCAAGTTAGTTAAGTTGAATAGTTGCGTCAACTAACTATGAATAGTTCCTAATGCTAGATGGTTATTGTAAAAAAGCAGATGGTTACGGTAACCGAAATATACCTAACTAATAATCGGTTGGTTATCTCAACTAACCATTTTTTTACGTGCAGCAACACCTTAAAATCTACCGTCATCCATCGTCGGCGATTTCTCGTATCGAGAATTCTATGTTTATTATTTATCAATTCGGGAGAGAGGGGCACCGATCGCACAGGATTATCATTTGCTACGATAATATTTACATATATGCAAACCACAGAGGAAGCTCGTGGTGCATTATTATATCTATAGGACATGCTCGGAAATCGCAACCACAGAGAGCAGCGCAACAAAGATCGCCTCCGTAATTGTGGTATCGCGTCGCGAGTTATTCCCGATGTGAGAGCGAGTCTCGCCATTACCAATTAATCGCCGAGACGTTAATTGCTCGCTGATTGGAAAGAAAGAGGTGCCCTCGCGCGATTTTAACCGCGCAAAAGGATTTACCCGGTGTGGCCGCGATGAGACTCGATATCGCGTTTGCACGCCGATCCAATTGGAAATTGCTACCGGATAAATGTGTCGAATGAATATTGTAAATTACAAGAGCGCGCGCATTAGTCCAGTTGTAACTATTGCAACGAGAAACAGAGAGAGGCAGAGAGCGGATGGAGTAGAAGAAAAAAAAACATCATCTAGAAAATTGTCACGCACGAGATTGCACCTCGATATTTGTTGACTTGCCGATATATTTCGAACGTTGTTCAATGCAATTTATTTTTACCGAGCGAGTAACAAGCAAACTCAAGTACAATTATCGAAAAACTATTATCGAGATTTCTCCAGTTTGGTTAATCGACTTGCAGAAACAAGACTCTTCTTGACATCGAGATTTTAGCGACACGAACACTATCTCCGTTTTTGGAAATTTAAAATTCTTAATTTAATTAAAATTTATTTACTTTATTTAATTTTATTAATTTATTAATTTATTTTAATGAAATTTGTTTCCCTATTTTATTGATTCATTTGAGGCTGTATTGATTTTGGTATAAGCTTTAAGAAATAGTGAATCTTGTAATTAGCAAAGAAGTTAATTGTTTACTCATTAAACTCAACTTTCAATACAGAGCGCCGTCATAATAGATTTTTTAATTCAATGTTTTGACGCACGATTCAAAGTATTTTGATAAATTTGAATGTCAACGGCAAAAAATCAAAAAAGAAATATTGTTTTGGCAACAAGGTCAAAATAATTAACTTTATCATGGTAGCATACTTTTTTTAATACTAGAAAATAATTGAGTCTATTCCGCGTAACTGGACAAGTACAACAAAATTTCTATATAAATAAAGTTGTGATCTAATTATTGTGATAATAAAATGACAACAAATTATGAAAAATATATGAAATTTATAAAAAAAAAAAAGATGGAAGCGTTGCATGTTAAGGGACCATCTTAAAAGTCGATATTCTAAATATATGAAATGCGTTTCGTTCCTGACGTTAAAAATGTCTTAAATTTTTTTGGAATATAAGGGATATCTAAAAAACAAAGGCAGACAATAAAACAAGCAAAAATATATGTTATCAAAATTTCAAAAATATGAGAAATGCATTTGTTTCTTTGAGACAAGATTTTAGATTTATCATCTCGAAGAAATCAAATTCGAGTCACGGTCCTTATTTTAGGCAAAATTATTATGTGAAATGAACGATGGATCATTTTCACAGATGAAATTATTGCCAGGATTAAAAATTTTAAAAAGATACATAATTCGACTGACTGAATTCAATGTAACGAGAAAATTTACTATTGAACGTAAGTTTTCTTCAGATTCGTAATAATTTGCTATCCAAGTAATAATATTACTTCGTATATATAATATTCAACATTAATAATACTAAATTTACTAAATTTACTAATATTAATTTATTAATTTATTAATTTATTAATGGTATAATATTAGGCTCAAGGTATAAGTAATTATACAAAGATATTTTTTTTTAAATTCAAGACAACAAAAAAAGTAATAATACTCGGTTCAGCACTGGATGGAAAGAAATCATATAATCGGAATAAATTCTTTCAATGCATTTGAATATTGACCTAATAAATAGCCTAATCAACCGATCTTTCAATAGAAATTTATTTATTCCAAATCAATTTAATGAACCTGAATTGTTTTCTCAGGGGACCGCATAAAGCTTCGTTTATCAACGGCATATTCAATGTCCACCAGGATGAAATTTAACCTTCAATGGCTTTACCAAAGTAGGCTCATAACTAAGTCCATTTTTTCGTTCTCAGTCTATTTCTCACCGCGCTAATGGACTTTTTTCCACCGAACACTCACGCTTTCATCTCTCGCTCGTTTTCAATCCCTCTCCCAAATTAGTACAGGATATTTATCGTCCAAGTTCGAGGGGAGTAGCCCCCCTTAAACTACGGATCGAGAACGTCATCTGCTGGAAAAAAATATATCTATATATAGGGTTCCAAATTTTTTAATAAAAAAGTAATGCATTAACCATTACTGTTTTAATGGCTAGTGAAATGAATTTCCATTAACCATTAACCATTTAAATTGAATGGTTAATGGAAATTATGTTCATTAATCATTAAAATTTAATGGTTAATGGAAATTATTTTTATTAGCCATTAAAATTTAATGGTTAATGGAAATTATTTTCATTAACCATTAAAATTTAATGGTTAATGGAAATTATTTTCATTGACCATTAAAATTTAATGGTTAATGGAAATTATTTTCATTAATCATTTAAATTTAATGGCTAATGAAAATGCAATTGCATTAAAAAAAGTAATGCATTATTTGCAACCCTGCCCATTATAATGTAGTGTGTAATAGAAAAAAATTCCATTACCCATTGCAATGTAATGTGTAATGGACAAAATTTTGATTGCAATTTTGGGAATGGAAAAATATAGATGAATAAATTATTGCAACTTTGCATTACATTTTATTGACTTAGGACTTAGATTTTTAACTTAAATTCTAAAAAGCATCTATATTAAAATTCTAAAAATCTAAGTTCTAAGTCAATAAAATGTAATGCAAAACTGCAATAATTTATTTATCTATATTTTTTCATTCCCAAATATGCAATCAAAGTTTTGTCCATTACACATTACATTGCAATGGGTAATGGACATTTTTTCTATTACACACTACATCGTAATGGGCAGGGTTGCAAATAATGCATTAATTTTTTTAATGCAATTGCATTTTCATTAACCATTAACATTAAATGGTTAATGGAAATAATTCCCATTAACCATTGAATCTTAGTGAATGAAAATAATATCCATTAAATTTTAATGGTTCATGAAAATAATTTCCATTGACCATTAAATTTTAATGGTTAATGAAAATGCAAATGCATTAAAAAAAGTAATGCATTATTTGCAACCCTGTCTAGATATATTTTGAACCTGCGTCATCAATGAGAGATGCGATAGAAACAAAGAAGAGAAGGGAAAGTAACTCATCCCTGTTTCTCTGACCGTGGATTTTTCAAACGCGACACTATGGAGTCCGGAAATGTCGAAGAGACTCTCTCAGGTATGTGTCTACCAATTCTACCGCACAAAGTGCACAGAGATACTCATCTGGGAAAACCGGAAGCTCTGGTCTAACGTTGAGGGTGGTTTACTACGATTCTATCTTCCTTTCTCTTTCCCTCTCTCTCTCTCTCTCTCTCTCTCTCTCTCTTTCTTTTAAGGACGCGCATGTTAGGTAACCGATCTTCTTGCCTTTCGGCACATTTTTCCCGCTTTCCACAGCCATTCATTCTAATGCTGATGACCTCGGGATGCTTTACGACGATGCCGTAAAAAGTTAGAGGTTAGGGTTTGGGCATGAATGGACTGAACGTATTTTGGACGACTTTTTTATGGCTGACCATTATGCCTCCACGTAGATGACTCAATGTGGAAATGGACCCATTGAAAATGGGCTCTGGAAAAAAATATTAAGGGTTATCAATAATTTCATTGATTAACCTTATCCACCAATCACAGCAACTTTCTTAATCCATTCCCTTGTTTATTTCACTTCTTGAGTGCCTTTAAATAGTCGTCCTGCTTGGATATATATATATATATATATATATGTTTATACAGGTTACTTTCGACGTCCATTAGAGAGCGTCCTGGAATGCAATTCCCGCGGGAAAACGAAGGAGAAGAGGCAAGAAAGGATTTCGTGATAGGAGATGTAGGACGAGAAGGAGGAGGAGGAGGAGGGCGGTTCAAGTGAGGGTTATGGTGGTGGTTGGGGTGGTTGTGGTTTCTTCAAGACACGCGAATCTTCCCTGGGCACGAGTCGAAAATTATCTGTCCTGACAAGCGGTGAACTGCTTCCAGGAAAACTGTCCTCCGCTTGTATAGTTGCTCGTCCTGCGATCAGGATACTCGCAGGACACGCTTGTTCCTCTTTCTTGGTGCAACGTCGTGGTGAGTCCCATCAGAAGACTCGTTTTTCAATGGTTCATTTGATAAGATTGGAACATTTTACATTTTGGAATTAACAATAATTGTCTTGTGCAGAATTGTATCAAGGATTTGAGTGAGGTGGCCAAAATTGACCAAAAGGGTTTTTAATGAAAATTCATGATTTTTTTCAAAAACTATTCGTAGATTCGCGTTCAGGGAGGGAAAACACATCGATTTAAGGCCTGAAAATTTTTGTTTTTTCCACTTTGGCCAAAATTCAATCGGTTGACTAAAGTGGCTCTAGTTTATTTTTTAGATAGAATTGCGATTCGGACATGGGCTCATTCTCTTTGTAATCGTTGAAGCTTCAAAACCTCGCTTGGTTTATCAAATTCCGATCATTTTTTGATTTTTGGCAGATTTTTAAAGTTCGACCATCGATTTTTGCAAATTCTTGCATACCCCTTTCCATTTTTTCCAGCGATTTTCAAAGTGCTCTCATCTCGACAAAAATTAAGTTATCGGAATGAACCAAACGCCATTTCCTAAGTTTAGTGACAGCCTCTAAGTGCGAAAAAGAAATTTTGGAATCAATTAAATCAAAGTAAAGTTATGAGCACTTGAAATTTCGATGTTTTCAGGTTTTTGATAATGGAGCCAAAATTAGGCAAAAGAGTTTTTGATGAAAATTCTTGAAAATTTTGATTTTTCGAGAAAACTATTCGTAGATTAGTGTTCAGGGGGTAAAATACATCGATATAAGGCCCGAAAAAAAAATCTTTTTTTTTTGCATATCGGCCCAAATTCAATCGATTCACTAAAATGGCTGTAATTTATTTTCTAGATATAATTGCACCTTGGACACGAGCTTATTCTTTTCGTAATCGTTCAAGCTTTAAAACCTCGCTTGGTTCATCCAATTCCGATCATTTTTCAATTTTTGACAGATTTCAAGACAGATTTTTGACAGATGGACAAGACCTTAATTTTGTTAAATTAAATGTAAATGAAATTAAGAAATATATCGCCAAAAAGATTGTTATGTTATTATTAAATATAGCAATTATACTACTCGTTCTCCGCCATTTTATGATGTTTCACTTCGAATTCAAGTCCCTTCAAACTAAGCTAAGTTAAAAAAATAAACTCTGGATTGTAAGTAAGTGCCACCCATATGGAAATAGAATATATCGGCAAATATTACGGAAAATATATTTTTGGATATATTAAGTATATTTTGTCCGAAAATGTATGTATTACAAATATGATTTTAGGTATATTTTTAATCTATTTAAAAATATTACAATATAAATATAAAAAATGTATTGAAGATATATACTAAATATATCAAACATATATATTGAGTGCATGTTCTATATATTTTAGATACATTTTTAATTGGTGTTTAATTATACACAATATATATGTAAAAAATATATTTAAGATATATACTAAATGCATCAAACATATATATTGAGTGTACGTTTTATATATTTTCGATATAATTTTAATATATGTTTACATATACACAATATATGTTTTTACATATATCAAAAAATATATTTTTATGCACAATAATCATATATCTAAAATATATTTAATATATATTTCAAAGAAATATTTTCTGCCGAAAATGTACTTATCACGAATATATTTTTGAGTATATTTCTTATATGGAATATACATATTATATATTTAATATATATCTGATATATATTTTAGATCCATCTAAAGCGTATTTAGAATATATAATGTAGACTGCAAATATATTTTAAATATATTTTTACGTATATCGAAAAATATATTTTCCAGTATATTATATTTCCGTGTGGGCAATTAGCGAGGCTAATAGAAAAAAAGGCGTTTTTAGCTGCACTTATAATTAGTCTACTGCGTATTTGCGCAAAGATTGAATTTGGCAAAAAAAAAAAATTCCTGCAAACATTTTGCATTCAATGCTAAATGGAAGAATGGATGCATTATAATTGCATAAAAATGGTTTTTACGCTGGATAAAATTGTATAAAATTGTATCTATAAATCATCGTCGCACTGATTGTCATTAGACTTATTTTCATGACGTTGGTAATGACAAAAAATTTGCATGTAAGTTAAGGTGGCAAATGGGAGCTCGTGTAGGGCGGCGCAGAATATACGTATTTGCACATGCAATTGACGTCCCACACGTCAGATGTGCCCTCGTGATCCGGGGGCCGGCTGTTAATTACGAGAACCAATCGATCAGTTCATGGAGAGCGAGTTCGTCTTATATATACACCTCTCTATATAGATGGAACGCCTTCATTATCTTTCTTGCTTGCGGACGTTTGGATAAAATATGGCCATCCACGCATTTCCTTCGTGACATGGTTTATATGAGGTATTCCCGCTCAACGGGACCCCCTTTTAGGCCGACCTCTTTCGATTTTCTTGAAACTCAAGTATGTTTTAGTGTTGCTTGAAAGTATATTGTACACCAATTTTCAGATCTCTAACTATAATACTCTCTGGAATACACCGAAAGTTATATTTCAAACTTTTTGCGTATTCAGCGCTTCGGAGCTATGGCACGGCGCGAAATAAAATCGAAAAAATTCTTTGACCACAGCTTTCGATCGGAAATTTTCTGTGCTTTTCGAAAAAAATATCAGTGATTCCAAAAAAAAACGAATTCATCTAAATTTCGGCCAAAAACCGAAAAAATTGATGTACAAAAAAAGAGCATAATTTAATTCGGCGGAACAATTTTTTTCATGTTTTGTATATATCTGAGAAGTCACGATATAAATTTCAAGTTGAAATTCGTATCCGTTTACTAATGCCGAGTCTTTTGGTAGGATAGAAATTCTTAAATATCGTGTTTTCCGTATTCAACAGTTCCCTGATGTATTATATAGCGTTTTTTTAACGAATATTTAATTTAGTAAATTTATTAAATTTATTAAATGAAATTTATTAAATATTCGAATTTATTAAATTTATTAAATTTAATTAATTGAATTAAATTTATTAAATCAAATTTATTAAACTTTGAATTTAATAAATTTGTAAAATTCAAAATTCGTTAAAAAAAACTATAGAATATATCAGAGAACTGTTGAATACGAAAAACACAATATTTAAGAATTTTTATCCTACTAAAAGATTTGGCATTAGTAAACGGATGCAAGTGCCAACTTGAAATTTATATCGTGACTTCTCAGATATATATAAAACAGTGATCGGCAAACAAAAATCTATATATTTTTATTATCCAATTTTTTCGAAAAATTAATAATTAGGAAAGAAATATTAGTAATTCTCGTTTAACATTAGTAATTAGCGGGAACATATTACTAATTTTCCTAATAAATAAGTAATTTGTGACATAACATTTTTAATTTTTCCAAAAAATGAGTAATTAACGATAAAATATTACTAATTTTTTCCAACAATTAGTAATTAGCGAGAAAGATATTGCTAAATAACAAAAAAAAATCAATTATTCGTGAAGAAATGTTGTATTAATTTTGGAAAAAGTAATAAATAAAATAAAAATTGATAATGTATTTTTTAATAGGTACTGATTAAATATTCGTATTAATAATAACTTATGTAATATCGTATGACATTCGATACAATAAATACTAATGTGTGAAATATTCAAAAGATCTAGTTATTATAAAAAATAAAACAACTTTTTGAATTGAGTTGTTTGAGCTTATAACCATGACTCAATCCGTACACACAAATACGTAAAAATATACAATACTTTAGTACAAATTACTGTTTTTAAAAAATTAATTAGTAATATTTTTTCGCTAATTACGAATTTTTATAAAAAATTAGTAATCTTTTTTGTCTAATTATTAATTTTTCGAAAAAATGATTAATAAAATCAATATCGTTGACGAAAAAATCGATGCTGCCGATCACTGATACAAAACATGAAAAAAGTTGTCCCGCTGAATTAAATCGGGCTCTTTTTTTGTAAATCAATTTTTTCGGTTTTTGGCCAAAATCCAAATCAATTCGTTTTTTTTCGGAATTTTTTATATTTTTTTCTAAAAGCGCAGGAAATTTCCGTTCGAAAGCTATTGTTGAAGAATTTTTTCGATTTTATTTTACGCCGTGCCAAAGCTCCGAAGCGTTGAATACGCAAAAAGTTTGAAATATAACTTTTGGTGTATTCCAAAGAGTATTATCGTTAGAGATCTGGAAATTAGTGTACAATATACTTTCAGGCAACACTAAAACATACTCGAGTTTCAAGAAAATCGAAAGAGGTCGGCCTAAAAGGGGGTCCCGTTGAGCGGGAATACCTCATATATATATATATATATATATATATCTAAAGGCTCACATATATAGATATATAGTGCCTTCGAAGGATAGGCGTGGCGCTGATCACTGAATTACCCAAAAGGTGCAGCTCTACCAAAGAAGTGTTTTCCTTCAAAATTGACCCAAACAGCGATTACCCAAAAACCGCCTTAAGGCCGTATTCTGGTCTAGAATTTTGATAAAATCAATTTTTTCGTGCATATTCTTAAAGTTTAGAACTTTCAGGATATATCCTCGAAAGGAAATTTTCAAATTCCAATAATTTACAGAGTCGTAGCTATTTTAATGAGGCAGGAAATCGGAAGATAGACGTTTTTCTCAAAACTGACTTTTCTCAACACGGTTGACATGATATCTCAAGTTCTACTCATCCGATTTACTTCAAATTTTTTACCAATCTTCAATGTATGACTCTCCATCTCGCCTACCACTTTTGTAGCAAATGATTTTTTTTTAATATTGTAAAAAAATTAAAAACTATGAAAAAATAGTCGAAAAATGCCTTTTTTGTTGAGGCGGCCGCCATTTTGCGAATTTTTTTTTTCGTTTTCTCTGAGGTAGGAGAAATGACAAAATTCTTACTGATTAAGAATCTTTTTTTTAAATTTTGTATCGGATGTTTAATTTTTTTAATCCCAACTTTACCAACTTATAACTCATTTAATTTTCATTTGTTTTCCCGAAATTTTTTTTCTTTATTTTTAAAATATTAATAAATGTGTCCTGAAAAAAATATTTATCATGTAATATTTATAATAAGGGTAATTATAATATTTATAATGAGGATAAATTGAAATTGTCAGTAAAAATGTGAACTTTTGATATCGCTCAATCAATCTTCAATCTCGAAGATATTGAATATATTTTCTTACCCAAATTAGAGATGATGTTTACAATTTTTTGGAGTATATGTTGGCGAAAATATATTTTTAATTTATCCAAATCACACTGATAATGTATTTTTGTATTTATTTTATTTTCATACAGAAACGCACCCCAAAAGCCCGGAATAAAGTCTCATGTTCCATAATTCCATTGCATTTCTCACCGAAATGTTTAATTTGTTCGAAACCGCCATTTTGTTTTCATTCCCATAATTTGGGTCCACCTGAATTATCCCGGTCAGGCGTTAATATAGTTGTTCTTTGAGTACAGTTTTATTTATTATTGTTTCCCTCAAAAAATGAAAGTCGTCAAGCTTGAACAATTTTTGTACCGACTGAGTGTCAAGAATTTTCGAATCTGAATTTTAAGATATTTTATATCACTCAGTACAATAATAGTACATTACGATACGAGTGCGATGAAACTTTTTCTCGACGAGTGTGAGTTTGCAGCATTCGCCTTCGGCTCATGCTGCAAACTCACACTCGTCGAGAAAAAGTTTCTCGCACGAGTATCGTACAAAATTTTATCGCACGGAGTGCAATAATAGTACATTACATCACGAGGACGTAAAAACATTTTCTGACTCGTATAATTGCAGGACTCGCCTTTGGCTCGTCCTGCAAACTCACACTCGTCAAAAAATGTTTTTACGTCCTCGTGATGTAATGTACTATTATACAGAGATTTGGATCTCGTGAGAATTTTATTGGAAATTATACACAATTTGCAGCATAAATTTCGACAATAATAAAATGCGACAAACTGCAAATAACTCTTTACTTCTGCGCATAATTTTAACGTGATAAATGACGCTGATCTACAGATTATATAATTATCAATATATAGAAGTGGAAATAAATTAGCGGTAACTGCATAGAAGAAAAATGAAACCTGAGGAATAAGACTCAATTTTGTTGCTATCGGTAGGAAAAAAAAAATACTTCTCGCTCAAAGCACCGACGTGGACTCAGTCCTCAAGTTAATCTCATCAATTTTCTTTTCCCGGGGGCTTTCGTTCGGGCTTCCTGTAACGAGTTGAGTAAAAATCCCAGAAGAAGGTGGAGCGTTTGCGGTAGTTAACGAGGTAGGCGGGTTTGACGTTGAGCACGCGACTTCCGGTTCTGCACGCGAGCTAATAATTGCCTCGATTTACCGGCTGCACGCACGTGATACACGGATATACCGTAGGATTGTCATCTCAGGGTTTTTTTTTGCCGACATAATAGTCTACCCACATGGAAATAAAATATATCGGCAAATATTACGAAAAATACATTTTTGGATATATCAAGTATATTTTGTCCGAAAATGTATGTATTACAAATATGATTTTGGGTATATTTTTAATCTATTTAAAAATATTACAATATAAATATAAAAAATGTATTGAAGATATATACTAAATATATCAAACATATATATTGAGTGCATGTTCTATATATTTTAGACACATTTTTAATTGGTGTTTAAATATACACAATACATATGTAAAAAATATATTTAAGATATATACTACCAAATGCATCAAACATATATATTGAGTGTACGTTTTATATATTTTCGATATAATTTTAATATATGTTTACATATACACAATATATGTTTTTACATATACCAAAAAATATATTTTTATGCACAATAATCACATATCTAAAATATATTTTAAATATATTTTTACGTATATCGAAAAATATATTTTCCGGTATATTATATTTCTGTGTGGGTAGCCAACTCTTACAAATATTAAATATATGTGGCAATCCACGCCATTTTGCCCTGACCATTTTTAATTTTTTTCATTTTTTTAAATAAAATATTATATTATGCAAGGAGTATTTTGACCAATTTTTAAATTTTTATCTTATGTATTTCAGAAGTTACAATTTTTCGAAAAATCTCGATTTCAGACATTTCTGAAACGTTCTAACGCCGATATGTCTTGAATTAATCGATATATCGGAAAAATTTTAGAGATTGATTTCTTTCATGTTAGTTCACACTTTCATTAAAAAAAAAAAATATTTTAATCATCGTCGTCAACATTTTTTCACCGTGTAAAGTGAAAACTATTTTTTTTAAAGATGATTGCCATTTTTTTCTTCAAAAAATTCTCTAAAATAATATGATGAATTATATGAATTTTAACGCTAGTCCCATCGTGGGCCCATTTTTCCTTCTATTTTTTAAAACATAAATTCGATTTTTTTTTTCAGGCAAATTTCGAGTGTTTCGTAAGAATTACTATAATAATTTTTATTACTCATAATACTCTTAAGTAATAATTATTGTACTGATTTACAATTAGTAATTGCAGTGCTAATTTTACAATTAGTAGCCCGATCTAATATGTTGAAGAATTATTTTTTAAAAGGATTTGAGCGAAGATTTTTCGTTGCATCAAGGATACAACGTTTTCTAAAACTCAGCTCGACTTAATATTTGACATTAAAAATCCCCGACCAATGGCTAATTCCCAAAAAGTGCAATTGTGCGATTTTTTAACCAATTGTGCAATTTTAATTTTTTAACGCGATTTTCGGCACTTTCAAATGGTGGGTCACTCGTGTCTGGCTCTTTAAAAGGTGCTCTAAAGTGCTCTAAAAAATTCCGCAAAATTCATGAAATCTCATCAACGATCCTAGAATAAGGACCAATCACTATTTTGTTGATTTGATCATTTGTTTAAACAATATAATCATATGAACAAAGAAAAACGCGAAGAATGCACCATTTTGTTCAAAAAATCATAACTTTGGTTGTAATTAATATTTTTTTAAATTTCAAACGGGAACTTGAAGCTTAGAAATGGTACTTTGAGGAAAAAAATATTGAGATTCTGTATGAATAAAAGAAATGCTTAAGTTTTGAACATGAAAACAGAGTTTTTTTGAAGTACATAAAGAGGTTCAATTTCCAATAAAGTAGATATTGTCTTATCTTTTCCTCGATTTTATTGATCGAAATGGCATCAATTATCAAAGTTCACTCAAAAATGAATGGAATATAAAAATAAAAAATGACGGCAATGCTGAGGCCAAATTACACTGCACAATCAAGGCGTAACCTGTGTTAATAAAAACATAATAAAATTCGAATGTTCATTAAAATTGACGTTAACAAACTTTTGGTTAACTTTCAATCAATTTATAGTCGTCAAATATCAAAATTTGGCGAACAAAATTTTAGTAATGCCGATTTCCATTAAAATTTATGTTGAAAAACTCTCAGGTAAGTTTAATCCTGATGAAGTCTAATCAAAGAATCATTGGGGACCATAAAAGTACCTTTTTCATTAAAAAAAAAGTACAACTTGAGAATAAAATAGAAACAATTGAAAACAACAGTCAGACAATAACAAAAGTGAAGCAAAAACAATCTAAACTTCATGATATGATTATTTTGCTCTTGCAAAAATTGCTGGCGACATCGAATAGAGAACCAAAAAGCAGCTTTCGACTTTCGACACTCTGGGTATAAGCAAACACCTCGTGAGTGCTGCAAAAGGACTCTCGCCGATTCAGTGAGTCCTGCAATATCTTTGAGGGTGCGAAGAGAGAGAGAGAGAGAAGGGGGGAGGGAGAGAGAGAGAGAGAGAGAGAGAGAGAGGGAGGGAGAGCGAGAGAAAGAGGGAAAAAGGCAAGGGAGAGAGCTCCTCCACTCACGAATTGATTCCTCCAATCTAATCGGTCGGCGGCGATGCTCTCCTCAGTCGGAGGAGCTCGCTTCCTGGAAATCGGGGCGGCGTGTGCTCTCCAACTGCAGAAACCTTCCCTTCCCTTTTGCATATATTTTTTACTGCTCTGTCTCAGTCTCTTTCGCGGGTCAAGTCCAATCGGCAAAAACGCATAACAGAGAAAACGCCATGGAGAAAACAAAACAAAAGAGCGAAATAAAGAATGAAGAGTCGATGGAGGAATACGAAGAAGTTGAGGATCAAAAAAAGGAGAGAGACCAAGAGAAAGAGAGAGAGAGAGAGAGAGAGAGAGAGAGAGAGAGAGAGAGAGAGAGAGAGAGAGAGAGAGAGAGAGAAGTCGGAGCTGGTGGAGGACCATTGCTCCGGGCGAAGAGGACAATAAAGAATCGCGGTGAGGGTGAATAAAAATAAAAAGAGACTAGACCCGGAGAAGAAGAGAATGAGGAAAGGAAATAAAGCAGAGAGCAGATCTGGAGGCTTTCGAGAGAAATAATGGCAAACAGCAAGAGAGGAAGAGAGAGAGAGAGAGAAAGGGAGAGAGAGAGAGAGGAAGAGAGAGAAAGAGAGAGAGAGAAAGGGAGAGAGAGAGAGAGGAAGAGAGAGAAAGAGAGAGAGAGAAAGGGAGAGAGAGAGAGAGGAAGAGAGAGAAAGAGAGAGAGAGAGAGAGAGAGAGAGAGAGAAGAATCAGGACGAAGAAATGGAAGAGCGAGGGATACAAGGTGCGGCTGGGCAGAAGAGTGGGTTCAGATGGGCCGACTTAACTTACTTGGAGAACCCGCCATGAAATATCGCAAACACAACGAGTTCCTGTGGCCTAAGCGATGTTTCGTCGGGAGATCTCAGTACGATCTAATTTGTTGCGCTTTGTACTTATTTATTGCGACAACAACGAGGACGAGAGGAGGTCCTGGGGATGGTTCACTGCGGTATAAGACGTATGGGTCTGCGTCCACTTACTTATGGAGAGTACCGAGTGTTCAATTACCAGGACAGGCGAAATAAGAGTGAACGAGATTTGGAAGAGAAAGACCCGGAGGAAGCTGTCAGGCTCTCAATGTTTTATACTTCATTTTAAATCAGGGGAGTCTGTTGGATATGAACGATGTTGGATAAGAGAAATGGTGAACCGTTCTGCTTTACCGACCGATTGAATTTATTAGCCAGCGTTTCTTGAAGATGAAACCACACTGAGAGAAAAATTATTGAATTTGAGAACATGAATTTATTAATTAAATGAAAGTATTAATTCGATTATTTATTTGTTGAACCAAGAAAATCACTCTTCATTTAAAAAAATATTTTCACGGATCCATTACTCCATTATATTAAACTCTTATTTAATTGTAACAATTAAATGCATGATAGATTTGATTAAATTTGCATTCATTAGGTTAATTACATTTATCGCATCATAAACTTTAGATTATTTGAATCTAAAAAACGACTTCAATACGAAATTATATTTTTCAAACAAAATTATTTCTTTGCAATAAATTCATCATTATTTTACTTCTAAAAATATTTCTGTAGTATTTTCAATATTTATTAGATATAAATTTGATTGTGATTATTTTGAAAAAAGCTGTAGTAAAATAAAGAACACATTATTTTATTCCAATAGAATATTCGTTTGGAATGATTAAATTTTTATTTCCTTCAAGCAAAGAACTGTCATTTCTATAGTATATTTTAATAGTATACATAAATTGTTAAAAATTACAAAACTGGTTTTTTAAATGTTTTCTTATATGCGAATCTTCATAACTCCCAAATGTTTTCAAGTGCATAGTAGGAGTCGATAGCGTAATAGGTAGTGTATTAGGTAGTTAGGTAGGATAGGTATGATGATAGGTAGGGTCGAGGGTTCTAATTTCGGCGGACAGAGAAATTAGATCGGAGAATTGGCGCAGATTTGTCTTTTTTTCTATTTATCCTTTTTAGGGTCACTAAACTATGCATATTAAATTATTTGGCATGGGCTATATATTTTTTATAAAATGCTTAGCAACAATTAATAAACACGCATTTGATTGAATCAATCATTTTTCCTGTTCATTGGACTAATTAATTTGTTGATTCAACAAATTTTATTTTTCAGTGCTTCCTGTATTAAAAGACGCGCATGTTTTGAATGATAAAATGTGTTCTTAATTCAAACAACATATTACGTGTAATTGATAACATATTGTTAGATTCAAGTAAATTCGCTTATTAAAACAAAAATTTATGGAATTGACTGAAAAAAATGAACCAAGTAAATATATAAGGGAACCAATCTAATATGTTTTGGCAAATAATGAAAAAAATGATTTTTTGCCTTTAAAACTTTATTTCATTGGTTCTAGTAATTTTTTCTCTCAGTGCATTTTCCAAAAAATGAGAAATTCCATTACATTTTAATCCTTTGGATATTAATAAGTTATTGGCAAGTTCTCAATCAAATTCATGCTTAATTAAGGTAAACGAAAAATATATTAGGCAGCGCTCGAATAATAATTGCTTAGGTTGATATTTAGGTTTTTCTGAGAGACGAGCCGTTTTATCCTCGTCCAAGTTTCTCCGCTAGCTTTGCTGACGACGGCTCCAAAAAATCCAATGGATATCGTTGCGCTATCGTTGAGCAAAGATTGTTGTGATTTTTGGTGAAATATGGGTTGCCGAAAGGCGCCGGTAATCAAAATACCATCGACCAGACGAAAGAACGACGACGACGACGGAGTCCGGAATTACATTCTGAACGAGATTCTTCAATCACGCGAAGAATTAGAGAGCGCGCAACAACCGTCGGCACCTTCAAAATTTCCAATAGAATCGCCGTGGCGCCAACCTACGATGGGGCTTATCAGTAGAACCGAGTGTCGAGCTGCCTCGAGGACGTATAGAAAACCATTAGCCGCTAGGACTACGAACATGTATTCTATCATTCCACATACTGAAAAGCCTCGAATAATAAAGGAGGAAGGTTTGGGTTACTTTCAAACGTATCATAGTCCTCGAAGAGAGTCGCTTCCGAAGATTTTTTCTTTATTCTCGGGTTGCTGACCTCTGCTGTAACTTCATGTGGTCACCAAGTACATTTTCTGAAGGGGTCAATTGTTCAAAACAATCTTGAAATTAGGGAAGCAATCACATAACAAAAGTCATTCCTTGATTGAAAGGTCAACGGTTGACTATTTCTGGAATCTTGAATCTGACGAATGGCCTTGGAAGTCGAAAATTTGGGCAAAGTCGGTATAGTAGGAATCGTTGGAATTTCAGCGCTGCACATAGCAAGTTACTCAAGAGCCAAAAAATTTAGTCACTTCTACTGATATAGCGCTTTTAGCATTTTTTGTCGAAATTACACCTTAATTTGGATATGAAATAATTCACAGTCGTTCTGGATCTTTCCGTTCTAAATCTCGTTTATTTTCATTCCTCCTGTCCTAGTTATTCTCCATACAGTATCTAAAGTTGTGATGTTTCGTTTTTTTCATTTTTTGTTGCTTACTTTTACGGAATGGATCTAACTCTCCAAATTAAAATTTATTTGGAACTCAGAGCTCGGAAGTTAAGACGAGGTCGGTATAGTAGGGATCGTTGGAATGGGGCTGCATGGAGCGATTTACTCGAAAGCAATTAAATTTAACAGGTTATATTTATGATTTTTTCTACGATTGAGATATTGCAATGACATTTTGCACACAGTTAATGCAGGGACCAAGGTCATTCGCAATCAAGTTTGGCGAAAGTCGATCGAAGGGTTGAATTTTTAGAAAATTCTGAATGAGGCCATTAAGGCACGCGCTACAACTTTACCTTTTTTCAAAATATGACATCGACATTTTTTGGAAATTAAAGTCCATAAATTGAGTTCACAAATTAGTTAACATAGTTCGATTAAATTTATATCTCGAATTTATGATCTTATCGTAACTTTATGGTGAGCATTGACAAGTATTTTGAACTTGTACACCGAGAAAAGAGTTTGGTAAAGTGAAAAAAATTTGGCTTGAATCAACTAAACCCGGCGGTTACGAGTGGCGAACGAAATGTGTATTCAGTTAACTCAAAACGTTTATCAAAATGAAAACAAAAATTGCATTCCCACAAATACATATATCCTTGATCCAACAGAGTAGAGAATCGGTTCAATTGAAAATTACATTGTTTTCATTCTATATTTGGTAAAATGCACTCGATATGCGATTGCACAACCTAATGGTTCAGTTAAACGAACAGTTTATATGTTCTAAGCAATTCAGATATTGTTCATCGGACAAAAAATGCATTCAATATAAAGATAGAAAATTTTAATTGAATCAACAAAACATTTGATGATATGCAATATTTTTTTAAGCTACGAGGGCTCTTACTTAACTAATTAGTCGTGAGATTAAATAGTTAAGTGAAAGTTTAACTTATTTATCCTTGCGCCCATAAAGAGCACGAGTGCCGCTAAAGTGCAATGGTGATCTCATTCAAATACGTAGTCTTTAGTCCATAGAACTGCGCGACCACAGAGCGTGGGTAATGTTCCATCAATTTAAAGTTAATCGAGGACTCCAATGCTGGTAATACACTGGTACTTATAGGTGCTCGGTGGCTGTCTCGCTGGCGCGAGAGCGCGCGCCGCTCGTCGCCACCTGGCGGATGTCGGGCGAAGTGCCGAGATCGGGGTAGTTGCTATACGTACTATCGACTAAATGTGTTGTGGCCGCATTGAAATATTTAGTCAAATTTATCAAACAATTTGATCGACTTGAAAGCATTTACTATTCTTTTTAACTATGGCTAAATAGCTCAAATTAAAACTAGATTTTATCGATGAGACGAAACATACAGTTAAAACAATTTTATTTACTTCCAGTAAATGACTAGATATTCGATTGAATGAGAAAACAAGTTGTTGAATCAATCTCGTTTGAAATAATTTTTATCCAATGTTGTAATTGCGGTGAATGCGGTACACATTCGAAACAGCGACACCAGTTTTATTATTTCAACAACGGGTCAATCAAATAAAATATGTGACGATTGATTCAAACGAGTTTTCCGTGATCGCAGTTAGGTAGTTGATATTACTAAACCTTTTTTCGGTGTATACAAAGTAGACAATAAATTTTGCACTCCTATTTGGAACTGAAACAGTTTTCTCAACTTTCGAGGGTCCCTCTTCTTAGCATTCTCTAATAATCTCGAGTATCGCTGCTCCAAGACAGGTCCGAATATAACAGAGATCGATCGAAATAATCTCATCGACTACTCCGCTTCCGTTGGTTCTTCCCATCGATCCGAAATAATCTCTGACGGAAAAAAAAGCTTCGGCTTCTGCTACTTTAGCTTCTGATGCGGCTGACGCTCTTGTCAGACCAGATATTCGAAGATTTGGCACGCCTCGCCTAAGCTACCCCCTCCCAATTAACCCTCTAAATTCTAGTCTAGAATTTTGAAAAAAAATCATTTTTTTTGCATATTCTTAAAGTTTCGATATTTAAGAATATGTCCTCGAAAGGAAATTTTTAAAATACAATAATTTACGGAGTTATAGCTATTTTAGTAAAGCAGCAACTAAGCCCGTCACGTCGAATTTTTTTTTTTACTGATATGAAAAAAATAAAAACTATGAAAAAAGAGTCGAAAAACGCCCTTTTCGTTCAGACAGCCGCCATTTTGCGAACAATCAGAATTTATAATAAAAAAAATAACGACCTCCACAGATTTTATGATAACAAACATTGAAATCAGTAAGTTCTTCCCTTCATTTTTTTTGTCCTTTTTAATCGCCACCTTTAATTTTACGTCCAAATGTTTGAGAGAGAAAAACAAATGAAAAGATAAATCAACAATCAAGACACTATAGATAAATAAAGTTGTTTTTAAAAATGTCATTAATCAAACGAATTGACGGGAAAACGTTGTTGGACTTTTGCAAGACTTAGACGTAGCCTCTGCCCAGAAGGATTCCTACATTCTTTGTCTATACACATTCAAATTGTCTTCGCCCAATCCACAATCCCAATCAAGTATGTTTCCATGTCGTCGAGTGTTGGAGACTATCTGTGAGTGGGATAACTTGATTATAACAACAGTTCATAAGTACCTCTCGTCTTGACAAGTGTCCCCGGCAATATGTCATCGTTTGTCAGTCGTCAGAAGTATCGGTGAATGCTATTGGATACTTCTTGTGCCTGTAGCGCAAGTCAGCGGCCATTAATGATCAAAAAGATTTTTCAATGTCAGTGAACGATGAAATTATTTTTAACCTGGCATTGGGAAGCAGTAAATCGTCCAGAATCGGTATTGATCCATTCAATCTCTTCATCCATAGATGTTCTGCGGGATATCTACAGATGTTATTCGATAATGAATGAATGAATGAATGAATGAACCATAATGTAAAGCAATATAAGTCAAACTTCCAAATAACTCTGTATCCCAATTGTTGATACAATTGAGCACCGATGATCCCAAATTGATGCAGATGAGCCAGAACAAATCCAAATCAAAATTGATGTAATATGAGCGCAGACGTTTCTACACTGAGAGAAAAAATTGCTAGAACCAATGAAATAAAGTTTTGAAGGCAAAAAATATTTTTTTTCATTATTTGCCAAAACATATTAGATTGGTTCCCTTATTTATTTACTTGGTTCATTTTTTTCAGTCAATTCCATAATTTTCTGTTTCAATAAACGAATTTACTTGAATCTAACAATATGTTATCAATTACATGTAATATGTTGTTTGAATCAAGAACACGTTTTATCATTCAAAACATGCATGTCTTTTAATACAGGAAGCACTGAAAATAAAATTTGTTGAAACAACAAATTAATTAGTCCAATCAACAGGAAAAACGATTGATTCAATCAAATGCGTGTTTATTAATTGCTGCTAAACATTTTATAAAAAATATATAGCCCTTGCCAAATAATTTAATATGCATAGTTTAGTGACCCCAAAAAGAGATAAATAGAAAAAAAAGACAAATCTGCGCCAATTCTTCGGTCTAATTTCTCTGTCTGACCGAGATTCGAACCCTCGACCCTACCTACCATCATACCTATCCTACCTAACTACCTAACACGCTACCTATTAAGCTATCGACTACTACTATGCACTTGAAAAAAGTTAGGAGTTACGAAGATTGAAATATAAGAAAACATGTAAAAAACCAGTTTTTTAATTTTTAATAACTTATGTATACTATTAAAATATACTATAGAAATGATAGTTCTTTGCTTCATTCCAAACAAATATTCTATTGGAATAAAATAATGTGTTATTTATTTTACTACAGCTTCTTTTCAAATAATCACAATCAATTTTATATCTGATAAATATTGAAAATACTACAGAAATATTTTTAGAAGTAAAATAATGATGAATTTATTGCAAAGAAATAACTTTGTTCGAAAAAAATAATTTAATATTGACGTCGTTTTTCAGATTCAAATAATCTAATGTTTATGATGCGATAAATGTAATTAACCTAATGAATACAAACTCAATCAAATCTATTTAAATAAAAATATTTTTCGAAGTCAAATAATAATGCCTTTATTGCAAGAAAATAATTTTTTCGAAAAAAATAATTTTGCATTGAATTCGTTTTTTAGATTCTAATAATCTCATGTTTATGATGCGATCAATGTAATTAATCCAATGAACACAAATTTAATCAAAGCTATCATGCATTTAATTGTTACTATTAAATAAGAGTTTAATATAATGGATTCGTGAAAATATTTTTTTAATTGACGAGTGAATTTCTTGGTTCAACAAATGAATAATCGAATTAATACTTTCATTTAATTAATAAATTCATGTTCTCAAATTCAGTAATTTTTTCTCTCAGTGTATAAACAAATGCAGATGAGCAGAAATGATCCAAATTTGATACGATCACCGATGACTCTGCATTGATGCATATGTGAGCACGGATGTCCTCAGATTGATGCACATGAGCAAAAATTAGGCAAAATTAACGGACGTGAACGCAGGTGATCCTAGATTGAAGCAAAAGGGCGCGGATGTCCCCAAATTAGTGAGCACATGAGCATAAACGATCCCTTATTGATTTAACGATCACAGATGACCCTACATTGATGCATAAGAGCGCAGATGACCTCAGATTGTTCACGGATGACTCTAAATTGATGCAAGTGAGTATTATAGTATCAGAAATGACCTAAAATTGATGCACATCGACGCGAACGATCCCAAGTTGATGCACATGCCAAAAAAATGTTTTAAAAATAATGCCTATGAGCGTACATGACCTTGAATTGATGCAAACGAGCTTAGATGACCTCTAATTAATGCAGATGACCCCGGATGATCTTAAATTGATGCACATGAGCATGCACTCAAACTCAAATCCAAATTGATGCAAATTTGCGCCAATCCTCTTGATTCTACTAATGATTTTGCAAATTCTGTCGGAGCGTTCTAACATTTGACTGATGGTCTTGAACTTTTCGATCCTCTCGCTCCACAGTATTTTCTCTAATTGTAAGCTTGGCTATCTGACGAAGAGGGGGAATGGTCCTGCGTAACGCGTGTTCGCCGTGACAGGTATGCTATATATGGGGAATAATATCCAGACTCGAGAGTAGCACTCGAACGACGGTAAGAGTGGCGCGCGGTGTCTTGGTCCACAGGACGGGACGCGCGGGCGCGCCCATGAAATCTCCAAACTACAAGACGCTTTTTCGGGAGCAGAATGTTGGCGCCGTCTGGTTTACCAGTTCAGCGCGAGCGCGCATCTTCACATTGCGACCTAATGCATCCGTATTAAATAATGATAATGGTGCTACTCCTACGGGTATCTTAAATCTTGTATCTGGCCCTAAAAATCACAAGCGTGTCATATATATATGAATCTATATATCTATCTATATATATTTATGATGATACGTCAGTACACGATTGAAAAATCGATTCCCATCAGCTTTAAGGGAGTATTCTGGCCTGGAATTTTGAAAAAATCAATTTTTTTGCATATCCTTAAAGTGTAATTTTTTAATAATATATCCTCGGAAAGAAATTTCTAAATTCCAATAATTTACGGCGTTATAGCTATTTTAGTGACGCAGCAACTACGCCCGTCAAGTCGGAGCGTAACTTTGAGGAGGTATTCTGGTCTACATTTTTGAAAACATCAATTTTTTGCACATTCTCAAAGTTCAAACCTCTAAGAATATATCCCCGAAAAGAAATTTCTAAATTCCAATAATTGATGAAGTTATAGCTATTTTAGTGATGCAGCAACTACGCCCGTCACGTCAGAGTGTAACTTTAAGGGGGTATTTTGGTCTAGAATCTTGAAAAAATCAATTTTTCTACACATTCTTCAAGTTGAGATCCTTAAGAACATATTCTCGAAAGAACATTTTTTAATTCCAATAACTTATGAAGTTATAGCTATTTTAGCGACGCAGCAACTACGCTCGTCACGTCGAGGCGTAATTTTAGGGAGCTGTTCTGGTCTGGAATTTTGGAAAGATCATTTTTTTACATATTCTTAAAGATTAGACCTCTAAGGATATATCCTCGAAAGGAAATTTCTAAATTCTTGGAATTTATGGATTTATAGCTATTTTAGTGACGCAGCAACAACGTCCGCCACATCGGAGCAAATCGGACGATAAAAGTTTTTCTCAAAACTACCTTTCTGAACACGGCCGACGTGATATCTCAAATTCTACTCAACCAATTAACTTCTAATTTTTTATGAATCTTCAATTTATAACTCTCTATCGTCTCTACCACTTTTGTATTGAAACTATTTTTTTTACTATTGTAAAAAAAATTAAAAACTATGAAAAAGAGTCGAAAAATGCCTTTTTTGTTCAGACAATCGCCATTTTGCGAATTTTTTTTCCGTTTTCTCTTAGGCAGGGGCCTAAACGACATTCTTACTAATTAAGAATCTTTATTTTTTTTATCGAGCTCGACAAAACGCTCAAAACAGAGCTGGGCAGTACTTGAAAGTACTGGGTACTTGCAGGTACTTGAAGTACAGTACTTGCAAGTACAAAGTACTTAAAAAGTACTTCAAGTATTGTATTTAAATTTTTTAAGCACTTCCTGTACTTGAAGTACTGTACTTAAAAAATATAAAGTACTTTTCTGTACTTGAAGTTCTTTTTTCAAGTACAGGAATCAAGTACTTTTGAATGTGTCTTGCTGGTGGTTGCATCCAGTAGTAAAAAACTCCATTCGTCGCCATTGAAAAATCCCCATTCATTCCCCATTGCCAAAATAACCAATGGAGATGAATGCCGAATTGCCTAAGGGGATTTTCGCCATTGAATTCCCCATTTGAAACGGAATGGGGATTATCTAATGGGGATTCAATGGAGACAATCCCCTTAGGCAATTCGGCATTCATCCCCATTGGTTATTTTGGCAATGGGGAATGAATGAGGATTTTTCAATGGCGATGAATGGAGTTTTTACTATACGAAAGAATCTCCATTGCTGTTCGCCACTCATTCCCCATTGCCCACAAAAAAAAATTGAGAAAATTTTTTTTTCATCGGTTCTATACTTTTCGGTCATAATTACGTCGATTGCTGAAAAAAAAAAATTCGATACGCCCTTATGGCTTTCGACACCAACTCGGAAAGCCATAAGGGCGTATAAAAAAACAAAAAAAAATTGGGAAAAATTTTTTTTCATCGGTTCTATACGTTTCGGTCATAATTACGTTGACTTGAAATTTCGCTATTTTCAGGTTTTTGAAAATAGACCCAAAATTGAGCAAAACAGTTTTTTATCGAAATTAATGAAAATTTTGATTTTTTGAAAAAACTATTGATAGATTCGTGTTTAGGGGGCAAAAATACATCGATATGAGGCCCGAAAAACAAAAATAATTTTTTTTTTTTTTTTGCATTTTGGCCAAAATTCAATCGGTTCACTAAAATGGCTGCAATTTATTTTCTAGATAGAATTGCGGCTTGAGCATGAGCTCATTCTCTTCGTAATCGTTCACGCTTCAAAATCCCGTTTGGTTCATCCCATTACGACCGTTTTTCGATTTTTGGCAGATTTTTAAAGTTCAACAATAGATTTTTGTAAATTTTTTAAGGTATACCCCTTTCCATTTTTTTCGGCGATTTTCAAACTGCTCTCATTTCTACAAAAAATTAGTTATCGGGATGAACTTAACGGCATTCTCTAAGTTTGGTCACAAGCTTTGCGTACGAAAAACAAATTTTGAAATCGGTTGAACCAAAGTGAAGTTATGAGCACTTGAAATTTCGCTATTTTCAGGGTTTTGAAAATAGGCCCAAAATTGAGCAAAACAGTTTTTTATCGAAATTCATGAAAATTTTGATTTTTTGAAAAAACTATTGATAGATTCGTGTTTAGGGGGCAAAAATACATCGATATAAGGCCTTAAAAACAAAAATAATTTTTTTTTTTTTTTTGCATTTTGGCCAAAATTTAATCGGTTCACTAAAATGGCTGCAATTTATTTTCTAGATAGAATTGCGGCTTGAGCATGAGCTCATTCTCTTCGTAATCGTTCACGCTTCAAAATCCCGTTTGGTTCATCCCATTACGATCATTTTTTGATTTTTTGCAGATTTTTAAAGTTCAACAATAGATTTTTGTAAATTTTTTAAGGTATACCCCTTTCCATTTTTTTCGGCGATTTTCAAACTGCTCTCATTTCTACAAAAAAATAGTTATCGGGATGAACTTAACGGCATTCTCTAAGTTTGGTCACAAGCTTTGCGTACGAAAAACAAATTTTGAAATCGGTTGAACCAAAGTGAAGTTATGAGCACTTGAAATTTCGCTATTTTCAGGTTTTTTAAAATAGGCCCAAAATTGAGCAAAACAGTTTTTTATCGAAATTCGTGAAAATTTTGATTTTTTGAAAAAACTATTGATAGATTCGTGTTTAGGGGGCAAAAATACATCGATATGAGGCCCGAAAAACAAAAATATTTTCTAGATAGAATTGCGGCTTGAGCAAGAGCTTATAAAATTTTTTTTTCATCGGTTCTATACTTTTCGGTCATAATTACGTCGATTCCTGAAAAAAAAAATTCGATACGCCCTTATGGCAGCTGTAACGCGATATATATTATTACATTTAATAGAAATTATTGAAGCTCAGAATTGAGAAAATAGATTGTAAGTGTATTCAGATGACGATTGATAATGAAAGTATATACGTTTCTCCTCTCACAAATCGGGTTGAGAAGGACTGATAAAATTATGTGTATATGTTAAAAATAAACGGTTTTAAAAATCATTTATCCCAAACGTACGCGTACTTGATGAGCAGTTTATAATACATTTTTTTAAAATTACTTTCGAATAATTTCCGAGCTTATGCTAATATTAATTGACCATCGATATAATCATCAGCATTTATTACAATTGAAGAAAATATTTGGTTCATATATGAGAATCAGCGACATCTACTCTTACTTGACTTTATTAATTCACCGCCGTTTGAGAAATATCGCATTCGGAAAAATTCTCATCGATCGATGGGTTCAATTGTTCAGCATTAAACCTCGAATATGGATTGCAACATCGTTAACGAATGCTGCTCATCATTCGATCAGTCATCAATGAAGTGACATTATTGATAAATGTTGATCATTGTATAATTCGTAGTTACTTATTATTCAATGGGTATCCTTGGTAAATGCTGATCATTTCATCGTTAGCCGCATTTGGGTTCCAATGAACATCTGTGGGAAATGCTGATCTTTCAGTTCATCCGCATTGACTTTCAGATGGACATCATTGGGTAAAGCGGATCTCATGGACACCATTGGGCAATGCTGATCGCTCGATACATCCGCATTGGCTTTCCAATGAGCATCATTGAGTAATGATGATCATTCGATTCGTCCGCATTGGCTTTCCAATGAGCATCATTGAGTAATGATGATCGTTCGATTCATCCGCATTGGCTTTCCAATGAGCATCCTTGAGTAATGATGATCATTCGATTCATCCGCATTTGATGTTCAATGGATACCCATTCACTGATCAATGGTCAGCCCTGTACGCCATTGACAAATGCGGAAATCTCAATGGGTCCCCATTCATTGTCCAATGGAGTCGTATGAGGACCATTGGTTGCCATTGGCGATTCAATGGAGTTTTTTACTACGGGATGTGCAAAGCCTTTGAATATTGGTCATTCCATGTCAAATCGAGCAATATTTGGAATCGACCCCTTTCAATTTCGATGAAATTTGGTCAGAAGTTTTCTTTTATCATAAAACAAAGTTCTAACGAAGGAAAAAAAATAATTTTTTTTTTTCGAAAATTCAAAATTTCATCATTTTTTCAAGTTTATTTTTTAAATATTTCGAAAACTATTATAGTTACGAAAAAATCGTTCAGGGTTAGTTTTAAAGAGTATACTTGGGGTGAGAAAAAAAAATATTCCGAAACAAATTTTTGAAAAATGATGAATTTGGAGAATTTTGCATTTTTCAAAATCGTGAAAATCGATTATCAACATTAAATTCTTGGTTTTCTTTTTTTTATATAACACCTTGTACTGATATTAAAAGATCCTAAAGTTTTCAGAAATGTGTTTTTTTTTGTTTAAAAAATATGAATTTTTGAATTTTGGTAAAACTTTTTTTTTTACCTCTAAGTTAAGTGAATTTGATCAATCATGTAATTTTGACTGCTCAAAATTACAAAATTACTTGATTGCTCAATTAAAAAAATTCATACTTTTGAAACAAAAAAAAACACCTTTCTCAAAATTTCAGGATCTTTTCAAATCAGCACAAGGTATATTATATTTAAAAAATTGAACAAAAAATTCGATGTCAATTGTGGATTTTGAAAAAAAAAAAAAATTTCCTGTTAGAACTTGGTTTTATGATGAAACAAAACTTCTTCAAAATTTCATCGAAATTGAAAGTGGTCGATTCCAACTCTTGGTCGATTTGACATGGAATGACCCAAGTACCAGAATTTACGAGACGTACCCGAAAACTTGAAAAGTACTTGATACTGGTACTTGATTTTTTCAAGTATTTGTGCTTGAAGTACTCGTCTTGACGAGTACTTGCAAGTAACAAGTACTTTGTACTTCAAGTACCACCGGTACTTGATACTTCAAGTACCTACGGTACTTTGTACTTGATACTTGAAGTACTTTCAAGTACTTTGCCCAACTCTGGCTCAGAATGTAATGAATTTTTCAATCAAATTAATTCTTCCTGGAAAATTTTCAAAGTAAGAAATTGTCGAAACATTTTTGTAGTCCTCATTAAAGACTTGGGATTTTTAAGGCTTTAGCAAAACGTCTCATTAAAAATAAATTGACAAAAATGATCTTCGTTGCAACGATGCAAACTTCGAGATCATCAAAATTTATGTCTCTAGACCAGAATACCGCCTTAATCGTCATTAGTCGTCCATTTTTACCATCGACTCTTTTCAATTACATAGTTTCCTCGTTAGTGCGCTGCCATTGCGAGAATGAGGGTGCGAAATTTCAGAGAGCTATCGTTGCCTCGCACGGTTGATGCGATAAAGTTGGTGTTACAAAGCGATTTTAGCGGCTTACACTTTACAATGATAGTGCAGGTATTGAAGCACGCACTATTTCGCTTGTAGGGGCCGATCATGGACGGGATAATCCATTCTCGTTGCGCTCGGATCGTTGGCGATACAATCGAGACACCAATCAAGGCTTAGCTTGATTATGGTCGAGGTGTAATAAACAAACAAACGGGGCGTAACATCGGAAATTACTGTTCGCGTAACTCAGGTAGATTGTTCGAGAGCGGCTCGGCTTCTACGATTCCTATTCCGGTTTTCCATGATGGTGATTATCCTCATTGGTGTTTTATGCAAGCGCATTCATCAGTCTCCGGACGTTTAATGGCGGGGGGGGGGGGGGGGTTGGGGGGTTCTTAACACAAGGCCCAGCGTCAAGTCCCGGGAGCGACAGCAAACCCGATACCGCGTTTGGTATCATATCGATCTACATTCGACCGAGGTTAGACTCCTTCGCAACTGTTGGGCCACATGCGCCCTTCTGATTCTCAAGGCCCAACCGATCGCATCGACAAAACGCATGGAACAAACTCCATTTGCGAATCCATCGGGATTAACCTCAAAGTGAGGCGCACAAGAGCATCCAGAGTCGAAGAATGCAGTCAGCGAAGCAGAACGATCTCAGCGAAAGGGAAAATAAAGTAGAGAGAGAATTTATAACCGATACCTCTCGAGAAGACTCGTTGAGATTGCGAGGTTTATAACTCACGCGGAACCTTTGGAAATCTTCGCCACTACTCCTCGATATATGTTCCTATCTCCGGATTCGGCTTAGCGTTTATTGAATGAATTATCAATTTGGTGGAAATTTCCATATTCAGATTTCACGTGATTTTCGTTATTCCTTCGTTGATTTTATTCACGATTGAAAATGTCTTTCGGTTTTTACGCAGAAAAAATGTCACGAAGAGCAGAAAGCTTTCAGTTGGGTCAGAGGAAAGTGATTTGATTTTTTTAGAATTAATTGCTCAGCAAAAGCAAATCTTGGGCAAATTTGTGTTGATTGTTCGAGTCAAATTGATTCAGTTCGAAGTCAGGTCGCTGAAAACTGAAGTACGGAAGATTCTAATTATTCAGAGCCAAGAGACGAGAGCCAAGAAGATGGATTTTTGTGATTGGTCCTCAAGAGAATCTGGAGGACGAATGATGTCTTGAGACCTTCTTTAAACTCTCGATAGTTCTACCAAGGAAAACATATTAATTTTATTTTTCAAAAGTTATGCAAAATTCAAAATTTAACCATTTTTCAAACATTTTTACGAAAAAAAAAATATTCCGACAAAATTGTTTGAAAAATGATGAATTTGGAGAATTTTGAATTCTTTAAAATCGTGAAAATCCACAATTAACATCGAATTGATAACATCGAACCTGAATTTTTCAGAAAGGTGCTTTTTTTTGTTTCAAAAATATGCATTTTTTTTAAGTTGAGCAATCAGGTAATTTTGTGATTTTGATCAGTCAAAATTACATGATTGATCAACTTCACTTAACTTAGAGGTAAAAAAAAAGTTTTACCAAAATTCAAAAATTCATATTTTTGAAACAAAAAAAAATACATTTCTGAAAATGTCAGGATCTTTTAATATCAGTACAAGGTGTTATTTAAACAAAAATCCGAAAATTTAATGTTGATCGTGGATTTTTACGACATTAAAAAACCGAAATTCTCCAAATTCATCATTTTTCAAATTTTTTTTTCGGAATATTTTTTTTTCGTAGCCCCAAGTATACTCTTTAAGACGAATCAAGAACGATTTTTTCCTAAGTATAATAGTTTTCGAAATATTTAAAAAATAAACTTGAAAAAATGGTGAAATTTTGAATTTTCGAAAAAAAAAATTAATTTCTTTCCTTTGTTCGAACTTCGTTTTATGATAAAAGAACTTCTGACCAAATTTCATTGAAATTGAAAGGGGTCGATTCCAAATATTGGTCGATTTGACATGGAATGACTCATATTCAAAGGTTTTGCACATGCAACCATCAGCAAGACACATTCGAAAGTACTTAATACTTGTACTTGAAAAAAGTACTTCAAGTACAGAAAAGTATTTGAAATTTTCAAGTACAGTACTTCAAGTACAGGAAGTACTTGAAAAATTCAAGTACAATACTTGGAGTACTTTTTAAATACTTTGTACTTGCAAGAACTGTACTTCAAGTACCTGCAAGTGCCGAGTACTTTCAAGTACTGCCCAGCTCTGTTTTGAGCGTTTTGTCGAGCTCGATAAAAAAAATAAAATAGTTGCTGCGTCACTAAAATAGCTACATCTATCATTCTGTAAATTATTGGAATTAGAAAATTTTCTTTCGTGGATATATTCTGAAAGGTATAAACTTAAAGAATGTGCGAAAAAGAAAAAAAAATTTCAACATTCTAGACCAGAAAACCCCCTTAAAGTTGAAGTACTTGAAGTACTTGCAGTACTTCAAGTACCTGCAAGTACCGAGTACTTTCAAGTAGTGTCCAGCTCTGATATTGATATCAAAGTGCTGCGTTTGCTTCCAACTTGAAATTTTGAAATTATCATTTAATGGTTTCAAAAAATCCTCCGTCCAACTGAATCTTTGTAGTTTTCTCTCTCGTTAGAAGCTTCGGATTCGCCACGAAAGCAGGCATCATTATTTCGATATAAATATCGTGCTTGATCAAGATAATCCTATTATATGCTACCTATGTTGGCGCGTGCTCGAAAAATCAGTAGCTTATCCGTGCTCCATCTGTGGTCCATCGCGATTCATTCTGACACGACTCACCTTGAATACACGAAGGTAACAAGGTGTTAAAAAAAAAATATCTCACCCGAACGATCTCTCGATCTACCTGGAATCATCGCCTCCGATCGAATCATTCAAATTTAACATTAAATTTACTTTCTATCAGCTCTGGAATCTCACGATTTCAGGATAATAATATTCCGCACTATCGGCGAATGAAATCAGCGAATTGGATGTTGCGTTGCATCAATGTTCTGTTTTTTAAGCATCCAAGCTTCTACAAGATCTTTCACCGTTCCAGCTTGTATTTACCGGAAATGACGAATTTATTACCGATCTTGAGCAAAAAATAACCTTCAATGACACTATTAATTTGGCAATTTTGCAAATATTTCACGTTGGACATAAAAGTAAGGCCAAAAAACTGGGATTACAACAATACAGTACGAAAGGAAACAAAAATCTATTTAAAATATTCACTTCCGGTTCATTTTTATTTCAAAGAATAAATTATTATTAATAATTATTGATAATAATATATTATGAATAATATATTATTAATAAATCTCTAAGAGAATTTTTACGAAAAAATAGTATAAAGCAGAGGATTTCTATGTAGAAATCTTGCGGGCCTGACTCTGCGGTGTCGAATACAACCCATGCTCCCACTTCGGCTATGTAAACATACTATTTGCATACTCCGTATGGGAGAGAGCGCACGCCGTATGCGACATCTCATGGCGAGTCTCGGAACTAACTCTCCGTAAAGCCCGATTAGGCCCTCGAAGGGTTGCCTCGCCAGTGTCATGTTTGAAATAATTAGGACTCCGATACTTTCGCCCTATTTGGGCCCGATTTGGTTCTGTTGTAATTATACCTATTTCTCTAAATATGGGTGGCCCGATCGAAGCCCGACAAGGTCCTCAACGGGTTGCCTTAAGTCAGCCATATTGTAAGTAAGGCTGGAAACCTTGGCACTGCCATGTCGGGGCCCAACCTGGCGGTGTTATGGCAATTCATGACAGGGCATCCACGTTTAAGTCCGACAAGGTCCTCAACGGGTTGCCTTAAGTCAGCCATATTGTAAGTAAGGCTGGAAACCTTGGCACTGCCATGTCGGGGCCCAACCTGGCGGTGTTATGGCAATTCATGACAGGGCATCCACGTTTAAGTCCGACAAGGTCCTCAACGGGTTGCCTTAAGTCAGCCATATTGTAAGTAAGGCTGGAAACCTTGGCACTGCCATGTCGGGGCCCAACCTGGCGGTGTTATGGCAATTCATGACAGGCCATCCACGTTTAAGCCCGACAAGGTCCTCAACGAGTTGCCTTAGGTCAGCCATATTGTAAATAGGCCTGGCAACCTTGGCATTGCCCTGTCAGGGCCCAACCTGGCGATGTAAGGGCAATTCCTGACAGGGCATCCACGTTCAAGCCCGACAAGGTCCTCAACGGGTTGCTTTAGGTCAGCCATATTGTAAATAGGCCTGGCAACCTTGGCATTGCCTTGTCAGGGCCCAACCTGGCGGTGTAAAGGCAATTCCTGACAGGGCATTTACGTTCAAGCCCGACAAGGTCCCGACTTAAGTCAGGGCTTCCCTAGAATTTTCACGCATAGGATTCAAGATATATTTTCATACTTCATTTTCAAAGAGTACGAAGAAGAAGATACAAGAGACAAGAAGATATCACTTAATGTTTAAAAATTTTCTTGAATTGGTCACATGTAGGCTGAAATAGAATTCTAGGATAAAGTACAATTCTAGATGACCCCTATAGTATATAAAGAATGATTAGTCAGAATGATCGTCGGAACGATTCTGAAGAAAAAGCCCTAAAAAATTCTGGAGGAAGAAGAGAAACAAGAAGAAGAAACAGAGGCCAAGAAGTTGCAATTATGATTAAATCAATTCCATCGTAAAAAAAAGTGTCAGTGAAAAAAAACACCAAGTCCAACCTCAAATCAAAATAATTAATGAGTACATCTAATGATTTATAAAAAATGGGCGATGAAAAAATACTCCAATAACTGTCATTGCGATAATCCGGGGAGAAATTTTAATCAAGCGTTTGATCAAACAATTCAATTAACACCATAATTATATAATAATATAAGATACGATAATACTTGGTGATAATTATAACTCACTTCATCATTGCTCCAAAATATCTCCTCGCAATATTATGCAACTCTTTAATTGTCATCAATGAGAAAATTGACTTCCGAGAAGATCAAATCACCTTTCAAAATGGAATTTTCGGAGCAGCCATTTCTAAAGTAAAAACAAACATAGACCCAAAAAAGCTGATTAGGCAGTTCTTACACATGTAACTGAAAAAAAATGAGATAAGGATTATTCGATTCGAATTTTGAGTATCTTAATCCCAAAAAAAAAGAGTCGAAAAACGCCTTTTTTGTTCAGGCAGCCGCCATTTTGCGATTTTTTCCCGCTTTATCTGAGTTAGAGGCTATAACGACATTCTTACTAATAGAGAATCTTTTTTACAATTTTGTATCGGATGACTACAAAGGTTGCAATCGTGTCAGCCAGCACACCCCTTTTTCTAGCCCCAACTTTACCAGCTTGTAACTTATTCTATTTTCATTTTTTTTTTCACGAAATTTTTTTTGTCTATTGTCAAAATATTAATAAATATATCGTAAAAAAATGAATGGTAAAAACAACAACACTCAAAATGTATGTCTCTGGAATACCGCCTTAAGATCCGATTAATGACATCATATTGTAGTTCTTATCTCGAATCTGGATTCTCTCTTAACGTCATTTTTCGATTTGCCGTAACCAAGTCCTGAGTCATATTGTCCAGAGGTCCCCTCTATTCGTCGACGAGGACATGTCCGGAGGGCGGCCGCGAAACGGAGGGCGGCGCCACGCGCGGTTTGCGCCGTCGCCTCAGAGTCCGGAGTGCTGAAAGAGTGAAAAAAAAAAAAAAAAAAAATAAGAGGGAAAGAGGGACTAAGGAGGAAGGAAAAAAAAGAATCACACGACGAAAAAAAAGAAGCATTAAAAAAAGAGCTCGGGGACGAGTGGTTAACATGGAATAGCCCTTAGCGGACTCGGCACCGGCCCGAGATAGCCACTCTTTAGGCTGATGGACTTCACCTTCCCTTTCTCGCTCTGCCTCTCCCCCTCGTGTCCTTCTCTCGCTTAAAATCTATAGCCTCGCTCTGGCTCTCTCCTTCTTTCTCCATATCTTCCTCTCTACTTCCTCCTCTCTCTCTCTCTCTCTCTCTCTCTCTCTCTCTCTCTCTCTCTCTCTCTCTCTCTCGCTTTTTATCACTGTCTTTGTTCACCATTTGGCATTTTTTCACTCGGTAGTTATTCCGCTCTCTCCCTCACGGACTTTACGGATCTTCGTTTCATCAAATTTTTGGTTTCATATTTATTTCTGGCGAATTTCATGGTATTCGTATTATAGGGTGATTTGTTTCAGAGCAACTTTTTTTTTGACCCATCGTGCCCGAAAAACTTTAGTTGGTACCCAAAAACGAAGTTTCGTGAAAGGGGGTTGTTGTCAACAAATATTTAGAGGTTGCGAATCAAAATTGAAGGTTTCCCATTTGATTAACATTGGAAAAAAAAAATTTCTCATTATTAGTGTTCTCATTATTAGTGTTAAAAATTCGCAAAATGGTAACACTAATCATGAGAACATTTTTTTTTTCCATATTAATTAAATTGGAAACCTTCAATTTTGATTCGCGACCTTTAAATATTTTTTGACAACACCCCCCTTTCACGAAACTTCGTTTTTGGGCACCAACTAAAGGTTTTCGGGCACGATGGGTAAAAAAAAAGTTGCCCTGAAACGAATCACCCTAATTCGTATCCCTCTCGTTAAACTCTGGTTAAAGCGTCGCGACGCCTGAGCTCGAATCTGCAAACAAGTTGATAAAGTGTTATTGCAAGATGGGTATTGTTAATTAAGGGCTATTTGTGATATATTAGTGGCAAATTAAATTTTTTTCAAAAATAGTGATAATTTTATGATAAATAGTGCGGGTAAATTCTATTGATAATTTTTTGTTTGTTTTTTAGGAATTTCAGAGATCTTTTGATGTTAGAAGTTATTGAATTGCGCTCATTTATTGAATCAATTGGAGCCATTAATTTATAAGAATAAACTAAGTACCGTGCAAGGGACGTTATTAATTACAAGCAATTTTAAGTACAAGCATATTCCCTTCCAATGGTTTTTATAAATACACTTTGACACAATAAAAAAAATTTACAAGAATGTAAATTAGAGTGAGGAATTAAGATGTAAATTTGTAGACAACAGCAAAAAGATTCAGTTTTATCCAATAAATTTATGCACGTATTTTTACAATGTTTTTTCAAAATAAAATGTGTAATTTCATTTCGATCTTGATGTGTAAAAGTTAATTGTGTTCTTTGAAACTATTAAGAATGCGCGATAAATATTTTTCTTATTTAGATTCTCAATTGATAGAAATGCCTAAATAATATTGGCATTAATTTTTTATAAACAAATGATTTTAGTTTGTCAAAGATGAATACAATCGTGAATGTTTTTAAAGAGTATCTGTCCAAAAACAAAATGAGTTTTAGTTTGTCCAAATGGGACTAAAATGATGAATTTAACTTTACAAAAACAACGTTTAGATTTCGCGGAATTTGACATAAATTTTATTGAATCAATATTCGAGAACATGAGGTTTTGACTCAGAAGAATTTAAAAATCTGTCCCATTTTTCAATCAAATTCGATTCGAGAAAATTGTTCCAAGCTTAAATAAATATCTTGATTATCTGAAATTCTAAATTTTCACGTTACAATAAAATTGAAATAATCGTTCAAATCCATCCCATGTATGTTTCACGTGACTTATTTTCAGTAATCTAAAGTCGATGTCGAATCATTTTATTTTTCCGTTAATTTTAATAGAAACGAGGAATTTTTGATCCAAGCTCTAGTTTGAGTATTCTATTAACGGTTTAACGTGTTCTGCGCTCAAATTTTCCTCGCAATGAATATTTTGAATCATTACAAAAATTGTTAAACTCTGACATATTGATCGAGGAATTAGAAAAAAAAATGAAAGTTCAGCGACGGATCGTACGAGTTGTAAAGTGGTTTTTCGCTTTTAAGATGATTGAAACCAATCAGAGAAAATTGATTATAATTTCTCAATGCATAATAATAATTGTGCTATTTCCCTTTAGAAAAACTTTTGCTGTTTGAATAATCCCCAGCCTGATATTTGCAATGTTGTTGGAAAATAATTGAGGCCATAAAATATCAAAGGATATAAGTCAATTATTTGCAATTCTCTTTTTTGACTCTCCTCTGAGAGTTTTAATTAATTTAATTAATTAATCATAACTTTGAACGTTACATGAAGGGATATTCGTGATAAAATCATTAAGCGGTTGGACATAAAATCGTCGACCTTTGAAAGTTCGAATGTTTGTGTCGATTGGTGATAAAATTGCGTTAATCATCCGCACAAATGTATATTCGAAAAGATACGGCGGAGAAAATGTTACGCTGTGTAAAGGAGATCTAGAAATGTCGACGCAATCCGAGGCAAAGCGACACTCCGAAGATATGATATGAAATCGTTGCTATTAATTTAATATTTATGCTCTTCCTTGAATTCGATTGCTCCTTCAACCTCTTGTAATATCGACCATTATCAGCTTACAGATATTTGTATACGAATACAAATTGCTTCGTAAAAAATGTTGCAACAAGTTGATTGCTCATTTGACTCCATTTTACCTGCGAAATCTGCTGAAAGAAACATCTTGGAATCAGAGTTGTAAATACTGCATTATTTTGGTATTCATTACCCATTACACTGCATAATGTTAAATGGACAAGTGTACCATTACAAAATACAAAAGTAATGTGTAATGCATACGTATTCCATATTACAAATAAAAAGTAATGTGTAATGGATTCATGTGCCATTATAAATAAAAAAAAAGTAATGTGTAATGGATGCGTGTGCCATTACAAATTAAAAAAAGTAATGTGTAATGGATACATGTGCCATTACAAATAAAAAAAGTAATGTGTAATGGATGCATGCACCATTACAAATAAAAAAGTAATATGTAATCGATGAATGCTCCATTACAAATTACAATTGAAAAACAAAAATTGGTAGTGGTGAATATTCCATTACAAATTAGTGTGTTTCTTCGACAATTTGGAGCAGGTACTATTTTGCTCAAAGGCTATTTATTTTTCAATGCATACATGAGGCATTACAAATAAAAAAAAGGAATGTGTAATGGATGCATGCACCATTATAAATAAAAAAAGTAATATGTAATCGATGAATGCTTCATTAAAAATTACAATTGGAAAAAAAATTTGGTAGTGGTGAATATTCCATTACAAATTAGTGTGTTTCTACGACAATTTGGAGCAGGTACTATTTTGCTCAAAGGCTATTTATTTTTCAATGAAAATAATTTGTATGCATCAAGTTTTTGTTAACTTTGCTATCGTAGTGGTAAATGTATGAACAGTAATTTTTTGGAGTAATTTCTACTCCATTCTTGTAAAAATTACAATTCAAGAAAACCTTATAGGTGTCAGTGTATATTAAGGAGAGGCTAAATACCGACATTAGCACCTCGAAAATGGATTCCAAATTTGCTCTGGCACGAATGGATGGAAATCAATAAAATTTTGAAATTATCATCAGAATTATGGCACAAATGGAGCCCCACTAATATTTTTACAGATGCGATTATCATCAGGCATCTGTAATTGAAAAAATCAAATAATAATGTTTCCACTGAAGAACACCAAAGTACGAATATCGATACGTCTTCGACATTATTTTACGGAAAAACCGCGACGTAAGTTTGGAATCCAAATCACGAGATAAATGTTGATAAATTTAGTGTATTATCGAAAAACAAAATGGCGAAATCAAGTTCACAGAAATCCGCAAGAGGGGAGCCCCATGTGGAATTCTTATGAAATAAATATTATTCTCATCTGATTCTATCCAAACTGTCTGACAAGTCAGTGGCATTTAACGAAAACGTTGATTTATTTCTCACATTTGCATTTTGCAATTAATTCATCATTCATTCATAAATTTAATTGATATTCATCCACCGGTATTGAAAAAAGTTTGGACAGCGATTTTGAACCGATAATGTAGGGCTCCAGTAATGTCGGTATTTAGCCTCCCCTTAAGGGGGGAAAAGGGTCAGAAAATCGATTTTTTTTTCTGATACTATACAACTTATAAGAAATATTGTCGGAAAATTTGAAGTCATTAGGAGCAAAACTTTTCGAGTTATAGACAATTGAGTCTCCGCGGTCTCCGGACAATTGAGTTTATAAAAAAGTTATTGAGGCGCAACCATATGGCCAAGAATATCAAATAAATAAAAAGGAGTGTGTCGGTCATGCAGCAGCTTTAGGCGAGTTGCTTCATGGAGCTAAAATCGAGGATTCTATGTAAGTTAAAAAAAAAAAATTCTCTATTTTATTCATGCATAAAACTTCAATCGCGTTTTTCTCAAAAATTTTTTTTCAAGTCGGTAGTCAAAATTTCTCGAAAACCTTTGGACCGATTTCGCCTGAGCATTGCAAACTTCTTTTACATACTAAATACTCGGTTCTGAACAAAGGATTTTTTTTCAATTACAACTTATTTTTTAATTAAACAAAAAGAGCAATTTTTGGCAAAAATCAGAGTTCTTTATTGCACTTTTACCAAAAATTCAAAAATGAATATTTTGTTAATTCGTTCGTTCAAATCCAAGATAAACTTGTGTACTAAAGAAATCTTTTTGGTTTTTTTATTTCAGATGAAGCAATCATGAATTATCCTGACTACCGCATGGAAACTTGTTTTTTTTTTTGAGGTGACTCGGTTCTCACCACAACCACTCGCTTATTTTTCAATATTTTTTTATGAAAATTTAGCAAAATATTCTTAGAATAATGCTTAATGATGTAATTTTTTGTTTGAATATTAATACATACGGTACTCTGAATAAAAAAAATCACAAAAATATGTTTTTTTTTGTATCTCAGACCCTTTTCCCCCCTTAACTTAATATACACTGACATCTATGAGCAGTTAGTTTTTGGAGTAATTTTTACTCCATTGTTGTAAAAATAACAATTCGAGGGTGGAGTAAAAATTACACCAAAAAATAACTATTCGTACATTAACCACTACGAAAGTAAAGTTAACAAAAACTTGATACATACAAATTATGTTCATTGAAAAATTAATAGACTTACCTTTGAGCAAAATAGTACCTGCTTCAAATCGTGGTAGAAACGCACTAATTTGTAATGGAATATTCTCCACTAAAAATTACTTTTTTGCAATGGTAATTTGTAATGGAGCACTCATTCATTACGCGTTTTTTTTTGTAATGGTACACGCATCCATTACACATTACTTTCATTATTCGCAATGGAACATGCATACATTACACATTACTTTTTAATTTGTAATGGAACACGTATACATTACACATTACAATTTTCATTTGTAATGGAATATTCATTCATTACACGTTACTTTTGTAATTTGTAATGGAAAATTTATCCAATTGTTTAAAGTAATGTGTAATGCATTAGTTTTACATTACTATTTTCACAACTCTGCTTAGAATCAATTACTTCAATTACTGAGCGCGAAATTAGAACAGGAGGAAGGAGGATCTGCTCGGTAAAAAAAAATTAAGAAAGAAAACAGAAAAAATCAGAATATTCGAAAAAAATCATATGTATAGTTATTAAAGAATTACATCCTAAATTATTTTATCTACAATAATTTATGAAAAATTGATTATCATACTGATACATTATTTTACATATGAATATAACGATCTATCATAATTCATTTATATTTTCAATGTTGTGGCCTGATGAACATTTTCTTTGCAATTACAAAAAGTTATTTTTCAACATTTTAAAAAGTCATCTTTGGGCCATTTCTATTGGCTCAAATCAGGCCAATTCGTACGTTAATTGCACATTTTATCTGGGACTATTTTGACTCTTTCTCGAAATCTGAAAGAAATTGCATTGCTCAGCGATTTTGTTGTTAACCACGAAGTTTAAATCTCTCTTTGTTGTTTGTTTTTCTATCATTAGTAGAAACGTAGTTTTTACTGCAAAATATAATCGAAATTTTTTAAAAACTATCTCCGTGATTAGTGGGCAATAGTATCAGCTGTTTTGTGTCAATTTTCGATGGATGCAATTTCGTTTAGCTTTTCCCAACAATAATTCACTATTTTAGTCTGATTTCAGTGATTCTGAGCTCATTTTCATTTACAAAAAATTCCAGGGTTGCAAATAACGCATTACTTTTTTTTTGTGCACTTGAATTTTCATTAACCATTAACGTTTAATGGTTATTGGAAATAATTTTCCTTAACCATTAAAATTTATTGGTTAATGGAATTATTTTCATTAACCATTAAAATTTAATGGTTAATGGAAATTATTTTCATTAACCATTAAAATGTAGTGGTTAATGGAAATTATTTTCATTAACCATGAAAATTCAATGGTTAATGGAGATTATTTTTATTAACCATTAAAATTTAATGGGTAATGAAAATTATTTTCACTAACCATTAAAATTTAATGGCTAATGGAAATTATTTTCATTAACCATTAAAATGTAATGATTAATGGAAATTATTTTCATTGACCATTAAAATTGAATGGTTAATGAAAATGCAATTGCTTTCAAAAAAGTAAAATCTAAGTCCTGAGTCAATAAAATGTAATGCAAAATTGCAATAATTTATTCATTTATTTTTTTCCATTCCCAAAATTGCAATCAAAGTTTTGTCTATTACACACTACATTGTAATGGGCAGGGTTGCAAATAATGCATTACTTTTTTTTAATGCAATTGCATTTTCACTAACGATTAACATTTAATGGTTAATGAAAATAATTTTAATGGTTAATGAAAATAATATCCATTAACCATTAAATTTAAATGGTTAATGGAAATTAATTTCATTAGCCATTAAAAAAGTAATGGTTAATGCATTACTTTTTCATTAAAAATTTCGCAACCCTGAAAGATTCTCCATCAACTCATCACGTTCATCGCCTTTTTTCGCTGGTTAAACAAATGGTTGTAATTTTTTATTGACCACAATTGATAAAAAAAAACTGCACGATGAATTGATAGAGAAACTTTTGAAGAATGAAATACAACGTGAAACAACGAAACTGAACAAAAATTACGGATTATTCATGAAAAAAACTAAACGAAAATGTACTTTATTGGAAGTCAAAATGGGATTCTTGACTGGCAATTAATCCATCAATATTTGCAGAAACGATTTTCAAAATTCAACACAGATTTGACCAGTATAAGAAGCTTCTTCTTGAGACAGGAAATTGTACATTTGGTCACACTTTTTGAAATCATTCGCCAAATATTTAGTCAAACAAAATCGATGAAAAAAAAAAACATGAATCAAGATTCCAGAATTTGCAGAACGTTGTCAAATATAGTGAATCCAATTCAAAATAATAAGGACGAAAAGCTGATCGAGTTGGCAATACTGAGATACATGAGCCACTAAATATCTCACTCGTTCTTCTTAAAAAAAAAAAAAATTACAAATACACATATACACATGGGGCGTTCCATCCCAAATCGGACAGTTTGAAAAACTGTTTTTTTTTATTTCTTCAATTTTTTAATATTTTTTAGTACCCATCAAAAGACCCTTCCTGTTAAATTTTGAGATTTTTTTGATTACCCGTTCAAAAGATATTGCATTAACAAAAAACCGCTCTTTTTTGGTATTTTGGTCATAACTTCTTTAATAATGGTCCAAATTAAAAGTTTTGTATTCAAAATTTTTGTTTTTTCATGGCCTTTTCAGAAACAAAGACAACAAAAATATTCGATGCGTTTTTTAATGAATTTTTTGAGTCTTAAACTTTGAATCGCGTTTTTAAAAGTGTCATTCTTGATTTTTTTTCAATTTTTTGTTTTAAACATCTATCAATTCAACAATTTTTAAGACTAGTCCGATCGTGGGATTTCAATAACTACTATTTTATTTTCGATTTTCGAAAATTAAATTTTTTTTTAAATAAATTATTATGAATACCAATTTTTGTTACCGTATAGTATTTTTTTAATCATTTTGAATGAATTTTGACGCTTGGGTTGGGCATTGAACCTAAATAGTCTACCGAATATTGCTGTCAAACTTTCACCTGAGAAAAATTATTTAGATGCAAAAGAAAGATTTTATTTGCGATACAATACTGCGAAGTCAATCACAGGGGGACAAAAAAATTTCATTCAATTATTCCAATGAGCAACGGATACGTATTGGCAAAGGAATATTCTCATTCAGGAAATAATCGTATATGTAAGGTTTTCAAAAAAATACGTGAATAAATAAAAACTGTTGTTATTATTGTTCATAAACAGACTTAACGATTAATTATTAATTTTAAGAACCTGTTAACAATAAAAGTGTCAAAATAAATTCTAAACATTGAAAAAAATACTATACAGTAACAAAAAATGGCATTCATAATAATTTATTTGAAAAAAAAAAAAATTATTTTCAAAAATCGAAAAAAAAATTGTTGAATTGATAGATGTTTAGAGCAAAAAATAAAAAATAAATAAAAAATGACACTCACTTTTAAAAACGCGATTTAAGTTTAAAACTCAAAAAACTCATTAAAAAACTCGTCGAATATTTTTGTTGTATTTTTTTTCTGAAAAGGCCATAAGAAAAGAAAAAATTTTGAAAAAAACTTCTAATTTGGATCATTATCAAAGAAGTTATGACCAAAATACCAAAAAAAGAGGGTTTTTTTGTTAATTCCAATATCTTCTGAATGGGTAATAAAAAAAATCTCAAAACCTAACGGTAAGAGTCGTTTGATGGGTACTAAAAATATAAAAAAATTGCGGAAATAAAAAAAAAGTTTTTCAACCTGTCGATTTGGGATGGAGTGCCCCATATATATATATTGCAATAGCACAAACGCGTTATAGTGAAACGCGAGAAACTAAAGGCTTACGTACGAATATATTACTCTTTGGGGTAAAAATCTGTGTATAAATCCTAAACACATAAATCTTTGGACGACGTGGTATAAAATCTATTTACAAGGAAAGGAAAAAAAAGCTGCTCGCGAATAATTATCACCAGTTGCGATGGGGAAAAAAAAGAGGAAATTGTCTTCGATAATTCATCATCTTTCTGGCGCGTCGTCGTTCGTTTGTTGTTGTTTCGTTTTTGAATCAGTATTTTTTTTTTTTTTTTTTTTTTTCAAGTACAGCTCGAAATTGATGGCCCACTCTCTCCTTCCACTGTCTGTAACAGAGGGCGGGAAACTTCGGTCTCTTCGGTTGCCCGTTTTAGTCTTCATTGCCTGGCGAACGTCGGCAATGAAGATCCCATTGTGCGAGCGAATCCGCAGTCGGTATGTATTTTCCTCAAGTTCCACATTGGGTAGTCAGCCGACAGAGTTCGTTGAATTTTTATTGTTAAAAAAAAAAAAACAAAAAAAAAACAAAAAAAAACAAACAAACAAAAAATCACCGATGGGACGAACACTCACGTTCGATCGGCGTGGGCGGCCGTTGTCGAGGTTATAACCGTCGCTAGATCAGTTCCAGATCTATTGGTTATCGGCTCTAGTGGGGGAACCCTGGAATCACAAACAAACCCCAATAAATAAATTTTTTAAATGTGGTGGATTTTAATTTTTGGATCGATTTTGACGGTTTTTCTATTTCTGTTCCGCTGACGATTTTTTTGAGTCAGTTTTTGGTTCAAAAAATTATAGATATTCGGTTGAAGCTCTAATAACCGTTTTGAGGATTAATTAAAAATATTAATACCCCTATAAATAATTTTTTTTAATCTGCTCGACGAGATATGAAATTGTCGAATATACAATCTTGCGAGTTCGTTTGCTAGCGAGTGAAAATGCGAGTAAGCAAATTATTGACAGTTGTAAATAGGTGGATATTGATTTTCGAATCGATTTTGACGGTTTTACTATTTTTTTTCTGCTGACGATTTTTTTGAGTCAATTTTTGGTTCAAAGAATTATAGATATTCGGTCGAAGCTATGATTAGCGATTTTGACTATCTCAATCTTCGAAATATTAATAATTTTTTTTAACTGCTTGATTTTAGATATGAAATTGTCGAATATGCAATTTTTCGAATTCGTTTTTTACCGTTTTGTGAAAAAATTCTCGACTATTAAATTTTTTGCGTTTAAACGCAACAATTGAAACTCCAAAATGAAATTTGGCCAGTATTTAATTTGTTTACACTGAAAAGGCTATATTAAAATTTATCCATTTTAAAATTTGGCTCAAAATTAATTTTCTAATTACCAAAACATATTTTAATGGCAGCACTTTAATTAGCACTTATTACAGACATACTTTTTCATATAAAAAAATTGCAACAGAATTTCTTCAATTTCGTTAAAAGTCGTTAATTATCAAAGTCGTTAATTATCAGAGCTGGGCAGTACTTGAAAGTACTCGGTACTTGCAGGTACTTGAAGTACAGTACTTGCAATTACAAAGTACTTCAAAAGTACTTCAAGTATTGTACTTAAATTTTTAAAGTACTTCATGTACTTGAAGTACCGTACTTGAAAATTTCAAGTACTCTTCTGTACTTGAAGTACTTTTTTCAAGTACAAGTATCAAGTACTTTTGAATGTGTCTTGCTGATGGTTGCATGTGCAAAGCCTTTCAATATGGGTCATTCCATGTCAAATCGACCAATATTTGGAATTGACCCCTTTCAATTTCGATGAAATTTAGTCAGCAGTTTTCTTTTATCATAAAACAAAGTTCTAGCAAAGGAAAAAAATTAAATTTTTTTTCGAAAATTCAAGATTTCACCATTTTTTCAAGTTTATTTTTTAAATATTTCGAAAACTATTATAATTACGAAAAAATCGTCCTGGGTTCGTCTTGAAGAGTATACTTGGCGCTACGAAAAAAATATTCCGAAACAAATTTTTGAAAAATGATGAATTTGGAGAATTTTTCAAAATCGTGAAAATCTACGATCAACATTAAATTTTTGGTTTTATTTTTTTATATAACACCTGTACTGATATTAAAAGATCTTGAAATTTTCAGAAAATGTGTTTTTTTTTGTTTCAAAAATATGAATTTTCGAATTTTGGTAAAACTTTTTGTTTACCTCTAAGTTAAGTGAAGTTGATCAATCATGTAATTTTGACTGCTGAAAATGACAAAATTACATGATTGCTCAACTTAAAAAAAATAATTTTAAAAAAAAACACCTTTCTGAAAATCTTTCAGGATCTCTTCAAATCAGTACAAAGTATTATATTTAAAAAATTGAACAAAAAATTCGATGTTGACTGTGGATTTTCACGGTTTAAAAAAAATCAAAATTCTCCAAATTCATCATTTTTCAAATTTTTTTGTCGGAATATTTTGTTTCGCAACCCCAAGTATACTCTTCAAGACGAAACAAACGATTTTTCATAACTATCATAGTTTTAAAGATATTTGGAAAAAAATATGAAAAATGGTTAAATTTCGAATTTTGCATAACTTTTGAAAAAAAAAAATTAATTTTTTTTCCTGGAAGAACTTGGTTTTATGATAAAACAAAACTTCTGACTAAATTTCATCGAAATTGAAAGTGGTCGATTCCAACTCTTGGTCGATTTGACATGGAGTGACCCAAGTACCATAATTTACGAGACGTATCCGAAAATTAGAAAAGTACTTGATACTGGTACTTGATTTTTTCAAGTACTTGTACTTCAAGTACTCTTTTTGACGAGTACTTGCGTGTAACAAGTACTTTGTACTTGATACTTGAAGTACTTGCAAGTACTTTGCCCAACTCTGTTAATTATGAATTGATTGATTAATTAAAAATAAAAATAAAATGCACAAACCACTTACGTAAGGGTTGTCTGTCGATTGAGAACAGCAGCTGAAGGCAAAGCAAGAGGAGAATGTGCATGTCCCAATTGCGCTGTTAATGTGCCTAAATAATGTTGTTCCTCACTTCCATCACTCCCACCACCGCTCGTATACATATTTAATGGTAGCTTCGAGTCTACTGCAATTTTAAAAAATAACCATTTTTTTAGATCCACACAGAGGCACAAAGAAAGCTTTAGAAAAATAACAACCAAAAATTTGACGAATGAAAATAACATTTTCCCCAATTTACTGATAAAAAGATAAAGTGGTTGATTACAATTTTAAAAATAACAAAAAATTCTTATCAACGAACGATCTCGTGAGAATAGAGAGTTGCAAAGAGAGGAGAGAAAAAAAAATTACGATGGAATTTTTAGCCCGTAAAACACGTGAGCGATGAGGTTCTCTTATCAGCGTTTATTTTTCAATCGATCGAAGAGATCTTCGTATTGGGACTTTGGACAACGATCATTGACGACAAAAGTACGAATTGTCATTCCGACGTTCTAAATAAAGTAGAGCAAGATTCAGGAACAATGCACTGTCGAAATAACACTTAATTGTGCAATAATCAGATGGAATTAAATTATTCGTCTGACATTTTTGTTTTCGCGATTGCAGAAATTTACAAATTGTCAAAACGTAAAATAATTATTGATTCTTATCTGGGCTGTCGCGGCAGATAATATTCGATTAATTAATCCGTCAATTCGGCATATTTTTTATTTCAATTGTCCCTTAATTTTGGCAATTGTTTCTGCTTATTCAAGGCGATGAAACAATTTCCGTTCTTCATCGGATTCCTCTGATAGTCTATTCGCGTCTATTTGTCTATTTGTTCGACACGATTGTACCGTTCTCTTTGCATTGGGGGAAGTCCGATGGATGACTGATAAAAATGGGATTTTTTTGCGACACCTGAAACGAGAATGTCTCGTGGAATTCAAAATGAATCTGTGTCACCGCCAACATAAACAAACTCGAGGGGAACAATTTGTTTTAGCTGAGAAAAATCATCGCTGGTTTGACGGAATTCGTTGAAAAATATTATGGTAAATAAGGTAAATGTCCCAATATCCGACCATCGAAGAGGCGACGAAAAAGTTAACTTGTTTTTCGCGTTCAAAAATAAAGTATTATTGCACTCCGTGCGCAAAGTGCCATTTTGTGCACGCTGCGCGTGCTCAAACTGTCACTTTGCGCACTCGTACAATAAAATTTCATCGCACTAGTATCGTAATATACTATTTTCTATAACAACTATGACTATTGGAAAGCTTGAAGTCTCTAGTTTCCAAAACACAGGGTATAGTTGTTGCTATAATTAGTTGTTTATTCATAATAACCGAAAATACTGAGAAATGTAAATGTACCAAGGCCCAACCACCCGTTTTTCCATATGACCCAATATCCGACCACTCATCTCTATGGGGGGGGGGGGGGGGGGGGAAGGAGTGAATTGAGAAAAATGCGTCGCTGCTCGGAGAATGTGTCACCGAAAATTTGAGGTTATGCACGAATAATATACATGTCAGCAGATGTCGGGTATTGGGACATTTACCTTACAGATGCGAGTTGAAAAATGTTGCACAATTCATTGCACATTGAGAGACTCACCAAGGAGATTGGATTTGATCTCGTTCTTGTGAATTCCGCTTGATCCTGCCATTCCTCCTCCGCCCATGCCCGAATGAATTTTTGGTTTCCTCTTCCTCGTCTGTATTCCTTCTTTCTTCATACTCATCGGTCGGTTTACCTGCATTTGAACAGAGAAAAATACGTTAATCAAATGTTCGACCGATGACAATGAACATGTATAAATTATCTTGATAGAGAAGCTAGAGAATCAATTGTCGTGTAGCATTCAGTAAATTTGAGGAACGAATGATTGTGTAATAAATGAAATGAAACCTTCAACAAAACCTTAAGATTCCTGTTGCATCTTTGCTTCCTCATCAAAAGAGCTTTGTTTTCGTGGAAAAGAAAATTTCTCGAGATTATTATGCCAATGTGTTCAAAATGTCCCAAAGCATCAAAAAATCATATTTTGAAAAATGTCCGGATGCGTGTGTGTGTGTGTGGGTGTGTGTGTGTATGTATCCTGAGTTTCAGATGTAAATAATTAATAACGCGAAAACGCTTTGAGATATCAAGCTAAAATTTGACACACTTGTCGAGCACGAATTGCTCTTCATTATGAAAAAAAATTGGTTCTAATTATAACGGGTGTTGCGATTTTATCGAGTTTTTTTGTTTTTGCAAGAATAGCGCAAACGCTCTAACCTCTGCAATTTTCGAGATATTGCACTCAAACTTTGTACAGAATTAGTATAGCTATTAAGGTTGTTTGGTATTGAATGTAGCGAAAATTCATCGAGGGATTAAAATTTTATGGAATTTTGAATTTTTTGAAAAATAGCCTGAACGCTCTAACTTGTGTAATTTTTAAGATATTGTACTGAAACTTTGCACAGAGCTAATATAACTATCAAGGTTGTTCGCTATTAAATTTGGCAAAAATCCATCGAGGGATTCAAATTTTATGAAATTTTTATTTTTTTCAAAAATAGCGTAAACGCTCTGACTTGTGCAATTTTTAAGATATTGCGCTGAAACTTTACACAGAGCTAATATAGCTATCGAAGATGTTCGTAATTGAATTTGGCGAAAATCAATCGAATGATTAAAATTTTATCAAATTTTGGTTTTTTCGAAAAATAGCGTACTCTCACTTCAGCTATTTGCGAGATATTGTAACGAAATTTTGTACACATTCAAAAAAGCGATCAAGGTTGTTCGCTATTGAATTTGGCAAAAATAAAATTTGTCAAGAAGTAAATTTGAAAAAATATGGCAAATTTGCACATTAATTACTCATGTCTTTCGATAGTTAACAAAACTTCCTTTTTATGAGGAAGCCAAATTTGATCGCCATACTTTGTGGTAAAAGAAGCTTAGTGAACTAATATGGATAAATATGAGGAAGCAATGTGCAAATGTCCAATTTGCGGGTTTTTCAACTTTTATTTTATTAAAAGTAAATGCTAGAAGCCTCATTATACAACTAACTCCAGTTGATTCAAATTCTGTTGGTCCAGATTTGACAAAACTCCAGAAAATATCTTTGTTACCGAAGCTAAGGATAATTTTGTTTATTTTATTGTTGACCAACATCAAACTGGATTTCATTATTCATCATGACGATTATTATGGGAATCTTGACAGATTTTTTCCTGTGAATTGATTTTACGGGTCAAGATGATTTTGGCCATTTCAAGCAATAAAAAAAAATTGAATTCCATGAGAAAGGATATAGCTTAAAGAATATTTATTCTACCATTTTGATAATTCATTTATCGTTACTTCTTATAGAAGATGATTGTTATGAATATTGTCACAATTACTCTGAATTTGCAGCAATAAAAAATTAACTGAATATAGATAATAAAGCTGCAACGAGGCGAGACGCACGGACTCTGTTGGCGCTTTATTTCTTATCAAACTCGTCGGTCAGTACCGACGACGAGATAAGCCAACATTGCCTATATATTTGACAAACCGCGAGAACGTGACTCTTGAGATTGTCATCGATTAAAAGCGATCGCTCTTGGGATGCTTCATGATGATTTTGCTTCGAGGAAAAAAAAACCCCGACGAGGAAGTCAAATAAATCGAAAAAAATTCGCGGAAAGAGAATTACGCATCTCCAATTGAGTCTCAAAATTATGTCTGCATTTTTATATTCACGGTGAAGACAATATTGAAATGTGGCGAAAGGATCGCAATTGGATAAGTCTTTTGCCATCATGATCCTATAAACTTTGAAGTACCTTTTACTGAGTACAATTTTTTGCTCCAATTCCGAAAATAAATCATGTTTTCGTCTCTTTCTAATTCACAACAATGTAATTTAAAAACTACAATTGCTTGGTACTTACATTATGAAGTTTGAAGTACAAGCCACAAGCATTGCACACGGGCTCGCCATTGTTGTTTCTTCGCCAAAGTGTCGTGTTGCTTGTCCTGCAATTTGCACATTGCACCCCCGTTCTTCGTCCAGACTGAAAAAACATGCAATTAAACCTTTTACAAACATTTTCTTCATGGTAAAAATTTAGATGGAATCACGGAAAAAAATTATTAGTGAGAACTGCTGAGATTCCCATTAATTTTTACAGTTTTCCCCATCATCAGCGCCTTCTGGGAGGGCAAACAGTGAAATTTGCATATTTCTCTAATACAATATACAGATGTCACATATGACATGGTACATGTACATCGGACGAATTTTTACAGTGTGGAACAGTAAAATGTACACTATGTGAACCGTTATATTTCTGTTGTATCCGGTGAACTTTTTACACATTTCACATTGTAAAAATTATCCAGGGCCCGTGAAAAAATTACAGTGTACATTGTAAAAATTTAAAAGAACTTAGTATATTTTGCGGTACGTTTTTTATTTTTCACTGAAAATACTGCTATTTCTAAAATAAATTATAGTGTAGTGGAACGTTTCGATATTTGAATAAATTCCAATTTATTCAAATATTGCAATAAACCGTTATTTATCCTCCCTCAGGCTCATAGCTACGAGGGCTTGTACTTGACTAATCGTGAGATCAATTAATGAAGTTAATTTAGTTTAACCTCGCACCCATAAAGAGCACAAGCGTCACCGAAATGCAATGGTGATCCGTTAAGAAAATGTAGTCTTCAGTCCATAGGACTGCTCGACTACAGAACGCGGGTATGCTCCAACAATTGTATGTCAATTGAGGATGCCGATGTTGGTAATACATCGGACCTTATAGGTGCTCGGTGGCTCTCTCGCTGGTGCGAGAGGGCGCGCCGTCCGACGCTATCTAGCGGATCTCGGGCGAAATGCAGAGATCGTGGCACGCCGGAGGTCGTCCCGTTACAGTGTCAGACTGTAAAAATTGAAATTGACGTTGCATATTTTGCGGCGCGCATTTGATTCTTCACCGGAAACACTGCAATTTCTAATGATGTGCTTTGAATATTCTACAGAGATCATTGTAAATTTTACAGTTCAAACACGGTGGATTTCGTCGTTTCTGCTTCTTATTTCTACTTTGTCATTTTTTTGCGGTGAACATTGCATTCTTTACAGTGTAAATCAGCATTTATAATGGTTTGAATAGTAGAAACTACATTAAATCCATTAATTTATAATGGATTCCCAGTAAAACGCCTGGATTACAGTTCTGAACCGTATATTCTGCATTGAATTCACTAATTTTTTAAATATTACATATGAATTGTCACTGATCATTTTTTTCCGTGCATCACTGAATTTTAAAACAATTTTCATTTTGTTTCTACGATTTCAAAATCCTCGCGTGGCTACAAAAGTTTAGTTATCATGAACCAAACGGCGTTCTCCAAGTTTACTCACAACGTTTTCAGGGGAAAATAAATGCTGAAACGGACATTAGGATACGGAGTTATGAGCACTTGACACTAGAAAAAAAAGTTTAAATGCGCTCTTATCACTCTGTACAGAGCGATTTCGGATTTCTACCGGAGTGAAGCAACAGTTATTGATATTTCAAGTTTTTGTTGAAAACAAATTTGATCATAAGAAAAAGTAAGGAAAATCTTTAAGAAAATATATTTTGTTCGTGAAAATTCATAAAAATTTTGAGTTCTCGAAGAAATCATTTGTAATTTCGTATTCTGCGGACAAAATACATTCATATGAGGTTTGAAAAAAATAAATTGAAAAAACCATGCAAATTTTTAAAGGTTTTCAATTTTAAGGTTCAAAATTTGCGAATTCATCATGCAGAAACCAGATGTTTTAAAGTTGAGATATATCACAAACATTTTATATTTTTTCTAGGCAAGAAATTACATGAAAAGTTATTAAAAAATCGAATGCAACAACACAAAGAAATCATTTAGAAAATCTTGAAAAGCAAAGAAAACACAGAAAAACGGTTGGTTCCTTCATGATAAAAATTTTAATGGAATTTATGTGTGTCACATCCGTAAATTTTTGAAAAAATTTTCCACGATTTCAAAATTCTCGCGTGGCTGAAAAAGATAAGTTATCAGGATGAACCAAACAGCATTCTTTAGGTTTAAGCCTGGTGTACATGTTGCAAGTTTTCGTACTGGTTTCTCCGCTGGTTTTCACTGATTGGTTAGCTCTTAGCCCCCACCGAGCTTTCCACCAATCAGCAAAATCCAGCAGAGAAACCAGCACGAAAACTTGCACCGTGTACACCGGGCTTTACTTATGAAGTTTACGGAGAAAAAAAAATACCAAATCGGCTATAAGGAAGCGGGGTTATGAGCACTTGGCACTTGAACAAAATGTTTAAATACCGAGCACTCTCATCACTCTGTACAGAGCGATTTCAGATTTCTACCGGATTGAAGTAACAGTTAGTGATAGTTTCAGAAGGACATGGCAAGATCTTAGCTCGAGAATTCAAAATGCGCTTGTGTAAGTACAGTATGTTATATTAATAAAAAAAATTGGATCCTTTTCATTAAAAATTTATTTATAGCTATTTTCTTTTCAATTCATTCATTCTATTGTCCCCAATTTAAACGCTTCCCGTAAATAAAGAAACATTTCTCACTTCTCACATCTGAATTACATATGAGGTATTCCCGCTCAACGGGACCCCCTTTTAGGCCAACCTCATTCGATTTTCTTGAAACTCGAGTATGTTTTAGTGTTGCCTGAAAGTATATTGTACACCAATTTTCAGATCTCTAACTATAATACTCTTTGGAATACACTAAAAGTGATATTTCAAACTTTTTGCGTATTCAGCGCTTCGGAGCTTTGGCATGGCGCGAAATAGAATTGAAAAAATTCTTCAACTATAGTTTTCGATCGGAAATTTCCTGCGCTTTTTGAAAAAAATATCAGGAAATCCGAAAATAATAAATTCATTTGAATTTCGGCGAAAAACCGAAAAAATTGATTTACAAAAAACGAGCATAATTTAATTCAGCGGGACAATTTTGTTCATGTTTTGTATGTATCTAAGAAGTCACGAAATAAAATTCAAGTTGGAACTCGCATCCGTTTACTAATGCCAAGTCTTTTAGATAAAAATTCTTAAATATTGTGTTTTTCGTATTCAACAGTTCTCTGATATATTATATAGTTTTTTTTAACGAATTTTGAATTTTATAAATTTATTTAATTCAAAATTCAATAAATTTGATTTAATAAATTTGGTTATTTAATAAATTTAATTTAATTAACTTAATAAATTTACTAAATTCAAAATTCGTTAAAAAACGCTATATGATACATCAGGGAACTGTTGAATACGAAAAACACGATATTTAAGAATTTTTATCCTACTAAAAGAGTTGGCATTAATAAACGGATGTGAGTTCCAACTTGAAATTTATATCGTGACTTCTCAGAAATATACAAAACATGAAAAACATTGTTTCGCCAAATTAAATTATGCTCTTTTTTTGTAAATAAATTTTTTCGGTTTTTGGCCGAAATTTAAATGAATTCGTTTTTTTTCGGAATCGCTGATATTTTTTTCAAAAAGCGAAGGAAATTTCCGATCGAAAGCCATTGTCAAAGAATTTTTTCGATTTTATTTCGCACCATGCCAAAGCTCCGAAGCGCTGAATACGCAAAAAGTTTGAAATATAACTTTTGGTGTATTCCAAAGAGTATTACAGTTAGAGATCTGAAAATTGGTGTACAATATACTTTCAGGCAACACTAAAACACACTTGAGTTTCAAGAAAATCGAAAGAGGTCGGCCTAAAAGGGGGTCCCGTTAAGCGGGAATACCCCATATATATGTAAGAAAATCTATGCGACTAACAATGTAATGAGGGCTTCGCAAACACTGTCATAGTTTTTATCATCGGTATTATCGCATTGAACTTGACGAATTGCTATGTCGAGTCTCAAGAAAAACACAAGACCCTCGACGATGTTTCGAAGGAGAAAATCAGTGCCGGATTGGAACAAACACTGGAAAGGGTCGGGAAAATGACACAAAATGAAAAATTAAATGCCCTCACAGAGCTCACGTACTCTGCCAACAACTTTTCCCTCAAATTGTACAAGGTAGGATTTTGTAAATGTTATTATTAACATATGGAAATATGAATCGATGTAAGTATGCGCTTTTATTTTGTATTTTTTTCGCGAAGAACGATGCGAGCTCCAAACGAGGAAATTCCGTTCTCTCGGTTTTCGCAATTTTCCGATCGATGGCTTTAATAGCTTGGGGTTCTGCTGGACATACGAAACTGGAGATTCGTACAGCTCTCAAACTTCCGGGGAACAAACGGATCATTTTCGCAGGGTTTGAAGAAATTCATCGTAGATTCAAGGTGCGAAAACGCGTGAAAAGTTTTTAAAGAGAGGACGATCGTGGCAGAAAAGAAGAATCAAACGAAAAATAACGATAATTCGAGCGATATCGTTTTACATGATTGCAGGAGCCGAGAGGCGACTCGTATTCGTTTAACAATTTATATTTCGAAGATAAAGCATCTGTTACATCAGACTACCAAAATATCAGTGAAAGGATATTTTCTGCAAGAACGCACTCAGTACCTGATGGTATGTTACCGGAACGAAAGAACGTTTCAAATTTATTTTCATCATCTCTCAAAATAAAACGGGCCTCAATGCCAAGTTTTCGTTGTAATTGAACCTCATAATTGATCAAAAGATTAAAGAAATTTATTTACTCTTTATCGTTATTATTGAATGATATTTGCTCGTTTGCAAAATAGTATTACCCGGAAACATACGTATTGATGCCTGGGGGATATTCACTTGTCGCATAGAATCACAAGATAATATGTATTCTGCGACGTTTTCGAATGAGGAAGGTACGAAAACAGAATACCAAGAATATATGAGACTGACAGGAAAATTCCGGCAAGGTCAGCTGCCGGAGATTCAAGCAACGTTTGTGGAGATTCCGTGCAAGGTACTTTTATTCTTATTGTAAATCATAATCTCGCGAGAGCGTAATAAATTGGAACGAAAATTGCAGCAGAACGCACTGAGAAAAATGTATGGCGATGTCAACCATATTTCCAACGCCAGTTTCTATGCTGCACGGAAAAAACGAGTTGGTTGTGGCAACCATATGGTTTGTAACATATGCTCCAAGCCACTACTAGTTTGTTGGGATAACCATTCTCGTGGTTCCCACAACCAACTCTTTGTTGATTGGGTATTTGGCAACCAATAATATAGTTGCGGTAACCACGAAAATGGTTGCCCCAACCAACTAGTTGCTTGAAGTGTATCTTACAAAACTAGTTGGTTGCCACTGGCCAAACCAACTCGTTTTTCCGTGCGAGTCGTTTTTTCCGTGTAAAAGAAAAAATAATCTTTTGATGGGAATCCTTTCCGGATTCGACCATCTTGCGTTTTGCCGCAAAGTATTAAATACCCATACACGAGTAAGGATATCAAGCATAGACGAACTTGGGGACCTTATAGACGTCGAGGGAAAAGTTCGTTTGTGCGAGAGGAAGCCACCTACCGCAATTTTGGGGAACTGACAAATCTGCAGATAAGATCGTATGAGATGACGGGTGAATAGATATTTCAGTAACCTGAGTGCAGAATGTAGCCACTATTATAGTGTATAACCGGTAAACATTCACTGATTTTGTCACACACATCTCACATGATCTTTCTAACTTACCATAGCAATATGTTATTCAGTTCGTATAAACATGTAACATGTTTCTGTAACGCAACGTCTATATTTTATAGTGGAACGCAGTAGTCTAACAGTCTAACAGTAGACAAAGAACTAAAATTGTCCCTGCCAATTCAGGCCATGCCTGCATTTAACAAACATTTCGGCGGCTAAATTTGTTGAACTCAACCATAACGCTGTGGTAAAGTTGAATGAGCAAGAATTAGAAGTTACTATGAGAATAGTAGCGTCACGAAACAAGATTAAGAAGATTTGCACGAAACAATGATGAAATGCGACGACTGTTATGTATTATTGACAATTGAATGAATGTGTTCAATGAATTATGTGCTTATCTTTGCGGGTTTAACAATAATAATTGTAGCCTCGCGCATATTGGATATTTATAGACACCTTCGAAATTGCATGTTTGATGTTATTTCGCGCTTATAGTAAACTCAACCATATTATGGATAATCTAACCATGAAATATGTTCTCTGTTATTACAATCAGTTTTACCATGGTCGTTTGTTGTAATTACCACGGGTTTTTCTCTCAGAGCGATAGTCCGAGGATCAACGAATCAAAAGTTGGATCCACTAGGATGTTCATTTTACTTCCAAATCGCGAGAATGGTTCTGACGAGTTGGAGAGGAATATTGAGAAATTGAGCATAAATAAACTTTCCACCGGCGACTTACGTGACTTGAATATCGGGTTTCCGATGAAATCCGTAGTTAGCGTCCGCAATATCACCGATAATTTGATCGGAGTGAGACTTTTAACGGGATGAAGTTTAATCTTTAAAATATAAACTACAGCTAACTGATTCCTTCGTTACATCGATAAATTGTATCCGATATTTTCGCAGATGGGATTAACGACAACGTTCAGCAAAAATGCCGAAATTTTCCTGACAGCGTCGCAAAGCAAGATTGAATACTTCTTCAATTGGGCTTCATTGAACATCCAATATAACAGTGAGTTCTTGGAGCTTCTCTTATTATCACGAGTTTGTCACGTTAATGCGATTTCAAACAATATTCAGAAATCTCTCGTCAATAACGAAAAAAATTACTGTCTTTACCCCTTTTTTTAGATGCAACTATTGTTCCGGGACTTATTAATGAAAAAATTCTCAACGTAACAGTCGATCGTCCTTTTATCAGTGTCATCACTACCACTGATGAGACTCCACTGATTCTCCAAATAGCTCGTACAGCTTCCTTAGAGGATGAATAAAATATATATGTATAATTCAGACCCTCGAAAAGTAAGACAATTCTTATGATTATGTTGACTGTATAAATTGAAATTATCGTACGGATTTCAGGAATAGCGATGATTGCTAATAAGGACACTGAAAAAAAAATTTTTTTGAAAATGCAAAAATTTGTTTCACTGAACCAAATATTTGTTTCCGGACGTTCAACTCGATCATTTTGGTAATTCAACGAAATATACAGTGGAAGTTTTAGTTGAATCGTTGCTTGAATGGGCAAAGTTTCAGTTCAAAGAAATAAAAATTTGTTGCTTCGAATAAAAATGTAATCCACACAGAGAAATAAACGATTGAGCTGACTAATTATCAGTTGATTCCATATATGTATATTCTATGTATCAAAATAAATAGTTGATACAACCCATTATTTATTTCGAGTATATAAATAACGTGATAGATGGATTAAATATGTGGTTCACGCACTTATCCGATTGATTTCAATAAACGAATATTTTGTCGAACAAATAATATATTTAGTTGGCGCAATTGAATTTTTGGCGCTATTATATAAATAATGTGATAAATGGATTAAATATTTGGTGCACGCAATTATCCGATTGTTTCAATGAACCAATATTTTGTCGAACAAATAATATATTTAGTTGGTGCAATTAAATTTTTAATCCTGAAATTAATTATGGCTAACCATAGTATAAAAAATATGTAGTATTTGAAAAATAATTCAAAATGCATATTTTATCAGCCTCAAAATGACCATTGTCAATTTTACAGTTTTCCACTGGATTTCAATTTTACAGTGGATTTCGTCGTTTCTGCTTGTTATTTCTACTTTGTCATTTTTTTGCGGTGAACATTGCATTTTTTACAGTGTAAATCAGCATTTACAATGGTTTGAAAAGTAGAAACTACATTAAATCCATTAATTTATAATGGATTCCCAGTAAAACGCCTGAATTACAGTTCTGAACCGTATATTCTGCATTGAATTCACTAATTTTTTAAATATTACATATGAATTGTCACTGATCATCTTTTTCCGTGCATCACTGAATTTTAAAACAATTTTCATTTTGTTTCTACGATTTCAAAATTCTCGCGTGTCTACAAAAGATTAGTTATCATGAACCAAACAGCATTCTCCAAGTTTACTCACAACGTTTTCAGAGGAAAATAAATGCTGAAACGGACATTAGGATACGCAGTTATGAGCATTGACACTAAAAAAAAAAGTTTAAATGCGCTCTTATCACTCTGTACAGAGCGATTTCGGATTTCTACCGGAGTGAAGCAACAGTTATTGATATTTCAAGTTTTTGTTGAAAACAAATTTGATCATAAGAAAAAGTAAGGAAAATCTTTAAGAAAATATATTTTGTTCGTGAAAATTCATAAAAATTTTGAGTTCTCGAAGAAATCATTGGTAATTTCGTATTCTGCGGACCAAAATACATATATATGAGGTTTGAAAGAAATAAATTGAAAAAACTATGCAAATTTTTACAGGTTTTCAATTTTAAGGTTCAAAATTTGCTAATTCATCATGCAGAAACCAGATGTTTTAAAGTTGAGACAATCTAAGTTTTTCACAAAAATTTTATATTTTTTCTAGGCAAGAAATTACATGAAAAGTTATTAAAAAATCGAATGCATCAATACAAAGAAATCATTTAGAAAATCTTGAAAAGCGAAGAAAAGACAGAAAAACGGTTGGTTTCTTCATGATAAAAATTTTAATGGAATTTCTGTGTAAGTCACATCCGTGAATTTTTAAAAAAAATTTCTACGATTTCAAAATTTTCGCGTGGCTGAAAAAAATAAGTTATCAGGATGAACCAAACGGCATTCTTCAGGTTTAAGCCTGGTGTACATGGTGCATGTTTTCGTGCTGGTTTCTCTGCTGGATTTCACTGATTGGTTAGCTCTCAGCCCCCACCAAGCTTTCCACCAATCAGCGAAATCCAGCAGAGAAACCAGCACGAAAACTTGCACCGTGTACACCGGGCTTTACTTATGAAGTTTACGGAGAAAAAAAAATACCAAATCGGCTATAAGGAAGCGGAGTTATGAGCACTTGGCCAAAACAAAAGCGATGCAAATTAGCCAAATTTTTTTTTCTTGATATTTCTCATAATTGCTTGAAACCTGTAGCTTCGAATTTTTTATTGCTAAAAGATCTGAAAACTAAAAACTTCAAGCTTCAAAATGCTTTTTTCTAGACCTCGATACGACCGTTTTTCACTGAGATACAGCATTGTTAAAAAGCACTAAAAATTTGGGCAAATTTTTTGATCCTTTAATTTTTTCCCCTAGTGTATTAAAAAAAAATTCCTAACGTTCATGCATTTGTCATGCCTCTCGATGGTGACCTCCCCTTAAGTCGACAATGTAGGAAGTATTCCCGGGTAAAAGGTACTGGAATGCGAACAAGCCTGGAGTCACATGGGCCAGGGCATTATAAACAGAGCTCGGTTAAGATGTCTTTTCAATGTTTGTGTCTAGTATACATTTGAGTCACTAAAGGAGAGCGGAGGGGAAAGGGTGGAAAATCTACAAGAAGAAGAACGCAGCGAAGACGAATAAAAATGGGCGGTTCTGTGGACGAGCGTCAGGTACAAGAGCAAACTAGAGCAAACAGGATCCCGCCGATATCCCTCTCGCTCTCCTGCAATGTTCAATGTATATACACGTATACACACACACACACACACACACACACACACACACACAAACATGTATATAGATTATTTGCTTGAGGCACGAGAGATAACAACTGTGCCCTCGAGAGCACAAACATTACTTAATATCGAAGCCATGTCGTGTTCTCGCGCTTGGCACATCAGAGCGAAGCTCCTCTTGGCTATGGCATCAACCCCTCTCCTCTCATCGTTCCTCATCGTGGCTTATCAGCGCAAACACACACGACGCCAACTGGCCTCGTTCATAAGCAAGATGGACAAATTTTTGGACTCTTCTTGCTCGACGGTATCTATGCCTTAAGCATACTGTCCGGCAATCAGACCCTCGTTTCCTTCTATCACGTCGGAGAACTCTCCAACAATTCTAGGGAGCTTTAGTCGAGCTCAAGTCATCGTCGTCTTCAACTTTTGGGTAGTTCGTTGAACTTCCAGAGGCCATAAAAACATGATTTCAAGACACAAGCTGAAGGATTCACAAAATTTCTAGAGACATGCGCCGAAGGAAGGAAGGTCTTGGAACCAATGCCTGGACAATCTGAAGTTCCAGAGATTGGAGGAGGGAAGTTGGGAACCCGCAGATCCAAATGGAGAAATCTTGAGAATCAAAAGAGTTGAAGGAATCACGGTGACTTGATTTTCAAATGGATTCCTGGATGAATCTTTGGATGGTTTAATGATTGAGTAACGAATTCAAGAAAATGTTGAAGCAAACTCACCGGCGCGACTGTGTGCTTCATTTTTCCACCGCATGATCTCACAGGAGGCCTATTTGCCCCGTTCATTCTGCTGTAAATGCCGCAAGCGTTGCACAAATAGTGACCCGTTCCGTCGCGACGCCACAGCGGCGTAAAGCTAGCGGCGCAATTAACGCACTCTTTGGACTCGGGATTTGACACTTGTCCCTCGAACGATTCCTCAGCGCTGGCGAGTTGAATGGGCCAAGTCGATGGTGATCCATTTGTGGATCCTGAGACACTGTAATTGCCACCGGAGTAGAGCATATTGGTGGCGTCGCTCGTTGATATCGTCGAAATTCCCGAATAAGCCGGAACGTATTCGGGTGTCGTCGGTGAAGCCGATCCACCGGGATGCCAATACTGATCACCGGACGATTTTACGAATTGAAAGGTAGCACCGGTCGTCGTGCCGTAAATCGCTACTTGGGAACCTGGAGAACCTGGCTGATCGTAATGTAACGGGGCTGCTCTGCCAGGAACGAGTAACGTTGATGTCAGGGTTGGGTCACTCTTGATGAATACTCCAGCCGGTGATTCGACCTGAACATTACAGACGACAATTCCCCATTGAGTCACAAAATGTATGTGGTACAATTAAATCAATGACTCACTATATGTGTAGTTTAAGGGTTACCTATATTTTGTTGTAATTCCTGTTTTCAATAAAGTTACTATGGAAACGATGACTTTGAATCATTATTCAGTGACTTCCTTTTTAGCCGAAGTTATCATTTTTATAGTTAAGGTTCTTATGAAGGTTATAGTTGAGGTTCTTGTTAAGGTTCTATTCTTTAGTTACAAAAAAAGGGCAGGATTGCAAGGTGCCCCTATTTATTCTGGAATTAAACGTAAGTATTACGGTAGAATTCAGAGGATTCAGTGAATGCTAGCATTATAAATCACTATCAAGATTATTTATTATGATTGAAAATCGAATTGCAAAATACGTCATCATATGCTGGGTACTTTCAAATAAATAGTTTTATAATTTACTGTAGTTTAATTGATTGCATTTTGTAGTTGACCCACCTAAAAAAAACGGTACAACTGTAAAAATGATAACTTTAAATTATTATCCAGTAATCCTATTTCGAGTTCAAGTTATAATTTTTGTTGCTAAGGTTACCTATTTTTTTATTCAGGTTACTGTAAATCGTAGAGATTGGAAGACGTACTAATTTATTATATTCAATTTACTGTATTCATAGTAGTTTAAGGGGGTCAAGTCAGTGTCAAAACGGCGATTTTTAATAATAATTTATCGTTTTTGTAGAATGCCTACAAATATAATGTATCATCCATCATTTTAGGTCGATTTTTTGGGACCAATTAAAATCCTTAAGGTGCACCAGTTTCCTGAAAAATCTAGTTTTGAGTTTTTACACTCTGCGCGTAATTAAGAATAAACCGTTCAACGGATTTGACTCTAAGACGTCTCATTTTCTTCGTGAGACTTTTTCCCATAAGATGAACGCGGCAGATTTTTTTGTTAGCCCTTTGTTTCAGAGTTGCAGGCCTGTTTTGAAATTGTTCGCCTATTTTGAACTTTCCAGGCATTGTCCTGGTCACAATTTCAACTCAAATCAAAATGTGTCGCCTTAATCCCATGGGAAAAAACGTTACGAAGAAAATGAGACGTTGTAGAATAAAATCCGTCAAGCGGTTTATTCCGAATCAAGCGCAGAGTGTAAAAACTAAAAACTAGGTTTTTCTGGAAACCGGTGCACCTTAAGGATTCTAACTAGTCCAAAAAAATTGTTTATTTGGTACCTCAAATAGTGGACTATACATAATGTTTGTAGGCATTCTACAAAAATTATAAATTATTATTAAAAATCGCCGTTTTCACGCTAACTCGACCCCCTTAAGCGAATTTCTTTTTAAATGAAGTTATAATTCCAAAATTAAGGTTACCTATTCTTTTGTTCAAGATACTATAAAATGTACGGATTTCAAGGTACAATAATGTTGATGCTAGATACGTTTAGTTGAAAGACAACTAAAACGCATATAAATTTAGTTACCTATTTAGAATAAAATTATGAATCACTATCAAGATTATCCATGATGATTCCGAATCAAATTATATAATACGTCATCATATATTATAGGTTCTTTGAAAGAAACTGTTTTCTCAATTTACTTCAGTCTAATCAACTATGTTTTATAGTTAACCCACCTAAAAATATGCTAACCACAACTATAAAATTGATAACTTTAGATGATTACCCAGTAACCCTATTTTGAGTTCGGATTAGAATTTCTATTGATAAGGTCACCTGTTTTTTAAATTCAGGTTACCGTAAAATTCAAGAATCGCAAGGTGTACTAATTTATCCCAGAATGGTATATTCCATCATGATATGGTTAAGCATAATATTTTCAGTGTTAGTATGAGCCTGTATCGATCTTTTGAATATAATACGAACGAACTTATCGACAAATTTACCGTAGATACGTTTATTCGTACGACAGCCGAAGAAACGGATACTCCTAGATTCAGTTATCAATTGAAACTGGAGTTATAAATCAGCATGGAGATTATTGTAACACATTTCTCACCTCGGAGCCTCTGCTACTGGGCTGACTGCTCGGATATGCGTGGTAAGTTATCTCTCCGGGTTTCGCGTAGGTGTAACTCGCATGTTGAAACGTGTCAGTAATGTATTGGGTGTACTGAACAGGTTGCGACGATGGCAATGCAACGGTTTCGAGCGTTGTATAAGTACCGCTGGGTTTTATCGAGTCCGTTGGTACGGTCGCCACGGCCTCGTACTTGATGGTGGCATTGCCATTTTCTGCGTAACCAGTGGCGACTAATTGATGCTGGCCAGTCCTAATTCCATCAACAGGTGGGGAATATGTCGTGGCTGGTGAACCAAGCTGGACCGGGCCCGTTTGGGAGGTCGTCATTGCCGTTGGCTCATATTCCTCGGCGGGGGCGACTGGTGATTGTTGATACCTCGTTACATGACCATTCTCCGGTGAACCGAATCTCTGATGCTGCTGCTGCTGATGATGATGATGATGATGGTGATGCTGATGCTGGTGCTGTTGCTGGGAATGATGGCGTCGGTTCTCGGGTACCTGCACCGTTATTATGTGACCTCCGCGCCTATCACCTCCATCCTCGGCGTAAACGTAGACACGCTCCACTTCCGGTCTGTCATTTGGACCTGGTGTCACGTACCTGTGACAAGAGTATGAAATAAATGGTTCGGTATATCTAAACGAACATGACAATAAGTATTGACACTGCGAGTCAAGTTTGGAATCGATTTTATTCGTAGTTTGGTCAGGCACAAGGAGAATGCGAGAATCTGGTTTTAAGTTTTGTTAATCCAGAGATTTCAAGAGAAAGATTGACCAGACGCCATTCCATCTCAGTTTAACTCTGCGCTTAACTCTCGGGAGTTCCGATCAATATACTGACCCAACAAAGGTCTGGATTTACGAATTTTGGTTTCCTATGATGGACTTATTCCTATGAATATTTGACTAAGCTTGAGTGATGAAAAATCAATGACTTACCTTGGCTGCTCTTTGACCGCCAATGTTAGGTTTCCCTCACTGGAATCCTGACCCTCGAGCTGCATCTCTTCGCCGTTGCTCGTTGCGTAGATAATCTGATGTTCCTGAGGCTGTTCTGCACTGCGTCGTTGATCCTCAGGGCTGCTTCCTTGCGATATGTGTATGTAATGCTGCTGCTGCTGCTGATGACTATCCTGGTATCGATGTGCCTCTTCCTGCGTCTGATCTTGCTGCTGTTCCTGTTGACGTCTCAACTGAGGATCCTGTTCATGTTCATGATGCTGATGAATCACCGGTTCCAACAATTTGTTGTTGTTGTTGTTGTTGTTGTTGATGTTGTGTCCCGTTAGCTTTATCAATGGCGGACTGGGCTCCGGAGATTCGGGCTCCACATCGGCTATCGATTCTGTGATGTGTCCTGCTGTGGTTATCGTCCTCACGTGTCTTCGCGTCGTTATGACACTCTGAGGACTACCTCCGGCCTGTTCCTCAGCGGTACGCGGAACCTGAGGTGAACTGTCGCCCGGACGACGACCCTCCCACTCCATCTTCACTTCCTGCTTCGAGAGACTCTCCTTCATCGCCTCCTACAACAGAAATATGTATCCGGTCATTTGTGAAAACTTTTTTTTTCGCAATACACTGCGACCTCGATAATCGAAATCCGTCGGGACCGTCTCTTGCAAAAAGTGGGGTTGCGCACATTGCACAGAACCGTCTCTGCGCCGTTGGTGGCTGACGGCGGCCTAACGCGATTGGCTTGGCGCTTCTCCCACTACGCTACAATTGCAACGATCGAGGTGTACCGATTATCGAGGTCGCAGTGTACTCTGATTTGGGCCAGTGATCACGTTTATTGATGGATTGTTAGGGGAATTTTTTCTTGATCCTTCGCTTTATATCGGCAGATTTACTGCATTATAAATTGTATTTGCTGTGCTGAATCACTCAATGAATATTGGGAGGACAAATGAAGGACCTTTCTTGAATGAATTCCTATTTGATGGGGTGAATTTTCGAAATTGTTCGCCCTTTTATGTCGCAATGGTTTTTGGGCAGAATGCTAGAAATTTCGGAAAGTACAACAGGAATAAGGATAGTAGTCATATCAGCGACAATATAGTACAAGACTGATCTGTATTTCAACGGGAAGCAGATCCGGTATTGACGGATGAATCAGTCATCGGCCCATCAACGATTCGAGAGGGTTTGGTTTTCCGGATAAGAAATACGTGTCTCGCGAATCGGTGTCTAGGTCAGCGTTCGCCTAGCAAATAACGCTCTTGTTTTAGTCAAACTATATTTATACGTATCCGTCATCGATTTGAGGGTGAAGAAATTCTTTTTTTTTTCGAGCTATAACATCACCGTACTTGAGTTGTATTTCTGAAATAAAACACACGTGATGATGTCGCTGAATAAATCGTGTTCTTTTAAATAAAATAATATGAAATACCGGGAAAAGCACGACGCGGAAATAACGAGTATAAATAAATTTATCTGTGTATCCGTGTTTATGAGTCTCTCACATTAGGATGCCCCGGTCTAAAAATGAGCTTCAGCAGAGTCAACGATTTTAATGTGGCCGTATAAAAATTCACGGATGCGTTGATAAGAGAGCAAACAATTGAAGATGATAAATTGCTGTAAATGGATCAGACTATGGCGAACACTTTCAACATCTTTCATAAAGAAAGATTCTCATAAAGAGAGCCTTAAGAGAGAATTTTGGTCTAGAATTTTGGTCTAGAATTTTGGTCTAGAATTTTGGTCTAGAATTTTGGTCTAGAATTTTGGTCTAGAATTTTGGTCTAGAATTTTGGTCTAGAATTTTGGTCTAGAATTTTGGTCAAGAATTTTGGTCTAGAATTTTGGAAAAATCATTTTTTTGTATATTCTCAAAGTTTTGACCTTTTCAAATATATCCTCGAAAGGAAATTTTGAAATTATTATAATTTACGGCGTTACAACTATTTTATTGACACAGCAACTACGCCCGTGACGTAAGAGGGTAACTTTAAGGGTGTATTCCGGTCTGGAATTTTGAAAAAATCAATTTTTTTCATATTCTTGAAGCTTTTGAATGAAGTATTTAAGAGGGCGTATAAAAATTTCACGACGATTAGGAAGCTCGTTATCGAACAATTAACATTAACAAATCAAATTACACTAAATGCAGTCTCATGGAAACTGATATATCTGTGCGATAAGTTTTTTTTGTTGACCTCTCCATTTTTTAATATCTACAATATATTGGAAGCAACGGAAACAAATCAAAGCTTATTGATAAATATTTTTTTTATTTGTTTAAAAAATCGTTCTTAACAAAATATCAATATTTTGATAACGAGCTTCCTAATCGTCGTGAAATTTTTACACGACCTCTTAAATACCTCATACAAAAACATACCAAATTTTCAAAATTTTCTCATCATTTTTTATTTTAACCTTTAAGGAGGTTGAAGTAATGATGATAGAATTCTGAAAATTTGGTATGTTTTTACATGAAGTATTCAGGAGGTCGTGTACAAATTTCACGACGATTAAGAATCTATTTATTGAACAATTAACATTTAAACGTTTCATAGGGACTTAACATCCTTAAGAATATATCCTTGAAAGAAAATTTTTTAATTCCAATAATTTACGGAGTTGTAACTATTTTAGTGACGCAGCAACTACGCCCGTCACGCCAGAGCGTAACTTTAGGTGAGTATTTTGGTCCTAGAATTTTGAAAAAATGATTTTTTTTTCATATTCTCAAAATTTAGACCGTTAAGAATGATCCTCGAAAAGAAATTTTTCAATTCCAATAATTTACGGAGTATAGCTATTTTAGTGACGCAGCAACTACGCTCGTCACGACGGAGCGAATTGGGCTATAAACGCCCCTACAAGTTTTGTACAAAAATTATTTTTTTTTTCTATTGTAAAAAAATTAAAAACTATTTAAAAAAAGTCAACAAACGCTATTTTTTGTTCAGATAGCCGCCATTTTGCGAATTTTTTCCCCCCTTTTTCTCTGAGTAAGGGCTGTAAAGACATTCTTACTAATTAAGAACCTTCTCTTAAATTTTGTATCGGATGACTAGAAGGGTTGCAATCATGTCATCTAGCCCACCGCTTTTTTAGCCCCAACTTAACCAGCTTGTAACTTATTTAATTTTCATTTTTTCTCTCAAATTTTTTTCTGTTTATTATAAAAATATCAATAAATATATTGTTAAAAAAAGAATAGTAAATAGTATTTTTTGTTTTTTTAATTGAACAAATTTCTTGACATTCTTCTCACTCGTGATGGTCAAATGATCCTTTTCCTATTTTCCATGTGTTCACTTTTATTTACTCCGTTGTAACCCAGGATATTCAATCAAAGTTTCTTCACAATCTCCGGAATTTCTCGAGAAAATTCCGAGGATGGACGAAAAAAAAAACGAAAAAAATCAAAATTGTTCCGAGTGAGAGGGACACGCGACTCAGTGTACACAAACGAGATGAGAGTCGTCGGCCTTCCTGTGTCCACCGGCAATAAACGTCACGGGCAGAAGAATAAGACACACCTCGTTCTTCTCTTCGTGAAAGAATGGAGAAAAAGAAAAAGAAATGTGTGACTATTTACCGAGCGAACGTCATACTTCCGCTCGGCAATGTCAAGCTCCGACTTCCGGTGGACTGTAAGGCGATCTTACATATATCGAGCCACACGCGCCCAACGCGCTCGAAATAAAGGATTTTTTTCCCATTTTTTTTTCTCACCTCTACTTCATACTTTTCTGATGTGTTGTTTCTAATTTTGTACGAGATCGGCGCAAAATCGCTCATTACGTCGGCCCTTGAGCTTCTGGTCATTTGACGAATGGGGATTTTTTTTTATTACGTAAAGTGAGAATCTTTGGACAAGGATGATAATAACTATTTTTTGTTGATTAATTTAACTTGTGAATTAATTTAAATTTAAATCGATCAGGGTTGCGAAATTTTTAATGAAAAATTATAATGCGATAACCATTACTTTTTTAATGGCTAATGAAATTAATGTCCATTAACCATTAACCATTAAAATTGAATGGTTAATGGAAATTATTTTCATTGACCATTAACCATTAACCATTAAAATTGAATGGTTAATGAATATTATTTTCATTGACCATATAAAAAATTATTTCCATTGACCATTAAATGTTAATGGTTAATGAAAATGCAATTGCATTAAAAAAAGTAATGCATTATTTGCAACCCTGCCCATTACAATGTAGTGTGTAATAAAAAAAAATTTCATTACCCATTGCAATGTAATGTGTAATGGACAAAACTTTGATTGCAATTTTGGGAATAGGAAAATATAGATGAATCAATTATTGCAATTTTGCATTACATCTTATTGACTTAGAACTTAGATTTTCACCTTAAATTCTAAAAAGTATCTATATTATAATTCTAAAAATCTAAGTTCTAAGTCAATAAAATGTAATGCAAAACTGCAATAATTTATTCATCTATATTTTTTCATTCCCAAAATTGCAATCAAAGTTTTGTCCATTACACATTACATTGCAATGGGTAATGGAATTTTTTTCTACTACACACTACATTGTAATGGACAGGGTTACAAATAATGCATTACTTTTTTTAATGCAATTGCATTTTCATTAACCATTAACATTTAATGGTTAATCAAAATCATTTCCATTAACCATTAAATTTTAATGTTTAATGAAAATAATTTCCATTAACCATTAAAATTTTATGGTTAATGAAAATAATTTACAATAACCATTAAATGTTAATGGTTAATGAATCAAAGTTTTGTCCATTACACATTACATTGCAATAATAATATAGATGCTTTTTATAATTATAATATAGTTGCTTTTTAGAAATTAAGGTACTTGAAAATCTAAGTCCCAAGTCAATAAAATGTAATGCAAAACTGCAATAATTTATTCATCTATATTTTTCATTCAATAATGCATTTATTTAATAATGCATTACTTTTTTTAATGCGATTGCATTTTCATTAACCATTAACATTTAATGGTTAATGGTAAATAAAAATAATTTCCATTAACCATTAAATTTTAATGGTTAATGAAAATAACTTCCACTAACCATTAAATTTTAATCGTTAATGAAAATCATTTCCATTAATCATTAAACTTTTATGGTTAATGAAAATCATTTACAATAACCATTAAACGTTAATGGTTAATGAAAATGTAAATGCATTAAAAAAAAGTAATGAATTATTTGCAACCCTGAAATCGATTAATTCAACTTGTAATAAGTGACTTCAAAGCAATTTCAAAACACAAGTGGGAACATTTGGGAATGAAAAATATTAATATTGATACCAACGATGAGAAACACTTTTTCGTGTGAATCCAATTCCTCGTTTAAAAAAAGCGACTAAACCAAACAATAGATAAATGTGAAGTAATAGCGAGATACTCGCGTATCTCTAAAAGTTCTATGCATATCTTATTTTACATCATAATTATCAGATTAATTACCTCCGTAGCTGCGTGCCTCATTTAGACTGGTATCAACGAATTTTCCTATCTCCGATATCCACAAACGGGGAATATCAAAAATAGTCTTTGGCACGGAATTAGAAAAAAAATAGAAAATTCAATGATCTCGAGGTAGAATTTTTTGGTGGTATCATCGACGTTCTCAGTCCGTTCACTATCAGCTGCCGGTCTTTATTCAACGTCACTATCGCTTTTTTCGTTATCCTCGAAGCGTTGTTGGTCAAAAATATCGATGAAAATTGGATTGCGGTGATTGAAACTTCACACTCTCCCCGTTTCAATCGGACAGTCCCTGCGAAATTGATTCTTGTTGACCAACGAGATTTTTTTTTTTTTTTTTTAATCTCTGAGCCAAAGTATTAGCTCAGGAACTTTGCGAACACATCAGCGTTGGTTCTTGATCGATGCACTCGCGAAAAATCGACTCAAAGAGCGGAGAAGAAGAAAGATGGTCGCGCTCCACCGCGATGATGACTGATTCTTCGTCGAGCCGCGAATAATAAAATTGCGCAAAAGAGTTAGATAGGTGTGCGCGAACGTCGCAACAGCCAACTAGAACGAGGAGGTGGAATATCTAACGATGGGAAAACGCCTCGCAATCTCTTTTTCGCGATCAAACAACAAACGAGAGACTCGACTAACTTGAAATACGTCTCGAATAAATCTTCCCGGATTTTTTTCAACCAAAATAGCGTGAAGTTATTGATTTTTTCATCAATTTGGAAAATTAACCCGCAACGAGAGGATTGTCCAACGATGGGAAAACGCCTCGGACTTTCCGTTTCGCGATTGAACGATAAACGACACTTCACTCGAAATTTGAATGTATCTCGAATACGTCTTTCCGGGCTTTTTTAGTTTGACGGCGGGAAATTACAAACATTTGAATTTTTTTCACTCGAAAATGGGCCTCTTTTAATCGACGGCGCGAAATTTGAAATATTTGAATTTTTTTTTTTTCTTGGACTTCAGTTTTGAAGTTCAGACTCGATGGAGGATACTCGTCGCGTAGATAGACTCACTATCGTTTGAAATGAGACACTCGGAGAGAGGAATGAATACCTAGTCCGGGACAGTGAGGTGCGAGTGATTCTCACGTCGGAAGAGCCGCGTGCAAGAAGCGACGAGACGAAACGAGAGCCAGTTTGCCGACGCCCCCTTATTCCCCATTGGTCAACTGTACACGCGTTTCCTCGGTCATTCTCAGCTATGATAATTACACATACTTGAAACGTACTGCACGTACGTACAGATTGAATCCTCAGGCAAGTATACCTGGTTTTGTATATATATGTATATACGGGTATTGTTGGTGGTCATCCCTACTCCGGGCTCAGAGGGGGTGATCAGTGTGGCTCGGGATTGAGGACTCATACTTTGGGGATTAGGGTCGGATCCGCAACAAGGATCCATTTTTCCCCTCCAGGTATATTTCCCATTATAATAGGAAAAACACCGGGAGGAGCTAATAATTAAAGTAGATCAAATGCTTCTTTTATAAAAATATATAGGTTCCCCAAAAGTTAGTTAACCAGATTTTGACAACCCTTTAAGGACTTTGAGAACAAGTGTGCATTTGGACGAAATTAGTTGATTGGCTTAATTGTTACAAAAAAAATTGCATGAATAATAATCCAGATTTGACCGGGGAATAAGAGACAATTGAATTAGTTAATGAGAAAGGGAAGAAAAGAGAAGGAGGACAAATGACCCAGGAAATTGAGGTCTTACGTTTTTCTAATCGAAATTCAATTTTTAATCATCATTTTGATTTTATTATTATTATTATTATTGTTTAATTTTTATTTTTAATTGTTGTAATTAAACCTTCTGTATTTTACATAAAAGAACCGAAGACCATTCTTATGAACGTGCAGATTAGTGTAAAAAAGACGCTTGCTAAAAGCAGAGCTTTTAATGTAAATATTTAGATTTGCCTCATCGCAAATTTTTATCTTCCATTTAAATAACACAGGAAAAAAAATGTAACTTTAAAATTTTAGACCTCGGCTTCAAGTCAATGTACCAAATCGAACAATACGTATTCTTGTATCGAATTAAACGGTCTACAAAAAAGATCTCATGATTTTTCGATAAACTCACTCCTTCGAAAGTTATTCACGGTCTAATATATATGGGCCAAAATTCTGGAAGGCAGCATGCGTTTGGGCCTCATAGTCGACGATTGTTTTGTAACTTTAGGGACACATAGTACAGTATGAGAGTATACTTTGAAATTTTTTTTGGATTTTTAAATCGACCAGTTTCACTGTACCGATAACGTCATTTTTTTGAAATTTCTTGAATGTCATGTTTCAATTAATTTCTCTAGACCCCTGTGATTAAAAAAAAAATTCAACATGTGTTTTCATCGAAAAAGATCTTAGCTTTTCAAAAAAAATATTTCCAAATAGGTGCCAATTCGTATGAGCATAGAAAAATAGGTTTTTTCCTCAAAAAGGCGTCTTATTGATGAGCCTACACTCCAATCTGTTTTTTCATCATTTTTTATTTTTTTCTGAGGTTTTTTTCATTTTTTATCGAGGTCGTTATCGATTTTTAACTCCATTTTTTATTTATTAGTACTGTAACAGGAGGATTTGACTATGAGAAAAAAGAATAATATCCTGAAAGCAATATAATATACACGATTCCGAGGAATGGGTGTGTAAACAAACTTTAAAAAACACTCATTCATCTTTTATGAAAATATTTATTGACGTATGCTTAATTTTGCGCAAAAAAAAAATCTTTAACAATTTTTACTTATTTTGCATTGGTTGCTTTTGAGTATACTAAAAAAAATATATATTTAACAACTTCTTGACGAAAAATTAACCATGCGTCAATAAATATTTTCACAAAAGATGAATGGATGTTTTTTGAAGTTTGCTTACACATCCATTCCCCGGAATCGTGTATATTATATTGCTTTCAGGGTATTATTATTTTTTCTCATAGTCAAATCCTCCTGTTACAGTACTAATAAATTTAAAGTTAAGTTAAAAACTCATAACGACCTCGATGAAAAATGATAGCAACAGTAAAATACAATACTAGCGTAGTAAGCATTATTGTATCCGCACTATTTTCTCGATATTTACAGCACCTCAGATTATATTTAATTCATAACGGTCTGATGCCGCAGGGATCCCACTCTGGAAAAAGAGTTTTTTCGTGCGTAAAAAAACCTCAGAAATCCGAAAAAAATATGAAAAAACAGATTGGAGTGTAGGCTCATCGATAAAACGCCTTTTTGAGGAGAAAACCTTTTTCTCTATGCTTATAAGAATTGATACGTATTTGGAAATATATTTTTTTTAAAGCTGAAATCTTTTTCGATGAAAATATGTCAATTTTTTTTTTTAATTACAGGGGTCTAGAGAAATTGATTGAAACATGACATTCAAGAAATTTCAAAAAAATGACGTCATCGGTACAGTGAAACTGGTCGATTCAAAAAAAAAAAAAAAATCCTGAGTGTACTCTCATACTGTACTATGTGTCCCTAAAGTTACAAAACAATCGTTGACTATGAGGCCCAAACGCATGCTGCCTTTCAAAATTTTGACCCATATGTATATTAAACTGTGAATATGGGTGAACTGATGTCGGCCATTTCTTTAAAAATTAGGTTATTTATGTTAATGCAATTTAAAAATTTGTTTCAGGAAAGATTTTATGATATTTAGTAATAAGTTTTAATCTAAATTTAATCTAAATTTAATCTAAATTTAACTTTAACCTTGAATAACTTTTGAAGGAGTGAGTTTATCGAAAAATCATAAGATATCTTTTTTGTAGAGCGTTCAATTCTCGACAAGAGTATGTATCGTTCATTTTGGTACATCGACTTGAAGCCGAGATATAAAATTTCAAGTTAAAAAATTTTTTTTCCTGTGTTATTTAAATGGAAAATAGAAATTTGCGACATATCTGAATATTAATATTAAGAGCTCTGCTTTTAACAGGCATCTTTTCCATCTTCCCGAAAGTATTTGACATGTTATTTCGAAAAACAAAAAATAGTCGCGTTTTTTAATCAGTCTAGTGTAGATTTCTTTTCTCTTGAAGTCGATCATTTAAATTTCGAAAAAAAGGGAATCACTCGCCGGGCAATTGAATTTGAAAATTGCATCCTCAAAGAGGAAGGTTTTCAATATTCATGAGAAATCGAGCTCGTTTACAAAGTTGTCGCAAATCGTATCAGATATGGTTATAAATCTGGCATTTGGCTCTTTATCATGAACTTAGGGGTAGAAAAATAGTAGCTTAGAGAAAGAAGTGTTAAAAATTTTGAAAAAATGGAGAATACTGAAAAATGCGTAATCATAATGATGAAATAATAGGAAAGAATTACGTAAAATATTTATTTTATATTTGGATCAAATTTCGTTTTTTTTTGCAACTGTCTCTCGTATGCATTTTCGATAAAACATATCGTTCTAATAATCTTTTTGGGGCACATCTCGATCTACTCTCAAAACACACATATCAAAACCCCAAATATCTTATCGAGCAGATAGTATTTATGAGCGCAAAGAGAGATTCGAAAAGAATTTACTCTTCAGACACTGACAGTACTTTCGAAAATCAATATTGTTGTAGGTACATGCAGAACTTTTACAACTTTTATCCAGATTCATTTTTGTCACGTGTTTCAACAAAAATTTTCCTAGTGACATCCATCATGAATTAAAATTGTTTCCATGATTTCGACGATGCTTTTTCAACAGTCAATCGCGTTTTGATTAAGGACGTACTCTGGTCTAGAATTTTGAAAAAATCATTTTTTTGCATATTCTTAAAGTTTAGACCTTGAAGAATAAATCCTCGAAAGGAAATTTTTTAATTCCAATAATTTACGAAGTTGTAGCTATTTTAGTGACGCAGCAAATCGGACTATGGACATTTCATCTCAAATTTATGATATTTCAAGTTCTACTCAACCGATTCACTTCAAATTTTTTACCAATTACCTCCACTTCTGTATCGAAATTATTTTTTTTTTGCTGTTGTAAATACATTAAAAACTATGGAAAAAAGAGTCAAAAAATGCCTTTTTTGTTCAGACAGACGCCATTTTGCAATTTTTTTTTTCGTTTTCCCTGAGGTAGGGAATATAAGGACATTCTTATTAATTGAGAATCTTTTTTTTAAGTTTTGTATCAGATGTCTAGAAAGGTTGCAATCGTGTAAATCAGCACCCCCCTTTTTTACCCCTAACTTTACCAGCTTACAACTTATTAAATTTTGTTTTCTTTTTTATTCGAACATTTTTTTGTATATATTATCAAAATATTAATAAATATGTTGTAAAAAAAAGGATGCTAAAAATATAATTTTTTTTTATCGAGCTCGATAAAACGAGCTCAAAATATACGTCTCTAGACCAGAATACTGCCTTAATGCAGGTGACTATTCCCATTTACCATTTGTAGTATTCACTTCGATTTTTTAATATTTATCCATATTTAATACTTTTACTATTTACCTATTCACCAATTTACTAACCATCTCGTCTCGCAATAGTAATACAATTTTTTTGATTATTCATGAGGGTAATTAATAGCAACAAAAACTGCATCCATTTCGTCGCTGCACTGAGAGAAAAAATTACTAGAACTAGTGAAATAAAGTTTTGAAGGCAAAAAATCATTTTTTTTCATTATTTGCCAAAACACATTAGATTGGTTCCCTTATATGTTTACTTGGTTCATTTTTTTCAGTCAATTCCATAAATTTCTGTTTCAATAAACGAATTTACTTGAATCTAACAATATGTTATCAATTATATGTAATATGTTGTTTGAATCAAGAACACATTTGATCATTCAAAACATGCATGTCTTTTAATACAGGAAGCACGGAGGAAAAAAAATTGTTGAATCAACAAATTAATTAGTCCAATCAACGGGAAAAATGATTGATTCAATCAAATGCGTGTTTATTAATTGTTGCTAAACATTTTATAAAAAATGTATAGCCCTTGCCAAATAATTTAATATGCATAGTTTAGTGACCCCAAAAAGAGATAAATAGAAAAAAAGAAAAATCTGCGCCAATTCTCCGGTCTAATTTCTCTGTCCGACCGAGATTCGAACCTTCGACCCTACCCACCATCATACCTATCCTACCTAACTACCTAACACGCTACCTATTACGCAATCGACTGCTACTATGCACTTGAAAAAAGTTAGGAGTTATGAAGATTGGAATATAAGAAAACATTTTATAAACCAGTTTTTTAATTTTTAACAACTTATGTATACTATTAAAGGATACTATTATGTATACTATTAAAGTATACTATTATGTATACTATTAAAGTATAAGTATACTATAGAAATGATAGTTCTTTGCGTCATTCCAAACAAATATTCTATTGGAATAAAATAATGTGTTATTTATTTTACTGCAGCTTCTTTTCAAATAATCACAATCAATTTTATATCTAATAAATATTGAAAATACCACAGAAATATTTTTAGAAGTAAAATAATGATGAATTTATTGCAAAGAAATAATTTTTTCAAAAAAAATAATTTTGTATTGAATTCGTTTTTTAGATTCAAATAATCTCATGTTTACGATGCGATCAATGTAATTAATCCAATGAATACAAATTTAATCAAATCTTGCATGCATTTAATTGTTACTATTAAATAAGAGTTTAATATAATGGAGTAATAGATTCGTGAAAATATTTTTTTAAATGAAGAATGAATTTCTTGGTTCAACAAATAAATAATCGAATTCATACTTTCATTTAATAAATAAATTCATGTTCTCAAATTCAGTAATTTTTTCTCTCAGTGTGTTGAATGAAAAATCTTGTCTCAGTTCACCGGAAATTTGAATTTTTTCTCCGACTTCCTGGACAAATAGAAGAAATCAAGTTGCTACTAAAGAAAAATATATTTTCCCTTGGTCGCGACCAGGTGAGAAATCTATAAACATATATATTTTTGGAAAAGTTGATAAAGCTTTGCTTTTGCTCTCGTGATTGATATATATAAGGTCTGAGGACGGAGGGGCGACGTCTGCACAGAGGGGTGAGAGAAGAGAGAGAGAGAGAGAGAGAGAGAGAGAGAGAGAGGGCGAGGAGAGGGGAGAGAGGAGAGAACCATTGTTTGTTCTGCGATAAGGTTGCTAGGCGAGAGAACGACAAACGAGAGAGGTTCGAGATAAGGTTGCGACGTCAAGCGGCTGCCGTGTGTCCGTATATAAAGTGTACCAAGCTGAGAGACGCCAAGCGGCCATATTGCTTTTACATGCGCCGCTTGCGCCGGATTTCCCTCCCGAGACCGCCTGCCGTTTTGCTCCGTCGCCATTTTGTATCCTCAGAGTCATATTCAATATTTCCTATATTTTATTTGTCACGTTTCGTGGATCATCAGGGCTCTTTTCTTTTCCTCAGCTCTCGCTCAAGAGGGGGAGGAAAAAATTTGTGGCTGAGCAAAAAAAGAGAGATAGGGAGAGGAAGACCTCTCTCCCTCTCTCTCTCTCTTTTTCTTCAGTCACAAATTCGACCAATCGAGACTCGACACTCGCAAACACTCATTCGAGGGATGATGAGTCATCGTCGATTTGTCGACTGATCCCTGTTGAGACTCGCAAAAGCATCGCAAACAAACTTTTCTTCACGAAAATACGTCATCCTCTTGCACATGACTTGTGCAGCCGCCACAACAAAAAAAAACCTTCGACGAGAAACAGAGAACGAATTGTAAAAGAAATCACGAGGTGACTCTGATTCATCTACAAACTTGCGACCCTGATGGACTCCCGTTGGACTCCCTTTGGACTCGTCATAGCAGATTCGACACGCCATTTGTCCAATGACCAATTATTCATCGATGACTCCCTTGGAAGAGGACTTGGATGAGGGGTTCTCGAGGAGGAATTATCGTTTTTCCCTTTGTGAAATTATTACACTGCTGAGCATTTGAAGCAGGTCAATGGGAAACTATAGGATTTCAAAAAATATTTGTTGACTTTTTCAAGGAGAAGGATTCGGTCATTGGATCCTTCCAAAGTAGTTGAAAATGTGGGACTTATTGTTTGGGGCACGTGCGAAAAATCAAAACTTATCTTTTTCTCTGACCCATCGATGCCAATAAATAATGGATGAAGACACATCAGTCTTTGACTATATTTCACAAGTGACTCACAATGACAATGATCTTTAGCAATATTTTTAACTGCCCAGTTTCATCGATTTCCTTTTGCAATTTAAAGTTTGTCAATCTGCAAAGCTAAAAGTGAAAGTCAGATGGAGATTAAAAAGCAGTAAATTGTTGATTAAATAAATTAAATTAAATTAATTAAATAAAGTAAATTAAATTAAATACATTAAATAAATAAATGATAATAATCAAATAAAAATGAAGATTCATATTCTTTGACTGAACTTTTCCACAAAAAATCATCACATTTCCGGTCCTAAGGGAACAATGTTAGAATTATTTGTAAATCGAAATTAATGCACCGACATTGTAAAATTAATAGTGGTATATTACAAGTAATATATTTGTATGTATTGATATCAATATATCGACGTATGATTTTTGAAAATATTTAGCGTAATTCTACAATTTTTCTGGTAAAATTACTACACTGGTGTATTAATTCGATCAGCGGTATATCCAATTTGGAATTTTAATACACCGTATGGAATATCCATGCACGAAAATTGAAATTAATATCCAGGCTTCGTAAAATTGTGTGAAAAATACATTCGCAAGGTCTCGTAAATTTGTATGACCAGTGTCTAAAAAATATTGCAGAGATTATTTGTGAATTTACTATAGAAAGTAATATTGAATTTACAAATCTTGGTATATGAAATCTAAATTGATGCACTGGTATTTAAATATTTTAACGTCGTACATTAAAATTAATATATTTATATTGATATTCATACATCGTCGTAGGATTTATACAATTTCTAACCATAATTCCCCATTTAATGACTTAAAATTAATACACCGGTGTATTAATTCAATAATTACTACTTACATTTAGAATTTTAATGCACTTTCAGGAATATCCATGCATAAAAATGAAAATTAATATGCAGGTTTTGTGAAATTGTATGAAAAATACAATCGCAAAGTCTCGTAAATTTATGTGACCAGTATCTGAAAAATGCAATGCATATGCTACTTTTAATTCTTGTATATCGGTAACTGAAAATAAAGCAGTATGAAGAATATACTATTTCCGATTTGGAATTTATACACGAGCATTGGAATATTCCCAGTTTTCCAATTTACTTTATGATCAGTCATCGTCTTATTCAACTTGGCAACTAAAATTTACTACCCTTGGGTGTTAATTCGATTGTTAGTAGACAAATTTGGAATTTTAATACACCGTTTTGAATACGCATACACAGAAATAATTAATAGGCGGACTGAGTCTCATCGGGATTAAATAATTTTTGCATTCTGAGCCGTCATATTGGAGGCGCCATTTTGAATTTTAGAATTTTCAGTTTAGATCGATGATCAACGATCTCGAAAACTCTCGATCGCCAAGTTTAATTGAAAATAAACCATCATTGCATTTTGATCCGCCATTTTGAATTGTACGAAATTAGCTATATTTCGAATTAAGATTCGAATTCGCGAATCCGAAAAACAACTTTCACCGAGTATCGCACATTTAAAAGCACATCATTATTTTTTCGGGTTTCAGGCATTCATATATCACACAAGTGGAAGAAGTTCATAAGTAGTCGATAGCGTAATAGGTAGCGTGTTAGGTAGATAGGTAGGATGGTAGGCAGGGTCGAGGGTTCGAATTCCGGTCGGACATAAAAAGTAAATCAGAGAATTGGCGCAGATTTTCGTTTTTTTCGATTTATCTCTTTTTGGGGCCGGTAAACTATGCACATTAAATTATTTTGCAAAGGCTATATATTTTTTATAACACGTTTAGCAACAATTAATTACAATTACGACTGCGTAATTTTCATGAGATGGACCTTGAAAATCAATGAAAACTTGAAAATTACTACGGATGGTCGTGTGAAATTCCAGAACCGGTTCATCAATTTTCACACATCGCTGCTTTGTATCTCTTAGAACTGGGTATATTAATCTTCATGTTCATTGTTGAATTATGAGAAACGAGATTGTTTCCTTAAAACACAGTTAGTTGACTTTAATATACACAATAGTATATTAAAATTTGGATACACCGCTGTTCTGTGTCTCGTACAACAAAGTATATTGAATCTAATACTCTTGTAGTATTTTCAAAAGACTCTGCATGAATATTGAGAAAATATTCCATTTTTTTAATACATAGTGTATTTAAATTTCAAAGCTACCCGTGCCTGATTTTTCAAAGGGGGTCCATGCAAATAAACTTCCTATACCGGTATATTAATTTTCAAACAAAATTTTTTTACAGCTATCTTTTCGTCTTTTGCCTCGGTAAAAGACAGATCGATTTGCTTGATTGGCAAAAAAGGATCTGCAGCCCTCATGAGACTTTTGGTCTGGGAATTGGATCGACGTCAAACGAGTTTGTCCGAATCAGCGTTGGCGCACCTCTCGCTGTATGACGAAAAATGTTGCAGGAGTCGGGAGAGGTGTAAAGCCTCAAGATACGAGGGATGATACGGTCTCGAGACGGCCTCAGACATCACCTCACATATCTAAATGTGTATGTACGTATGTGTGTATATAATATAGAGGCTCAGAAAGGAGGCTCGGAACGATAGGTCGTGAGCCACAAAGCGTTGTCAAAATAAACGGCACTATCGCAATTTATCTCGTTTCCCATGATAATAAGAGATAAAACTGCATCATTACATTAGCTAGTATCAGCTAAAATGATAATTTCAGTCGACGGAACGACCAGGAACGCGTAGGGCCGAGCCACACTCTTCCTGTCCAGTCGCGATCATCTTTTCGTCTCATTCGTTTTACACGAAAAATGTGCAATTATTTGCGGTTGTTTTGAGCCAATTAATGTGCAATGTAATTTACAAAGAGATCGCTGTATCTGGGTCAAATTTGACCACCATGGATTTATATCACAGTGAAGATGCGGTCAAGTGATTTGTCTCAGGACTATCGAGGCTATTTAACGATAAAGTCTTTGGGAAAAGACTTTGAGCTTGCGCTGCTTTTGAGATTAAATGTAACATTACAATGAGAAAACAGTTTATTCGCAGTAAAGAAATATTTTATTTGTGTTAAAATAATTTATTAACTGTTGACAGATATTAATTAAATTTATTAACTGTTAACGAATAATTGATTTCGCCATGTTCAACTTGACATTTGTTAACAGTTAACAAATCCTGGTACATTGTTTTCTTACTGTAAGAATCGAAGGATGCAAATGAATTTTATCCTTATTGAGGACGAAAATTTAGACCTAGTGAAGCTTTACAAGGAATGTTATTCAAGTTTCCTTTTGGTATCGAATTATTATGAAATTTGAAAAAAAAAAATGCTGATGCACAGAAAATTGTGTTGAATGAGGAAATTTTCTATAATTTTGACAGTGTTCTTATATTTATAATTAATTCTTAATTCATTTTATTATTGGAGATAAATTCAGGATTGTCTTTGAAAAGGAACGATGAATATTTTAATATTATTATTTGGAAAATGGTTTATCATTTTGAATCGAAGTTAATTTACGCTAAATTTTTTTATCGAAATTCTGCGCTGAACAAAAATGACCAAAATATCAATAAATTTTATTGTTATTGCGGAATCGACATTGGGAAGGCTTGAGGCGAGTTATTGAGTGTTTTCAACGATTAAGATCATGAATTAGCTAATTATTTATTGCTAGCATTTTTAATTTGTTAATGAAACAAATCATTGCAATTTTTACTTATTTTTAATTCACTATTAAATGACCTGAGATAATTTTTTTTTACTGAAAAAAAGATGGAGGCTGTGTGAAAATTCTGAGCAACAAGATCTCGCATCTAAAAATGGCGTTTTGAATCCACTTTTTTCAATTTTTATTTGCTTCTTGGAGATTTAGCTTCGCTCGAGATTCGAAAAATAATGAAAAGATTTTGTATTATTGCGAGAACGAAGTAATTCGCGGAATTTGCGTCATCGCTCGAATTAAAATCTTCATCATTTCACGTCGCTCGTACTCGACGTTCGTTCTCCGCCATTTTATCGTCAAGACTCCCTTATCAGCGAACCTGATGAAGCAGTAAAAGCATGACTGATATAGATATATACGTTACGATAAGGGGAGATTTCGAGTGGATCCCGTTATCATGAAGAGATATCATTCTCGAAAAAAAAACCCATTCTTTTTGAATTTTTGTACAACTTGTAAATTCTTATCATTGGTCGATTTTTTCCCTTCACTCTTTCTCCGCGCTCGTTCGAAGCGCGAGAAAAATAAGAGTTTCGAGCATTGAAAGACGGAATTGTGCAATAAAGGCGATTTGATATTTGTAGAAATAAAAGCTCAGCGGTGAGCAACAATTTTTTTTTTATCATTGGAGACACACGTGTGTCATTAGAATCAATCTCTCGCTAACGATCAGTGGGACAAAACCGTCAACTGACTAAAAAAAAAAAAAAAATAGGAATCTTCAGAGATTCGTATGGAAGATACGAAGCAATTTACTAGTTTAACGAGATTGCGCTCGATATTATTTGGTAAATTCAATCGCAAAGTCGAACGACATTCGATTTTATCCAAAAACTCAGTAAAGAATATACTTGAAAAGTGAATTTAGTTATCGGTTATCAGTCAGGAAATAAATAGGAGAAGAAAAATCATATATGGGTCAAAATTCCGAAAGGCAGCATGCGTTTGGGCCTCATAGTCGACGTTTGTTTTGTAACTTTAGGGACTCATAGTACAGTATGAGAGTACACTCTGGAATTTTTTTTGGATTTTTAAATCGACCAGTTTCACTGTACCGATGACGTCATTTTTTTTTGAAATTTCTTGAATGTCATGGTTTAATCAATTTCTCTAGACCTCTGTAATTAAAAAAACAAAAATTTCGACATATATTTTCATCGAGAAAGATCTCAGCTTTTCAAAAAAAAATATTTCCAAATACGTACCAATTCGTATAAGCATAGAAATAGTACATTATATCACGAGGACGTAAAAACATTTTCTGACGAGTGATGTACGATACTTTATATCACGAGGTGCATTATAAACGTTTTCACGTCCGCTTGCGGACGTAAAAGCGTCCATTATTGTACTGAGTGATATAAAATAGGTTTTTCCCTCAAAAAGGCGTTTTATCGATGAGCCTACACTCTAATCTGTTTCTTCATATTTTTTCGGATTTCTGAGGTTTTTTTACATGAAAAAACTCTTTTTCCAGAGTAGGATCTCTGCGGAATCAGACCGTTATATATTAAATATGATCTGAGGTGCTGTAAATATCGAGAAAATAGTGCGGATACAATAATGCTTACTGCGCTAGTATTGTATCGAGGGTTTTTTTACCGACAAATTTCCATTTTAGAAGCATTTGTAGGCAAAAATTTTCATCAAAAATCAATTTTTGTGTTGGGAAGCCGCCATTTTGTTAAAAATAAATATTTTGCTTATTCCTTCGATTAAATACTAGATTATACCTTATATCAACGAAATCTTTTTTATTTTTTTATTTTGCATGATCCACTTAAGAGTGTTCACCGCAAAACGCCTTTTCAGTGGACCTCCCGGAGCACGGCTTACAGCGACTCCAAAAATCATTATTTTTTTAAAAGAAAAATTTCAGAATAAATTCAAAAGTTACAAAAATGTGTATTTAAATTTTTAGGTCAATAAAATGAAATGTCTTTCAAAAAAAAATTTTTTGAAAAATCGCTTCTTTCGGCCTCCTGACTGCGTATAACCCGTTAATAAAAATCCCCAAATCTATATATATCAGCAATTTTGTCCAATGAAATTTTTTTTACTAAGAATTAATTGTCCTATCGAATTTCAACACAATTTTTTCCAAATTCACATTGAAAAAGGTGTTTGGAAAAAAATGTTCTCCCCGTTGAAAAAATATTCTATAATAATGATTAAAAATTTGGAAGAGCAGAGCATCAAGAATGGATGTGAATTCGTTGTACTTTCAACAGAAATAATAATGTTAGAAATGAGATGGAAAAATACAAACAAGAAATAATTATCGCACATCAACATTGGTTGGAATTTCCCGGACTCTTTCTCTCTCTCTCTCTCTCTCTCTCTCTCTCTCTCTCTCTCTCTCTCTCTCTCTCTCTCTCTCTCTCTCTCTCTCTCTCTCATTCTTTCCCTCTTGCAACTCCACGAGTACAAATTCTCGGCTACATTTTGTTGAGGACATTTACCCATCCGCCTGCGGAGCTTTTACAGCGCAATCATATTACTGAAAATTTATAACGAGGCTCCAGCGAGGCTCACTCGCACCTCGCTGCCTCGAGATAGAGCGATTAACAACGGGGACTGTCGAGCAAATAAGTATATGGGGTATTCCCGCCGAAATTTTCACGTCCGAAACCGGACCGTCTTGAATAATTATGAAAAAATTTTTCCGAAAGATATTCTCAAAAAGAAAAGACTCGTATTTTTTTGTTAAGGCCGACAATTGATATTTTTCGTCGTACGATTTTAGTAAAAAATCCGAATTTTTCACTAACTCTCTACTCTAAACACGTGGTATCTTGATAATTCGAGATCCTATCGAAAAACGCTTCAGACAAAACTTGTTCGTTATAAAACGAGTAAAACAATTGATATTTTTTAAAAGAATTGTGGGCACACGAAAGTTTGTTTTTGCTCCATAAAACATAAAAAACGTTTTTTAAGCAAGTACGCCACCTCGAATTATAAAATAAAAAAAATTGTAAAAATTCTATAAGAAATCACGAAATTTTTAAAACCAGAATGGCAAGATCAAAATCCGCAAAGCTACGGCCAATCGAATTTTCGTCTTGTCCTGATTTTTGAACCAGAGTATGCAGAATGATATGTTCTCGAAAAATTGTACACAGAAATACATTTGAATATTTATTTAATTATACATACGTAGATATGTACGTATATACGTATATTATTTAATACAAGTATGAAATAATATACGTAATATTTAATTATACATATGTATATGAGGCATTCCAGCTATAATTCAAAGTAACCGAGCGGCCATTACCTCGACATTTTTTTTTCGTGTCGCCGATTTTTTTTCATTTACTTTGCGACAAAAAAAACATACGTATTTTTCAAAAAAAATTATTTTTCATCCTCTTCCGTTTTAACACCCTTCAAAGTACAAATTTGTGTTTTTTCGACCAGAGTGTATCCTCCGATTTTTTTCAAATAAATTGACAAAAAAGTACGTTTAAAACCGCATCTTTTTATCGCTATTCCATCATGGAGAAATCATTTTTCGATTCTTTCTATGTGTATGAAACTTTGAAAAATATGTTTTTGGTCGTAAAAAAAACAGTAAGTACATAGGTAACGTTGTTGATGCTATTATTTATTAATATAGTTATAATATTTATGTACACATAAATAAAAAAATAAACAATTATTTTTCATCCTCTTCCGTTTTAACACCTTTCAAAGTACAATTTTTTTTTCGACAAGAGTGTATCCTTCGATTTTTTTTCAAATGAATTGACAAAAAAGTACATTTCAGTACATGGAGAAATCATTTTTCGATTTTTTCTATGTTTATGAAACTTTGAAAAATGTGTTTTTATTCGTAAAAAAGAGTAAGTACACAGGTAACGTTATGGAAGTTATTATTTATTAATACAGTTACAATATTTATGTGTACATAAATATTGTACACATTTTTGTATACGTTAAAAACACATTTTTCAAAGTTTCATACACACAGAAAAAATCGAAAAATAATTTCTCCATGATGGGATTGCGATCAAAAGATGCTGTTTTTAATGTACTTTTTTGTCAATTTATTTGAAAAAACATACACTCTTGTCGAAAAAACAAAAATTGTACTTTAAAAGGTGTTAAAACGGAAGAGGATGGAAAATAATTTTTTTTGAGAAATACGTATGTTTTTTTTGTCAGAAAGATACTGAAAAAAAAATCGGTGACACGAAAAAAAATGTCGAGGTAATGGCCGCTCGGTTATAGCTGGAATGCCTCATATTCTTTCATACTTGTATGAAATAATATACGTATGTATAATTTTTTTATTTTTTTTATTTTTTTATTTTATAATTCAAGGTGGCGTACTTGCTGAAAAAACGTTTTTTTGTGTTTTATGAAGTAAAAACAAACTTTCGTGTGCCCACAAATTTTTTTTTCAAATATCAATTGACGAATATCAAATAACGAATATCAAATAACGAACAACTTTGTCCTAAGCGTTTTTCGATAGGATCTCGAATTATCAAGATACTGCGTGTTTAGAGTAGAGTTAGTGAAAAATTTGGATTTTTTACTAAAATCGTACGACGAAAAATATCAATTCTCGGCCTTAACAGAAAAATACGTGTCTTTTCTTTTTCAGAATACTTTTCGGAAAAAAATTTTCATAATTATTCAAGAGGGTCCGGGTTCGGACGTGAAAATTTTAGCGGGAATACCCCATATACAGGCTTTCTTCCTTCATTGTTTTTTTTTTCATCTTTTAGTTAGGTACATGGTAAAACGTGACTGTTGAATCGACGACGACGATGAAGAAGATAACGATGATTTCGAAGAATCATCGTGACAAAGTACAGTTTACGTAAATTTATACAGGGGATGAAAATGTTCATGCTTAAAATAGGCAATAATTAATGACAATTATGAACGTATTTCGGTAATAAAAATTAGAGAGTGAGAAGTGATAAAAATTTTGCATTTAGTGAGAATATATATAATCTAAGAAGCCTGAAAGTGGAAAAAAAGATTTTTTTTCCGTTTTTGGATTTTTTGACAGCAACCATTTAAAATTTAAAAAAACTGATACATTTTTCATATTCTCCGGTCAATTGCCAATCGAATATACATTCTCAATATCCGGTTTAAAAAAAAAAATGTAAAAACCACCAAATTTTTCGCCATTGATTTTTCACGATTTTTTAAATTTTCTAACGGCGACAATTTCTGAGACATCGGGATGAACCCAACGGCATTTCCTAAGTCCATCCAAAGTGTGTTAAGAAAAAAATAATAATTTTTATCGGTGCACAAAAAACGGAGCTGCGGAGCTTTGCAATATCGACTTTTCGACGTTTTTCAAAACTTCATCAAAAACGTCGAAATTTTTTTATATCGATTTTAGTGGAGATCGAAGCTCCTATTTGATGGGAAATTTTCCGCCGATTACGAATGTGCTATTTGCATATCCTAATTTTTACGGTAAAATAATGGAAAAAAATACTTTTGGATATTCATATTTTGAATGGAATTTAATTAGTTTCCTTTGAATGATGAAGGAAAACTGGCAAGGATTTCAAACTAATTTCAATATTGCCCTCAACTAAATTAACAAAAAACTATAATTACTCAAAGGCGACATAAAAAAGAATTAAAATCTCCTTCGATTCGTATCTTGAGATTTATCATTTTAAGAGTCTATTAAATATTTTCCTCAGCGTTGATTTCGTATTGTTGAATTTAATTAGACTTTTCGTTGTATAACAAACGGAAAACTTCAATGATTTCAAACTAGTTCCAGCTTTACCCTTAACTAAATTAGCATAAAACTAATCGTGTCATTTAAAGGCGACTTAAAAGAAAATTCAAATATTCTTCGACTCATTTCTGAAGATTTATTATTTTCAGAATGTATTAAATATTTTTCTCAGCGTCAATTTTGTATTGTGGAATTTAACTACACTTCTCGTTAAATAACAAATGGAAAACTACAAGGATTTAAAATTAATCATTTAAAGGTGACCCAAAAAATAATTAAAATCTCATTCGACCAATACCTCAAGATTTAATATTTCCAAAAGGAATCCAATATTTTCCTCGGCATCAATTCCATATTGTGGAGTTTAATTCAAGTTTTCATTAAATAACAAACGAAAAACTTGAAGGATTTCAAACTAATTTCAACATTACTCTCAACTAAATTACCAAAAAACAAATTGTCTAACTAATTACTAAAAACCTAAAATAAAGGCAATCCAAGAAAGAACAAAATTCTCATTCGACTCGTATCTCAAGCAGAGTTGCAAATAATGCATTACTTTTTTAAATGCATTTGCATTTTCATTAACCATTAACGTTTAATGCTTATTGGAAATTATTTTAATGGTTAATGGAAATTATTTCCATTAACCATTAAATGTTAATGGTTAATGAAAATGCATAAAAAAAAGTAATGCATTATTTGCAACCCTGCCCATTACAATGTAGTGTGTAATAGAAAAAATTTCCATTACCCATTGCAATGTAACGTGTAATGGACAAGACTTTGATTGCAATTTTGGGAATGGAAAAATATAGATGAATTAATTATTGCAGTTTTGCATTACATTTTATTGACTTGGAACTTAGATTTTTAGAATTATAATATAGATGCTTTTTTAGAATTTAAGGTGAAAATCTAAGTCCTAAGTCAATAAAATGTGATGCAAAATTGCAATAATTTATTCATCTATATTTTTCCATTCCCAAAATTACAATAAAAGTTTTGTCCAGTATACTTTACATTGCAATATTAATATAGATGCTTTTTATAATTATAATATTTATAATATAACACATTACATTGCAATGGGTAATGGCATTTTTTTCTATTACATTGTAATGAGCAGGGTTGCAAATAATGCATTACTTTTTTTAAAGCAATTGCATTTTCATTAACCATTAACATTTAATGGATAATGGAAATCATTTTAATGGTTAATGAAAATAATTTCCATTCACCATTAAATTTTAATGGTTAATGAAAATAATTTCCATTAACCATTAAATTTTAATGGTCCATGAAAATAATTTCCATTAACCATTAAATTTTAATCGTTAATGTAAATAATTTCCATTAACCATTAAATTTTAATGGTCAATGAAAATAATTTCCATTAACCATTAAATTTTCATGGTTAATGAAAATAATTTCCGTTAACCATTAAATTTTAATGGTCAATGAAAATAATTTCCATTAACCATTAAATTTTAATGGTTAATGAAAATAATTTCCACTAACCATTTAATTTCAATGGTTAATGAAAATAATTTCCATTAACCATTAAATTTTAATGGTCAATGAAAATAATTTCCATTAACCATTAAATTTTAATGGTTAATGAAAATAATTTTCATTAACCATTAAATGTTAATGGTTAATAAAAACAATTTCCATTAACCATTAAATGCTAATGGTTAATAAAAATAATTTCCATTAACCACTAAATTTTAATGGTTAACGAACATAATTTCCATTAACCATTAAATGTTAATGGTTAATAAAAATAATTTCCATTAACCATTAAATTTTAATGGTTAACGAACATAATTTTCATTAACCATTAAATTTTAATGGTTAATGCATTACTTTGTCATTAAAAATTTCGCAACCCTGATCTCAAGTCTCGTCATTTCCAAAATGTATCAAGTATTTTCCTCAGCGTCGTTGTCTCCAAACATCTGCTGTAATAGAAAAAGGCGCGAAACAATCTTTTTCCCTGTGTCTTTCGCACAAACGACGTGTGTCGAAGGAAAATACTCGTTTTGGATCGTATTTCATCAGCGCACGAAAAACCGTCAGACGAATCATTCTTCGTCCGTCGGTATCGCGCAAACAATGATCGGCCGTTGAAAAAATTCTAGATTCCTCATCGTTCAAAGTAGAGGATCCATCAGGACCGATTGTGCTTCTCTTCTCGTCGAAGCGGGACCGAATTATAATTAGCGCCGAACGAGAACCGTCAGAATTATCGCGAGTATTACCTGATATATTATTTCCATTATCTCGTATGTACAGAACGACGTGGCTATGTGCTTAATGATTAATAAAATATTATCTACATCCAGACGGGCTATCTCCTCCCTGACGACGGATAGTTTCGTGCCAGACGTATCCGAAGACTGTTCAGCGACGGTTTGTGTTCTTTCGCGTTAAAAACGATTTTTCGTTTAATTTAACGTTCTCCGGTGGAATTGATTCACGACTCGAGCAAACGCTCGATCGATGAACGATGATGGAAAAAAAAAATTGAAAAACAAATACCAAATTCCACGAGAAAATGTGGGCAAAATTGACCGACAAATTTTAAACACAAATGAACACACGCGATCAAGTTTATTCGATTGAAAATCGAGTGATTTGCGATCAAATCGGACGTCAACGTGAAAAAGATTAATTTGGCGATTAAATTGGTCCAATGAGCGCAGATATTTTCGAGTGTCAGTGAACATTTATTCGACGTTTATTCGCAATCGGATTGGGAAAAAAAAAAAAATCTTCGAGACTTCTTCGATAGAACTGGAAGATAGACTTACGAATTTAATAATTAAGGGAACGTACCCATACTACGAGACCTGTTTAAGGGGGGGGGGCTCAAAATACCACGCTTGGTCACAGGGACGGGGGGGGGGGGGGGGGTTAGGTTTTTGTCAAGTAGTAAATATCCTCTAGAGAAATCTCGCACTTTTTCGAGCTCATATACACTCAGTCAAAAAATTAAAGGAACAGAAAAATTTGCGAGATTTTTCAGCGATTTTCCAAAGGCTGTAACTTTGTTATTTTTTATCGAACATTTAAAAAAAAAAATGGGTCACGTAGTATGGGTACGTTCCCTAAACGATAAAGAGCAAATTTGAACTTGAATTGACGGCAACTGTGACCTGAATTTTGTGTCTTTCGAAATTTCAAAGGAACGTTTACGTTTGAAAAAAATTGTATTTTTGTTGAGGTGGAAATATAGTAGTTATTTTTGAGTTGTGATGCAATTAAAAAAAAATTTTTTTTTCAAAATTTGGAAGGAATTTTGCAAAAGTATTGATGAGTTTGCTATGAATGAATTATATTGTGGATATGTTGTCGGTCAATTTTGGAAACTGAATCATTTTGAGCCGATTTAGTGCGAAAGGTTCAATGCTTTTGTTTAAATTCTCAGTCGGTAAGGTTTTTTTTCCCCAAATCGATCGCAACTTTGAATTAGATGTTCCATATGTTTAGCAATTTAAATCTGCATTGAATGAATGCCACAGTTTAAATGTAGTATTTGAAAGCTTGAGAAGCTTGAGAAGTTTCTCTCAATCGGTAACAAAACGGTAAATTCAAACTTTTTCGGGTGCTTTGATTTTTCCAAAAACGAATAAAGCGCCATAGAAGTGTGATTCAAACATGAATGGAATTTTTTTTTTCAAAAACTTGAGGTATTTCTGTAAAAAGTTTGAATTTGCTATTTTGTTAACGACTGAGAGACTTCACGACTCGGTCGGTAAATGCCAACTCTTATCTTCACTTCGGAAAAAAAACCTTTATTTTTCTGCCAATACAGCAGAAGGTGACATTTTTTCTCTGGGAGAGAATTCTCATGAATTCTCTCCCGATCAATCATTCCACCCAAAATTAGACGAATTTGCCAAACGAGAAATGTGACTCAAAAAAAGTATGCCAGCTTTCTGCATGATTATATATTAATATATAATTCAATGATTCAGCCTCACATCTCTCAATTAATTAATTCGAAATAATATTCAACGAGATTGATAGGATTTTTCGAAAACGTACTAAATTAATTTTTTACAGCACAAACACAAATCTACTGCGTTCAATGAACAGTAATTAAATTTTTTTATTCCCAAATATCGAAAAAGCAACGAAAAAATCCAGCGCTAATTCATTGGAGTTCTTCTCCAGGTTTGAGAGCTTGAAATGGAAATACTTAATTGAATCTCAAATTTAATGAAAATTTGAAGTTCAAATCGCGGAGTATTCCCAAATATCACGAAGTCCAAAGTATTTCCAAATACCGAAAAAGCAATGAAAAAATTCGAAGCAATGAAAAATTGAATGTTCAATTCGCGAAGTGTTCTCAGATATGGAAAAAGAAGCAACAAATTCCGGAGGTAATTAATTGGAGTTCTTCTTCACGTTTCAGAGCTTGGAAGAAAAATAATTGAAAGTGTGAAATTCGATTAAATTGAATGTTCAATTCACGAAGAATTCTCAAACATAGAAAAAGAAACGAAAACTTCCAAAGCCAGTTAATTCTAGTTCTTCTCCACGTTTCAGAGCTTGGAGTAAAAATAATTGAAAATATAAAATTCGATGAAATTGAATACAAATCGCAACATATTTTTAAATATAGAAAAAAGCAACGAAAAATTCCAAAGCCAATTCATCGGAGTTCTTCTCAAGCTTCTAGAGCTTGGAACAAAAATAATTGAAAGTATGAAATTCGATTAAATTGAACGGAGTTGGGCAAAGTACTTGCAAGTACTTCAAGTATCAAGTACAAAGTACCGTAAGTACTTGAAAAAATCAAGTACCAGTATCAAGTACTTTTCTAGTTTTCGGGTACGTCTCGTAAATTCTGGTACTTGGGTCATTCCATGTCAAATCGACCAAGAGTTGGAATCGACCACTTTCAATTTCGATGCATTTTTTTTCTAAATATCTTGAAAACTATGATAGTTATGAAAAATCGTTTGTTTCGTATTCAAGAGTCTCGGCTACGAAAAAAAAATATTCCGACAAAATTTTTTGAAAAATCATGAATTTGGAGAATTTTGAATTTGTTAAAATCGTCAAAATCCACAATTGACATCGAATTTTTTGTTCAATTTTGTAAATATAATACCTTGTACGGATTTGAAAAGATCCTAAAAGATTTTCAGAAAGATGTTTTTTTTTTCAAAAATATGAATTTTTCTAAGTTGAGCAATCCTGTAATTTTGTAATTTTCAGCAGTCAAAATTACATGATTGATCAACTTCACTTAACTTAGAGGTAAACCAAAAGTTTTTCCAAAATACAAAAATTAATATTTTTGAAACAAAAAAACACATTTCTGAAAATTTCAGCATCTTTTAATATCAGTACAAGGTGTTATATAAAAAAATAAAACCAAAAATTTAATGTTGATCGTGGATTTTCACGATTTTGAAAAATTCTTCAAACTCATCATTTTTCAAAAATTTATTTCGGAATATTTTTTTTGGTAGCCCCAAGTATACTCCTTAAGACGAACCCAGAACGATTTTTCCGTAACTATAATAGTTTTCGAAATATTTAAAAAATAAACTTGAAAAAACGGTGAAATTTTGAATTTTCGAAAAAAAATTTCAATTTTTTTCCTCTATTAAAACTTTGTTTCATGATAAAAGAAAACTTCTGACCAAATTTCATCGGAATTGAAAGGGATCAATTCCAAATATCGGTCGATTTGACATGGAATGACCCATATTCAAAGGCTTTGCACATGGAACCATCAGCAAGACACATTCAAAAGTACTTGATACTTGTACTTGAAAAAAGTACTTCAAGTACAGAAAAGTACTTGAAATTTTCAAGTACAGTACTTCAAGTACATGAAGTACTTGAAAAATTTAAGTACAATACTTGAAGTACTTTTTAAGTACCTTGTACTTGCAAGTACTGTACTTCAAGTACCTGCAAGTACCGAGTACTTTCAAGTACTGCCCAGCTCTGAAATTGAATATTCAATTCTCAACGATTTTTCAAATATGGAAAAAGCAACGAAAAATATTCCAAAGCCAATTCACTCTGCAGTTCTTCTCAAGCTTCTAGAGCTTGAAACAAAAATAATTGAAAGTATAAAATCTAATAAAAATTTCATGTTCAATTCGCGAAGTTTGTTGAACTCCTCATCGACGAGACACTTGATACGTTGATGGCAGATCCAGCAACGAGAGTGTGAATTGCTTCTCTCGGGATCGACTGGAATATACACGCGCCATCCGTGTCGAAACATTTGGTCGATCGCGTTAGCCCACACACACACACACGCACACACACACACACACACACACACACACACACACACACACGCGCGTGCGCGCACGCACGCACGCACACGCACACACACGCACACGCACTCACACGCGCGCACACACACACACACACACACACACGCAGCTTGGGCCAAAAAGATGTGCGTGAGATGTCGCAAGTACATTTGTATCGACTTACACACGAAAAAACTCATTTCATACATACATGACACATCTCTCGTCGTTTCTTATTTTTTCAACGGCGCACACCTCCGAGTTCTTTTTTTTTCCTGATCCAGTACACGTTCAAGTTTTCAATAACGCATCGTACCCATATTTTCGTTTATTATCGGGAACAAAAAAAAAAAGTCAAGTTTCCAAAAAAATCAAGAGTATGAAATAAATCCTTGCTCGGAATTTCATTCTGTTTCTCAAGAATTTGCATCCCAAGACCGTTCAACTTTTGAATGACGAATCGTAACCATATTTTCGTTCGTTATGGCGTGGAAAAAAATTTTTTTTCGAAAAATCAAGACTACGAAATAATTCCTTGCTCAGAATTTCATTCTGTCTGTCAAGAATTTGCATCCCAAGAATATGGCAATTTGGATCGTTTTGTCGATGACATGGAATTAATCATTTTGCAGTAACTTGCAGCAATGCTCTTTGCGAAAGACGGGGGAGAGGGAGAATGGAGAGAAATTTTTGAAAAATGGAAATACGACGCAAACGACTTCGGCACGATTTACGAATCGTGGGACAACAAAAGAGGCGGAATGGTCGCGCACACGCGTTACATCGAAATTTCATTTTTCGTGACTGCTGTCAATGACGATGGAAACGATGTAAAAACGGTGCGGGGACAAGAGTGTAAAACGTATGCACGAAAGTTTGGGGCTAGAGAAAGAAAAGGAGAGAGATAGAAAGAGGAGAAGAGAGAGAGAGAGGGAAGAGGGCGAAGAAACTATGTATGAGCAGACAGCAATCGAGACCAGCAGTTCAATAATTATTACGACCGAATACGAGAACCGGAGCAGCACGCCATCGGTATTGTATCGAACGTGTGTCTGTGTGTGTCTGTTTGAGACCCCCGAATGTCTAAAATTGTGGCACGCTGTCTCCCAAAACGATATTCCACGAAACGCAAATACACCCACCGTGAAAATCACATTTTTTTCAACGCCATTTTTACCGCAAATGCGATGCAAAGTTCAAAAAGATAGCAAAATACTAGCGTCAAATAGATAGCACAAAAAAATCAGTTGGCATTTTAGATTAGGATGTTTCAAGAGCACACGTTTTCCTTCGATTGAGCTCTCCATCGAGGTTTTTCGACTTTCTTCTGAAAAAAAAAATAGACTTCGCACGAGCGTAGGCACACTTTGTTTTCCTGTTGCTGCGATGACTTTGAAATTTTGAAGATTTTTTGAAAAATTCAAAATATTACAAAGTGCACTTCCGCGAGACCCAATCTTTTTGTTCTAGAAACAAGCAACAAAAATCTCAATGAAAAATGCAATCTGAAAAAAAATTGTGTTTGTTTAATCGAACTTGTTTAATCGAACATATCAGTGATCAGCAGTATCGATTTTTTCGTCAACGATATTGATTTTATTAATGATTTTTTCGAAAAATTAATAATTAGTCAAAAAATATTACTAATTCTTTATAAAAAATCGTAATCAGAGGAAAAATGTTAGTAAGAAAATACTTCCAATTTATCCGAAAAAATTAGTGATTAGTGACAAAATATTTCTAATTTTTCGAAAAAATTAGTAATTAGTGACAAAATATTTCTAATTTTTTCAAAAAAATTAGTAATTAGTGATGAAATATTTCTAATTTTTCTAAAAAATTAGTATTCAGCGAAAAAATATTTCTAATGTTTCCAAAAAAATTAGTAATTAGCGAAAAAATATTATTAATTAATTTAAAAAAAAACAGTCATTTGTAGAAAAGTATCGTGTATTTTTACGTACTTATGTGTACGGATGGAGTCATGGTTATAAGCTCAAACAACTCTATTCAAAAAATTGTTTTATTTTTTATAATAACTAGATCTTTTGAATATTTCACACATTAGTATTTATGGTATCGAATTTCATACGATATCACATAAGTTATTATTAATACGAACATTTAGTACCTATTATAAAATACATTAGTAATTTTTATTTTATTCTTACTTTTTCCAACATTAATACAACATTTCTTCACAAATTATTGATTTTTTTGGTTATTTAGCAATATCTTTCTCGCTATTACTAATACTACTAATACTACTAATACGACTAATATTACTAATTTTTTCGAAAAATTAGTAATATTTTATCGTTAATTACTCATTTTTTTGAAAAATTAAAAATGTTATGTCACTAATCACTTATTTATTAGGAAAATTATTAATATTTTGTTACTATAATTACTAATTTTGTAGAAAAATTAGTAATATGTTACCGCTAATTACTAATGTTGAACAAAAATTACTAATATTTCTTTGCTAATTATTAATTCTTCGAAAAAATTGGATAATAAAAAGTCACTGACGAACGGAGCGTAAAATGAATGCTCCGTTCATTGATAACGAATATTTTAGAGACGTTTGAGAAAACACGCTTTGATTACGATTATCGCTCTTATCGAAATTTTCGTACATTTTCCATATCACAATAGATCTCCTTCCTTTTTTTTCCTTCGTTTTCAATTAATTTGTTTTTATCCATTGAACAATGATTCATATGAATTTGCGACAAAAATATAGAATTCAAATTTTTTGCAAACCAAATGAAGCACTTTATCTTGGAACTAGAAAGTATTGACACTCGGACACAGTCTATTTTTCAGGAAAAATGTAAAAAAATCTTGATAACAAACCTTCAAATCTTGATTAATCAGATAAATTAGTGTTTTGTTCACACGTACGCCTAATTATACTTTTTTATTTGAAATTTAAATTAAATGAAAATATGAATAATTAATTTTAATCACGATAATTAATGAATAACAATAAATTAATAAAATAATAATTAATTAAAATAATGTATCACGAGGCTTGCCACCGATTAAAATATATTCAATTTTAATCGATTCTGAAATTATTTTTATGCCTCGTGACATAATTCAATTAATCAAATGATGCTTTTTTAATTCTCAGCTGCATCAATCATGAATATGAGTACCTCATTCTCTCTAACCCCATAAATATATTTAAATATAATACATTGTAAAAAATACTTCATCAAAAATATGAAGTTTTTATGCATATGGGGCGTTCCACACCAAACCGGACACCATTTAGCTTTTGCATCTCCGATATTTTTCAAAAATTTTTATGTTTCAGTATTGGTTGAAAGAGGTCTTCATGATTTTTTTAAATTTTTTTTGTCGAGCCATTTTCAAGATATCGATTTTTCAAAAATTAGGCTACTTTTTTTTTCAAACGCCCATAACTATGCGAAAAATGGGCCAAATAGGACGTTTTTTTTCAAAATTTTTGTTTTTAAACGTACTTTTGATAAAAAATATCGAAAAAAAATTTCAAACCGTATTTCTATGAGATTTTCAAGTTTAAAAAATAAATAGGTGACTTACAAAAAACACGTACTTACTGATCGATTTTCTTAAATTTGTTTTGTATAAAACTGTCATCCACTCCACAACTTTTAAGCCTAACGAGATAATGGGTAAACAATGAGATCTATTTTTTTTTCGATTTTAAATTTAGCACCATTTAGCTTTTGTATCTCCGATTTTTTTCAAAATGTTTTATATTTTAGTATGAGTTGAAAGAGGCCTCTATGATTTTTTTCAATTTTTCTTGTCGATCCGTTTTCAAGATATATCAAAAAATATGTTTCGTTTTTTTTTGTCAGCGTCCATAATTTCACAAAAAATGGGCCAAATAGGACGTTTTTTTTCCAACATTTTTATTTTTGGACGTACTTTTTATAAAAAATATTGATAAAAAATTTCAAACCGTATCTCATAAGATTTTTAAGTTTTAAATGTAAATTATTGATTTACAAAAAACACGTACTGATCGATTTTCTTAAAAAATTTTTGTGAAGAACTGTCACTTATTTCACAACTTTTATGCCTAAGTAGGTAATGGGATAACGACGGGATCGATTTTTTTTTTTTTTGATTTTTCAATTTCCATGATTAGTTATCGGTGTTGAAAATGAATATTTATCTTTTTTAAATAAAATAGATATATCTTAATCCTTAAATGAACGATGACCGATAATTTTTATTTGAATATACCACAATATATGATTACCGCATTAATTGCTATTTCATTATTTTTGAGATACGGTTTGAAATTTTTTTTGATATTTTTTATAAAAAGTACGTTCAAAAACAAAAATTTTGAAATAAAAACGTCCTATTTGGCCCATTTTTCGCGAAGTTATGGACGTTTACAACAAAAAAAAGAAACATATTTTTTGAAAAATCTATATCTTGAAAACGGATTGACAAAAAAAATTAAAAAAAATCATAAAGACCTCTTTCAACCAATAACAAAACATAAAAAATGTTGAAAAAAATCGGAGATGCAAAAGCTAAATGGTGTCCGGTTTGGTGCGGAACGCCCCATATACAGTATAAAAAATTTCATACACATGTGTGCAGTAATATTCCAATAAACGTAGTAATATTCCCATACAAATTTTAGTTTTCAGAGTTTATTCTCTTAATTTTAATATACAAATATTGAAGTCGAGTCAAAATTGTTAATTTTCCAATCCATGTCATATTAATTTCAATAAAATTTTTTACAGTGCAGAATTAATATTTTATCGTTTTCGAGTGAAATTCCCAGTCAAATTGAATCAAATCAAATTCAATCAATTCATAGATATAACTAAATTAAACTCAATTTAATTCGACAAGAATATTAATTTGTTTAGTTTCATTAATTCATTTACTTGAGTTTAATTTTACTTTAATCCAATTCAATTAAATTATTTAGATAAACGAAACTGAAGGAAGTAAACTAGAATCATTTATCCTTGTCGATAATTAGAACTTACTCCGGCACTCAAAATTAAATCATCCTTTTTTTTTTTTTAATTCTCAGCTACCAAAATAGCTAATCATGTATTATACACTAACTATATTGCTCCTCTTTTCGTCTTCACTGTCTCACTGTCTGTCGTTCTTTCTCTCGCCGAAATACGGCAACACGTGTGACAACATTATTACCAAGGACACTTCGAACTCAGAAAAAGAAGTGAAAAAAGAAAAAGAAGAAGAGTAAATTAATTCTCGTCGAACGCTCCGCATCGAGGCATTACATTCGCTACCGTTTCTTGGACATGTGTCATTGTGATTGTGGGATTCGCAGATTCGACGATTATCTAGTGAGAGAACGAGAGGAGTGTGATCCTCCTCGATTACAATCCGATAATCACAGAATTTTCCGTGGTGGGGAGAAAAGGTCAGATTATGCAGGGGGGGCAAAAATGATAATCTCTTCCGGGGGGCATGCGTTGACTTTTGTCAGCGGACTGGAATAAGTATCACACGCGAATAAAAAGTCACCGGCGACGTTGAACATAGCGAACGAAGCCACCACATGCGAATAAACCTTAAGGTACACCGTAGAAACCTTCATGTGACCTCTGTTTCACCTTGAGAGGCCCTGACTCCAAATTTTGTGGGTTTAATCCTCTAGGCTTCCCCTTTGGTATGATTAACCTTGTTTGCGTTGTATTTCGGCTCGTTATTATTATTTTTAAGGGTCTATACTCGAATGTGAGGTCAGAAATTTGTTGTTTCGTTTCATATCTTGACCTGCTCTCTTTTAATGGTACATTTTTTTTGTCATTGACTTACCCACGATTTTCCTGACGCTGCACAGAGAATTTTGACGAGAAAGAAGAGGAAGACGACGACAACGACGACACTTGTTACCTCGCGTTCACAACGCGCTATAAACTTTTTCGTCACTCGCGCTCACTCTCGTTGAGGCGCCGAGCGTTTTTGCTCCCGCGGGTATTTGTAATGTGTTGCGAGAGCCGCGAGCGATCCGAACGACGAGAGCGAGCCAAAAGCGATCGGTGCTTGACACAGGTGTGCCCCAAGGTGTGTGGAGCGTTAATGCTGCCGCCTGGTAGCGACGATACGAAGTCCCTCGCGTCTCTCGTGTATATATGATACGATCACGATTTTACGCTTTATAAATCCGTCAAATATTGACCGTCCGCTCGAATGTCCGAGATGGGGGGTTTTTTTTCGTCGCTCCTTCGATTTTACGCCGATTTCGACCAACCGCGTCATCCGGTAGCGGCGCCATTGGAGACTTCCGGCCATTTTCTCTTGTCCCGTGCACAACTACCGGATAACCCCTTAAAGGGGGCTGAAAATGCCCTCTTCAACGTTGATTCTTCAATTTCATTCATTTTCAGAGACTGTAATTCGTTTTTATTTTCTGGGATGATTGTTTGGGTTTATTTGTTTTCGTTCGATCCATTTTTTTTTTACTACGAGGGATGCAGTGAGAGAAAAAATTACTAGAACCAATGAAATAAAGTTTTAAAGGCAAAAATCATTTTTTCATTATTTGCCAAAATATATTAGATTGGTTCCCTTATATATTTACTTGGTTCATTTTTTTCAGTCAATCCCATAAATTTCTGTTTCAATAAACGAATTTACTTGAATCTAGCAATATGTTGTCAATTACATCGCGTTACAGCTGCCATAAGGGCGTATGCCAGCCAAAGGTAGGGCTGGAAAGCCATAAGGGCGTATCGAATTTTTTTTTTTTTCAGGAATCGTCGTAATTATGACCGAAAAGTATAGAACCTATGGAAAAAAAAATTTCCCAATTTTTTTAAATTTTTTATACGCCCTTATGGCTTTCCGAGTGGGTCTCGAAAGCCATAAGTGCGTATCGATTTTTTTTTTTCAGGAATCGACGTAATTATGACCGAAAAGTATAGAACCGATGAAAAAAAAAAAATTGGGAAAATTTTTTTTTCATCGGTTCTATACTTTTCGGTCATAATTACGTCGATTGCTGAAAAAAAAAAATTCGATACGCTCTTATGGCTTTCGACACCAACTCGTGTTTAGGGGGCAAAAATACATCGATATGAGGCCCGAAAAACAAAAATAATTTTTTTTTTTTTTGCATTTTGGCCAAAATTCAATCGGTTCACTAAAATGGCTGCAATTTATTTTCTAGATAGAATTGCGGCTTGAGCATGAGCTCATTCTCTTCGTAATCGTTCACGCTTCAAAATCCCATTTGGTTCATCCCATTACGATCGTTTTTCGATTTTTGGCAGATTTTTAAAGTTCAACAATAGATTTTTGTAAATTTTTTAAGGTATACCCCTTTCCATTTTTTTCGGCAATTTTCAAACTGCTCTCATTTCTACAAAAAAATAGTTATCGGGATGAACTTAACGGCATTCTCTAAGTTTGGTCACAAGCTTTGCGTACGAAAAACAAATTTTGAAATCGGTTGAACCAAAGTGAAGTTATGAGCACTTGAAATTTCGCTATTTTCAGGTTTTTGAAAATAGGCCCAAAATTGAGCAAAACAGTTTTTTATCGAAATTCATGAAAATTTTGATTTTTTGAAAAAACTATTGATAGATTCGTGTTTAGGGGGCAAAAATACATCGATGTGAGGCCCGAAAAACAAAAATAATTTTTTTTTTTTTTTTTTGCATTTTGGCCAAAATTCAATCGGTTCACTAAAATGGCTGCAATTTATTTTCTAGATAGAATTGCGGCTTGAGCATGAGCTCATTCTCTTCGTAATCGTTCACGCTTCAAAATCCCGTTTGGTTCATCCCATTACGATCGTTTTTCGATTTTTGGCAGATTTTTAAAGTTCAACAATAGATTTTTGTAAATTTTTTAAGGTATACCCCTTTCCATTTTTTTCGGCGATTTTCAAACTACTCTCATTTCTACAAAAAATTAGTTATCGGGATGAACTTAACGGCATTCTCTAAGTTTGGTCACAAGCTTTGCGTACGAAAAACAAATTTTGAAATCGGTTGAACCAAAGTGAAGTTATGAGCACTTGAAATTTCGCTATTTTCAGGTTTTTGAAAATAGGCCCAAAATTGAGCAAAACAGTTTTTTATCGAAATTCATGAAAATTTTGATTTTTTGAAAAAACTATTGATAGATTCGTGTTTAGGGGGCAAAAATACATCGATGTGAGGCCCGAAAAACAAAAATAATTTTTTTTTTTTTTTTTGCATTTTGGCCAAAATTCAATCGGTTCACTAAAATGGCTGCAATTTATTTTCTAGATATAATTGCGGCTTGAGCATGAGCTCATTCTCTTCGTAATCGTTCACGCTTCAAAATCCCGTTTGGTTCATCCCATTACGATCGTTTTTCGATTTTTGGCAGATTTTTAAAGTTCAACAATAGATTTTTGTAAATTTTTTAAGGTATACCCCTTTCCATTTTTTTCGGCGATTTTCAAACTGCTCTCATTTCTACAAAAAATTAGTTATCGGGATGAACTTAACGGCATTCTCTAAGTTTGGTCACAAGCTTTGCGTACGAAAAACAAATTTTGAAATCGGTTGAACCAAAGTGAAGTTATGAGCACTTGAAATTTCGCTATTTTCAGGTTTTTGAAAATAGGCCCAAAATTGAGCAAAACAGTTTTTTATCGAAATTCATGAAAATTTTGATTTTTTGAAAAAACTATTGATAGATTCGTGTTTAGGGGGCAAAAATACATCGATGTGAGGCCCGAAAAACAAAAATAATTTTTTTTTTTTTTTGCATTTTGGCCAAAATTCAATCGGTTCACTAAAATGGCTGCAATTTATTTTCTAGATAGAATTGCGGCTTGAGCATGAGCTCATTCTCTTCGTAATCGTTCACGCTTCAAAATCCCGTTTGGTTCATCCCATTACGATCGTTTTTCGATTTTTTTATCGGGATGAACTTAACGGCATTCTCTAAGTTTGGTCACAAGCTTTGCGTACGAAAAACAAATTTTGAAATCGGTTGAACCAAAGTGAAGTTATGAGCACTTGAAATTTCGCTATTTTCAGGTTTTTGAAAATAGGCCCAAAATTGAGCAAAACAGTTTTTTATCGAAATTCATGAAAATTTTGATTTTTTGAAAAAACTATTGATAGATTCGTGTTTAGGGGGCAAAAATACATCGATGTGAGGCCCGAAAAACAAAAATAATTTTTTTTTTTTTTTTTGCATTTTGGCCAAAATTCAATCGGTTCACTAAAATGGCTGCAATTTATTTTCTAGATATAATTGCGGCTTGAGCATGAGCTCATTCTCTTCGTAATCGTTCACGCTTCAAAATCCCGTTTGGTTCATCCCATTACGATCGTTTTTCGATTTTTGGCAGATTTTTAAAGTTCAACAATAGATTTTTGTAAATTTTTTAAGGTATACCCCTTTCCATTTTTTTCGGCGATTTTCAAACTACTCTCATTTCTACAAAAAATTAGTTATCGGGATGAACTTAACGGCATTCTCTAAGTTTGGTCACAAGCTTTGCGTACGAAAAACAAATTTTGAAATCGGTTGAACCAAAGTGAAGTTATGAGCACTTGAAATTTCGCTATTTTCAGGTTTTTGAAAATAGGCCCAAAATTGAGCAAAACAGTTTTTTATCGAAATTCATGAAAATTTTGATTTTTTGAAAAAACTATTGATAGATTCGTGTTTAGGGGGCAAAAATACATCGATGTGAGGCCCGAAAAACAAAAATAATTTTTTTTTTTTTTTTTTGCATTTTTGTCGAAAAATTGTGACATTCGTTGAAATTTACAGGGAAATGTAATTTTTCATGAAATAATTGAACTCGTTATTTCTCATAAAAAGTAGAGATTAATAATGAAGATCACAGAAAATGTAACCGAAATATTTTAGAGAAATAGTATAGAATTTCCTGTATCATTAAATATACATACCTAGATTTTTGTCTGAAAAAAGTAAATGAATAAAATGAAAAATAGTGCCGATGCAGAAAATGCCAAGATTTGCATGGAATATCTGAAAATTAATTTACAAAAGTTAGTTAAAAAAAAAAAAAAACACGATCCCACCTCAAAATCCTGCCAATAGAGAGTCTTTGAAATAAAATAAAAAATTCGAAACAATGCTTGTTTTAATTTTAATTCAATTTTAATTACTCCCCTTTCTCCATTCTCTTCTACCATATTTTATAGATTTTATATTCAATGGACTGAAAATAAATTACCAAAGTATTTAAGAATAATGTCGTTACTCAGTTATGGCACCTGTTATCCAGTTCCTTCTCTTTTTTTTTCACCTCGTGGTTTTTTCCACGTCATAAAAGCTCCTCTGTTGGAGCAGCATTTTTTTTTATTGGACTTGCCTCAAACGACACTATATATTTTTTGTAAGCTATCCCCGGTGGCGAAGGATAGTTTACATTGTCATATAATGGCGTTCGGGTTGGAATAGAATTTCTTATCACGTGTCGTCATGGTTACAGATCATGGTAGGATTCATGCTGATAAGAGGACACGGGTTTTTTTTCTCAATATTTACCCATAAGGCTCGGACTTGCATCATTGCATTGATTAATAAAAAGACCTGTGAACAAAAGCGTTGGTCAGTGAGAGCGAAAAAAAAACTATTTCTATATTTTTATTCAGATGTAAAATTCACCGCAGAATGGCCTGAATACAAAAATTGTAGCATTATTATAATTTTTTAATTTTTTCTTATTCCTTCCCAGTGGACACAGTAATGTTGCAGCAATGTAACGGTAATGTTACTGTTTGTAACATGTAACATTACATGGACGTTACATGTTAGATACATGTAAGTTACAATTCCCTACTCAGCAATGTAACATTGTTAAATAACAGTTATGTAACAGTTATGTAACAGTTATGTAACAGTTATGTAACAGTTATGTAACAGTTATGTAACAGTTATGTAACAGTTATGTAACAGTTATGTAACAGTTATGTAACAGTTATGTAACAGTTATGTAACAGTTATGTAACAGTTATGTAACAGTTATGTAACAGTTATGTAACAGTTATGTAACAGTTATGTAACAGTTATGTAAAAGTTATGTAATAGTTATGTAACAGTTATGTAACAGTTATGTAACAGTTATGTAACTGTCTTACGTTACCGTAACGAGAATTAATTGTTGTTAAACATATTATGAAAAATCTATAGCTCTTGGAAAATAATTTAATATGCATAGTTTACCGGCCCCAAAAAGAGATTTTTAGGAAAAAAAAAATCTGCACGAATTGACCGATCTAACTTTTCTCAGAGACCGGGAATCGAACCCTCGACCGTACCTACCATCCTACCTAACACGCTACCGACTACTTATGAGTTCCCTCCACTCGTATAATATATGAATGCTGAAGTGCCGAAAAAATTATAGTAGTATAATAATGATAGTAAAATAATAATAATAAAATAATAATAGTATATGCATTTGAATGAGCAATAAACCATGAAAGTTGGTTTTTTTATTTGCGAATTCGAATTCCCTGACCCTTCATAAGTTATGTAAACTTTATTCCAGAATACCTGGACCCTCATAACTTAAGTGATCCCTCAGAACTTACGTTACCCCTCATAACTTAATTTCAGAGCTTCCAACCCCTCATAAGTTATGTAAGACCTCAAAACATGTTTGAAAAAACTGTGACCTCTCATAAGTTAAGTGACCTCTCATAACTTAATTTCGGGGCCCCTGACCTCTCATAAGTGTTATGTGAACTCTCAAAACTTTATTCCAAAATACCTGACCCCTAATAACTTAAGTGACCCTTCATAACCGCGAAACTCAATTCCAGGATTCCTAACCCCTCATAAGTTAAGTGTCCCCTCATAACGCTACGTCAGAGCCCCTGACCCCTCATAAGTTATGTGAACTCTCAAAACTGTATTCCAGAATATCTGACCCCTCATAACTTAAGTTATCCCTCATAACTTAATTTCGCGACCCCTGACCCCTCGTAGTAAAAATGTTCGCAATTTCATATCTTTTTGTACAGTGTGTAAATTCTATGGTATATAAAAAAAAGATTTTTTTTCAAACGCAAGCACCCATGATTTTGAAACTTGATGTCGTTGTTGCAGCTTGATGATTTCCAGCGATTGAATGTTTTTTAATATCCTTCGTTCAAAGACCGAGTAATTTTGTACAGAAACTAAATTCGATTGAATTCTTTATTTCCGATAATCCATTTTAGAGCACCAGTGGTCACCGCAAAGTGTCTTCGATCAAAAATGCTCCAGATTGTACCTGAAAGGGTGAATATATATTAATTTTAAAAAAACCCAAAATCTTTAATTAAAAAAAAGACCTCAAAGCTATCCAAACATAACCATTGAAGTGATAACATTTAATCTTCAATTTTCAGAAATAAAATGAACTCGGGAGATTTCGTAGTAATCGATTTCAGATTTTGGATGCTTCGGTTCGAATTTGAAGTAAATCTACGTCAATTAGAAAAAAATACAATTTTATAAATGTAGTTGCAAAATATTAAAACAAAAATTGGAAGATATTTCAAGTTTGTCAAAGTACAGAAAAATTGTTTTAAATACATCAATTTTTATTTAAAAATATCTTGATGGCTTTATACAAGAATTTAGATTTATATTATAGGAAGTAAAATATTTACTCAAAATATAAATGCACAAAATATATATCGCATATAATTCACCCACAGGAAAATATGTATTTTTTCAGATATATTATTTTAGTAACCAAAATAATATATTTCACGGATATTTCGCAAACAAAAGTATATGTTTATTATATTTTCTCCCCATTTGTATATTTTTCCATTTGTACGCTCATGATCAAGTAACCTAAATTTTTGCCGATCGTTTCGATAAAATTATATTCTCAGTAAGTGATATTTATTCGATATTCAAGCGCTGTAATTTTCTTATTTTATTGTTGTTTAGGAAACACTTTATTATGGAAAAGAAAAATGAAAACAAAATAATGGAAAAATAAAAATTATCGTCAACACAGCTTAACTACTTACCGCTAATTAGAATGTAATAGGATCTATTTACAACGATATTATATGTAACATGTGTATATATATATATATCTATATATATTAGGGCGATTTTTTTCGACTTTTTTTTATTTCTTTCACTTCCCACCCGGAATTTTGTTGCACATGTCTGAAAGAAAATTCCCTGAAAGTTACAGCACTCAATATTAATATTAAGTACTTTCCCTTCGCGTGATAAGTTTTTCCATCTAAAATACACGTAAAACAAAAACTTTTTTCTTCAAAATTTTACCACTCCGCGGTTTTTTATGCTATCGCATTGATTTTGGTCGCAATTTACGTAGAATCGAACGATCTTTGAAAGTGTCCTCAACAGTGTGGGTGTAACTTACACTGGTGAGATCGTACGGGTCCCTAAAGTTGATTTTTACCAAAAATTCTCGATTTTTTGCTGTTATCTCCGAAATGATTGAATTTTACGAAAAAATGTAGAAGAAAATTTTTCTGAAAATTTAATTTCCTACAAAAAAGGTCATTTAGACCTAATTGCTAAAATCAATATTTCTCGAGGTATTGAACCGCAACGTATTTGTGATATGAAATTTTTTTATGGATTATCGAACCAAAAGTTTCAAATTGTTGATATTCCATGTCATATCACCACTCGTGATATGATATGTGATATGGTGATGTGATATGGAATATCAACAATTTACAACTTTTGGTTCGAAAAACTATACAAATTTTATACCATAAATAAGTTAAGGTTCAATATCTCAAGAAATATTAATTTTAGCAGTTAGGTCTAAAGGACCTTTTTTGTAGGAAATTAAATTTGCAACAAAATTGCCTTTTAAGATTTTCCGGTTCACTCAATCATTTCGGAGATAACAGCAAAAAAGCGAGAATTTGAGGTAAAAGTCTACTTTAGGGACCCGTGCCATCTCACCAGTGTAAGTTACACTTACGCTGTTCCAGACACTTTTAAAGATCGTTCGATTCTACGTTGATTGCGACCAAAATCAAAGTGATAGCATAAAAAACCGCGGAGTGGTAAAATTTGGACGAAAAAAGTTTTTCATTCACGTGTATTTTAGATGGAAAAACTTTTCACGCGAAGGGAAATTACTTAATATTAATATTAAGGGCTGTAACTTTCAGGGAATTTTCTTTCAGACATATACAACAAAATTTCAAGTGGGGAGTGAAAGAAAAAAAAAGTCGAAAAAAATCACCCTAATATATATATATATATATAGCATGGTGATTAAATAATTTGGTATTGCGCTACTTGGTCGTTAGATGAGCTCTGGTAGCGAGATATTGTCTTTGGTAAAAAAAAACAGGATGGCCACTAAATTAAACGAAAAAAATTTCCTGAAATTTCCCCGACATTTTCGAAAATTTCCCTGACGGATTTGTGATAAAAAGTGACAAGGTAGAAACATTGCATTTTCCATAGAAAACAAAAACAGAAAAAAATGTTCGGCCAACATTTTTTTCAGCACTGTGCAGAAAAAAAAAATTCACCCGTACACTTTTTTTCTCAATTTCATATTTTGTATTTTCCCTGACTAATATTTAATTTCCCTGACAATCAAAAAATTCCCAGACGTTTCCGGGTCTTGCCTGACAGCGGCCACCCTGAAAAAAGAACAACGATTCAACGACGATTTAGTAGAAATAATAATAATAAAAATAGTTAAAAACAAATGAGAAACAAATCGAAGTATCCAAGTGACAAGCAATTTCTTCAATCATTCAACATTTTTTTTACTACCGAATAAAATGTTCATTTCGCGAGTCTTGCCAAGCTTCTGATTAAAACGGCTTTGTAATTCTTATCATGTATATTTGTACAGCGCTTTAATCCTAAAGCAGCGAAAGATCAATTTCTTTTCTACAAAATATGCTACAAACATCAAATCCATCATCGGTAGACTTATGTCGAGACAAATTCCGAGACGCGAGACATTATTTCTCCTTCTCCAATCCATAAGGCACGCTCTAGTCGAGGACGCCACCGCCAGGTGGCAGCTCCGGTGCCGCCAATATTGAGCATATCCATGTAACGACGATGCCGCAAAAAAAAGTCGCCAAATTCTCTCGCATTATTCCAAATGAAAATTACATAAAATATATTTCGAAACGAATTTCGAAATTAGACGTATTCTTAACTAATATCTGTCATGAAAATTCAACAATATTTTAGCTCACCACGATTGCATTTGGTCCACATTTTTTTCTTCTTATCTTGTCAATCATCATTAACTTTTTTTATAATTCCACAATGGACAAATCCCATTTCAATTACTGGAAAATCGTATCTGCCCTCCAATGTCAATATTTCTAACCTAGAAGCTGAAAACTCTCGTGATTCGTGCAAAAACGATGATTTTTCAATTATTTACAACAACAGCGATACCAATAAGGTTTCATTATGCCTGACGATATTTGGCCCAATAATATTTGGCCAAGGAAAATATTTTCCCTTTGTCATTCTCGAAGCATCCAGAAAAAAGGCAAAATCTGCTACTCCAAGAATATATCTACATGTATATCTTTATAAAAATCGACCTTGTCCAGCATTGGGTCAGAAAAATTTGCTCTTCTCACGAGACTCGTTGAGAGATCGAGCCTCGCACACGCACTTTGACACAACGAAATTTTCGAATTTTACTTTCGACGATGACTTTTGAATGTCCTTTTTTGTTTCGTCTGTCAGTTTGTTGTTGTTGGTTTTTTTTTTTTTTTTTACGACGATATCGAAACGACCGTTGGTCTGTCCAGGTGACCGTTTTCCAGCAATATTTTGTTGCTCGCTGGACTCGGTGAGGAATTTCCCAATGTCGCGATGTGAGGCGATGTAAGCTGATGATGATGATCCGGTGAATGACTCGCCGATACGAGAACCGGCGAACGAGGAAGACGCGTCGGCGGCGATGGACACTCGATCTTCGGTGAATGACACTCCAACAACTGCTGATGCTGCTGATGCTGTTGATGCTGCTGATGCTGCTGATGCTGCTGTTGATTCGCCAATATATCGTAGTAAATGTTCTGCGTCGTTGACTGATACGATATTATGCGACTCGGCTGAGGACTCGAATCGTACAACGAACATGGATACGTCGACTGCGGCACTATTCTCATATCTCCGTAATTGTCTCCGACTAATGAAAGAAAAAAAAAATATTAATGATACATTAATATTTAATTTCACATCTGAGTGGTTCGGGTGGGTGTCGAAAAACCTTAGGAGGGTGGGGGTCGAAAAGTCGACTAACCAATATTTCGAACGGCTGAAATCCCGAATTTCATGATTACAAGCGTTAGAATAACGAAGCGCCGAAATCCCGATCGCCAGAAAAGAGAAAGTCGAGAGAGCCGCCCCATGCGTAAGAGAGAGAGGAGGCGCATTTCTCTCTCTCTTACGCATGGGGCGGCTCTCACCGCTATCGCTTTTCTGGCGTTCGGGATTTCGGCGCTTCATTATTCGAACGCTCGTAATCGTGAAATTCGGGATTTCGGCCGTTCGAAATATTGTTTAGTCGAATATTCGACCCTCACCCAAAAAACCTAAAGATCGAAATTCATAATGACCGAAATTCAGAAAAATGGATACCCGAATACCATTACCAACGAATAGTTTATCAATCACAATTCAAAATTTCTGAATGTCGGTCATTATGAATTTTGATCTTAAGGTTTTTCGACTCCCACCCTTGGGAATATTTACGAAAAATTGCTTTTTCTGCAACTTTAGGTCGAAAATTGCGATTGTTCAAATTGTTTTATAATTTTTTACAATTTAAACAATCGCAACTTTAGACCTAAAGTCGCAAAAAATAATTGCTTTTTCTGCAACCTTAGATCTGAAGTTGCAAAAAAGGCAATTATTCGTAAATATTATTATCATCATTTTACGGAGATGGATCTCAAAGAATTGTAAAGGATTTAGACTTAAAGTTGCAGAAAAAGCAATTATTCGTGAATATTATCATCATTCGATGGAGATGGATCTCAAAGAATTGGAAATAAATTGTTTTATAATTTTTTGAAACAATGACTATCGATTTTATTGACGAAATTCTCAGAAAACCTAAAGGCAGAACCTGAATGTCCCAAAATAGCTAAAACTGATTTCTAAAAGATGAAATTGATCAATAATTCAAAATCTATTGGTCAGAACTAGTTCAAACTCCACAGAAATATCGATTTTTTATCGTAAAAATTTAATATTATTTTTTCAGATTTAAAAAAAATGAGGTTTTTCAGGTGTTCTTGATTTTCGAAAAAATGTAGTTTTACGATTGTGGCGTCATAAATGCACCCAATGAGGTTAATTTGTGCTGATTTTGAAGGGTTTCGAATACAGTTTCGATTTCTCGAAGTGAAATTCTCGAATTCCAAAATCCGGCGGAGTTATACGCAAAAGCAAAATATTTGTTTTTCAGGTAGTTAAAAGTACGCGATTTCCAAAAAATCATAACTCGTACAATTAAAATAAAAAAATTATTTTCATTTCAGCCAAAATTGAATCTGTTTACTAAAATGACCGTAATCTGTTTTCTAGATAAAATTTTGGTTTGATTCTGCACTTATTCTCTTTCTGATCATTGGAGCTTCAAATTGCCGCTTTGTTCATCCGATTCCGATCATTTATCGATTTTTGGCAAATTTTTTAATTTCGACCATGGACCATGGACCATTTCGAGATTTTCGAAGTCACTCGAAAATGAGCAAAAATGTTTTTTTTTTATGTTCATTGTTTTCAAACGTTATTTTGACGGGAAATTTATCGCTGATTACAAATCACTCAAAGTTTTTGTTGAAAAAAAAGTGTATTCATAATAAAAACCAAAAAAATATTTAAAAAATTCTTTTGAATGAATTTAAAGAAAGAAAAAAGCTCATTAACAACAAATCCGTAATATTACAGTTTCGGAGTGTTATTCCAATAATCTTTTATACGAAAAAACCACCTTCAATTTGGAATCCAAAATTTTTCTAAAAATATCGGCCACTCAAAACTTGAGGGACAAACGAAAAAGGTCTTGATCTTTTAGTTCTTCGACTGCGCATTGTATGCGCAATTTTTTTTTAGAACAAATCGACCATCGGAGAATTGAAAGAGAAACAAAAAATGTTCATAAATGTCTCCGCGCCGTAGTTGAGAAGTTATGTTGAGCCAAAAATGAAAAATGCAGATGCAGAAATCTTGAGGCTAATTTTTACAATATTTGTAGCGAAAAATATTTTTAAAAATCTGACTCACCCGGTTCAAGCTTGAGATTGTTGTTGTTATTGTTATTGTTGTTGTTTATATTGTTGTTGTTGGTGTTGTTGTTATTATTGTTGTTGTTGTTGTTGTGGTTATTATTGTTGTTGCGTGGAACCATATAAGGATTATTAACGGCTAACGGTGTGTCTGGATTTTTCATGCCACCCTTTGGCTTTCTTTTCCGCGTCTGAATGTTGTCCTTCTTCATTGACAGCGGTCTGTTGATCAGATGCAATTTGTAGTAAAGACCACAAGCATTGCACACCGGTTCACCGTCCACATTACGACGCCACAACGAAGTTGTCAGAGTCTGACAATTGCTGCACTTGAGACCAGTGCGTCTCGACGCCGACTGTAAAAAAAACATTATCCCCGATTAGCCGAGATTTTCATGCACAGAGAAAAAATTTTTGTTGAAAATGCAAAAATTTTTTCGACTCGACCAAATATTTGTTTCCGGACGTTGAACGAGATCATTTTGGTAATTCAACGAAGATACAGTGGAACTTTTAGTTGAGGTTGTTTAGAAGCTATGAAACCTTTGAATGTTAATTGTTCAATAAATATACACTGAGAGAAAAAATTACTAGGACCAAAAAATCGTTAATTTCATTATTTGCCAGAAAATATTTCTTTGGTTCAAGTATAGTTTCGTACGAAATTTTATTGTACGAGTGCGCAAAGTGGCACTTTGCGCACGGAGTGCAATAAAATATTTTTTGGTTCTAGTAATATTTGTTTGCTTCTAGTAATATTTTTTTGCTTCTAGTAACATTTTTTTTGGTTCTATAAGACCATCTTTGTTTCTATAAAACCATCTTTGGTTCTCTAGAACCAAAACAATATTTTGTAGGTTCCAAAAATATTTACTTGAAGCAAAAAAATATTTTCTGGCAAATAATGAAGTAAACGATTTTTTGGTCCTAGTAATTTTTTCTCAGTGCAGCTTCTTAATAGTAGTGACATTTTTACACGACCTCCTGAATACTTCATGTAAGAACATGCCAAATTTTCAGAATTCCATCATCATTACTTCAACCTCCTTAAGGGGGACTTTGTCCTTGGAGTGCAATTTTTCAGATGTTTACATTTTATTTTCTTTAAAGGAAACGAGTAAAGCTTTTTGAGTGCGGTTTTTTTTCTTGCTTTTATTCATGATACACAGAACATTAGAAAAAAAAAATTTGAAAAAAAGCAAAATCGCGGCCGTTGCAGCTCCGCGAAAACAGGTCCAGGGGTAAACGGCTGCTGACATAACTGCCCCCTTTGTGTTGATCTGAAACACAAATTCAAAGCATATTATCAATCTGTGACCCTTTGGTTATGGAATGACGGATGGGTTTTTCGTTTAGTGCAAATTTCGGAAAATGGTGGCAATTTTTAAAAAAATCGAATTTTCGCGTTCCGCCATTTTCCGAAATTTGCACTAAACGAAAAACCCATCCGTCATTCCGTGACCAAAAGGGTCACAGATTGATAATATGCTTTGAATTGGTGTTTCAGATCAACAAAGAGGGAGCAGTGATGTCAGCCGTTTACCTCCGGACCTGTTTTCGCGGAGCTGCAACGGCCGCCATTTTGGTTAAAAAAAAAAAAAAAAAAATTCTGAATGTTCTGTATATCATGAATAAAAGCAAGAAAAAACCGCAGCCAAAAAGCTTTACTCGTTTCCTTTAAAAAAAAAATGTAAACACCTGAAAAATGGCACTCCAAGGACAAAGTCCCCCTTAAGGGTTAAAATAAAAAATGATGAGAAAATTCTGAAAATTTGGTATGTTTTGAAGAGGTCGTGTTAAAATTTTACGACGATTAGGAAGCTCGTTATTGAGAAATTAACGTTTTGTTAAAAACAATTTTTTAAACAAATGAAAAAAATATTTATCAATAAACTTCGTTTTCTTTCCGTTGCTTTCAGTATATTGTGGATATTAAAAAATTGAGAGGTCAAAACAAAAACTTATCGCAAAGTTATGTCAGTTTCCATAAGACTACATTTAATTTAATTTGTTAATGTTAATTGTTCGATAACGAGCTTCCAAATCGTCGTGAAATTTTTACACGACCTCTTAAATACTTCATTGAAAAACATACAACATTTGCTTCTAAACAACCTTAAATTGGTTAAAACGTTGTTCAAATATTGCCTATCGGGACTCGATTGAAAAAAAAAATATGGGGCATTCCACGTCAAATCAAGCGGTCATCGGTCTGACCCCTCGGATTTTGATGTCCTCGACCTCGAATTTTTCGAATTTTTTATTTCATTTTTTTAGGGATTGCCCGAGGTAAAAAATCATTAAATTGAAGGAAAACATAAATTTAATTAATTAATTTTGAATTAATTAAAGTTTTCACAGAAAATAAGGCCTAAACCAGATATTTTCCTCACAGTTCGATGATGAGCCAAAAATAATTACTATTTTTTTGTATTTTAATTTTTTTTCTTATAATTTCGTATTTTGATTGTTTCTTGTAGTGAGAATAACAACAACGAAAATATTTTTCCAGTGAAACTTGATTTTTTTTCTCGTTCCAAGAGTGAAACGACAACATTTCTCGAAAATTGATCAGCCTCGACGACTTGAAACAAAACGGATGATTCAAGCACGATTAAAAAATTTAAAAAAAAAAATAGTAATTATTTTTGGCCCATTATCGAACCATGACGAAAGTATCTGTTTTGGGCCCTAGTTTCTGTAAAAAAATTTCGTTAATTTGAAAAAGGCCCCTCTTTGTGTCATCCCTCAATTTAATGATTTTTCATCTCAGGCAAGCCTTAAAAAAGAAATAAAAATTTCAAAAAATTTGAGGTCATATTTTGGGTCAAACGAAACCCACGATTCGTTGGACATCAAAATCCGAGAGGGTCAGGCCGACGACCGCGTGATTTGACTCCGAATGCCCCATATGTAACAATAGAACAAACTTGATAAAAATTGAGCGAATTTCAAATCAATTTTTACATTTAACCGGATCAATTGAGATTGCAAAGTCTTGAGGTTGCGACAAAATAAAATATAAATCATGCATCCAAAGAGCGAGAGAGAGAGAGAGAGAGAAAGAGAAAAAGCGATAGACATATACTGGAATCTTGCACAAACATCGGAGAAAAAAAATCAATCAATTGACAGAAAATTAATAAGATTGATAATTGTCTGGACCGAGCGTGATTTCTAAAATGAGTGTGGTATACCATGAGTATAGTGGCACCTCAAGCTTTGTTTGTTTTTTTTTTCTACGAGATCGAATAGTAAAAATTCGAGAGATGTATGTAGAGAGAGAGAGAGAGAGAAAACAAGATGGATGATCAAAGAGTAAAAAATCTAAAATCAGTGAAGAGGGTCGAAGGGGTGATAGGATTGATGGCTCGTTATTTCTTCCAGAAACAGTGATTTAATGAAATCGGCATGAGAGAGAAAATGATTGTAAACAAATGGACTAGGAATCCTGATTGGAAGGTCAAGGTGACACCTACCAAACGGCGGCTCGGTTTCTCCTCGTGGACGCGACGGGTGCCACTATACCCATAGAAGCCTTTGTAGAATTCGCCCTGGTCCGCCACTGAAACAGACAGGAGGCCAAAAGTTAAGGGTCGTTTCACGTAAAGTCTTTATCTCTTTGTGTTCTCGTTTTTTTTTTTTTTTTTTTTTTTTTTTTTTTTTTTTTTTTTTTTTTTTTTTTTAGAAAAAAGAAAAATTCCAAACAGCAATAAACAGAAGAGAATGAAACCGACGAGAAAGCCCTGTACAAGCATTCTCGTGGGAATTAAAACAACGGGGGTGTGTACTGTATTCGATATATGTATATATATCATTGGCCGTTCATTGTCGGCCCTGTGGCTTTAAAAAAAAAAATTTGAATGTGGCGTTCAACTTCGCCCAATTTTGTCACATCGGCCTGACATTGGCAATACCACGGGCGAATTTCCACATAGGCTCCTGGTCGCCTTTCGGAGGCGCGCCGCCGGTCATGCGTGAAATACAAATTAACAAATACAATTAAATTTAACCCTTGATTTGTTTGTTAAAAAAAATATATATATATGACGAAAGAAAGAAGAGACGAATGAGATTAAAATTAAGACGAAATACTTCATCATCGAAAATAGTTTTTTTTTTTGGAGTTTTTGGAATTGTAATTTTTCGAATTGAAAATATTAAGTTCGTCTTCATTTTTCCTCCCTTCTTCGTGAAGATCCATTTGAATTTCTATATACACCCAGAAAAAAGATCTAGTGCATTTAACTAAATCCTAGTCAAGCCAAATACATTTTTTTAGTTGTAGGCCGGCCACAACTTTATTCATGTCAACGAAATTTTTTTTTTTCAATGACCTACTAGGAAAATATATTGCGATCTAACAAATTTTTATTTAACATTAATAAATATTATTTCAAAGTGAACAAATATGTACTTAAATGAAATAATTTTTTTTTAATATTTACACAATATATATTTTTTAACATTTCAATCTTTGAATGTATAGCTACACATATGAAGTCTACAATTTCGTAGAGCTTCGTCTTTTATTTAACAGAAGGGAAAAGATCCTTTTTTATGGAAATCCTTTTCGGGGATTCGACCATCTTGCGTTTTGCCGCCATGTTTAATGTATTTAAGGTTGCTTAGAAGCAAATCACGTTTAATGAGAAAATTCTGAAAATTTGGTAAGTTTTTCAATGGAGTATTTAAGAGGTCGTGTAAAAATTTCACAACGATTTGGAAATTCGTTATCGAATAATTGAGATTAACAAATCAAATCAAATAAAATGTAGTCTTATGGAAACTGATATAACTTTGCGACAAGTTTTTTTATTTGACCTCTCAATTTTTTAATATCCACAATATACTGAAAGCAACGGAGAGAAAACGAAGTTTATTGATAAATATATTTTTTAATTTGTTCAAAAAATTGTTTTTAACAAAACGTTATTTTCTCAATAACGAACTTCCTAATCGTCGTGAAATTTTTACACGACCTCTTAAAATACCTCATACAAAAACATACCAAATTTCCAGAATTTTCTCATTGTTTTTTATTTCAACCCTTAAGGAGGTTGAATTAATGAAGAGAGAATTCTGAAAATTTTGTATGTTCTTACATGAAGTATTCAGGAGGTCGTGTAAAAATTTCACTTCGATTAAGAAGCTATTTATTGAACAATTAACATTCAAAGGTTTCATAGCTTCTAAACAACCTTAATAAATCCATATTGAAAAATAAGGATATCGAACATAGACGGGCTTGGAAAGGATATAGGCGTCGAGAGGCAGGTTCGCTTGCGCGAGAGGCCGCCACCTGGCGGATTTTTGGGGTACTGACAGATCTGCAGATATGATCGGATGAGATTACTGGTGAATAGGTATTTAGTAACAACGAATGAAATTTTTCTTCAACGTCTGTTTCTCGATATCAGGGAATTCAAATAAATAAATATAGTGGAAGTAAATATCGCCCAAAATTGGATGGAAAGAAAATTTTCTTTAAAGTAACTAAAAAATAATCAAATAAACGATTATAGTACCTACGACTAGATCTTTTTTCTGGGTGATATCTTGTGCTCTCTCTCTCTCTCTCTCTCTCTCTCTCTCTCTCTCTCTCTCTCTCTCTCTCTCTATCTCTCTCTCTCTCTCGATTTCGCTTTTCCTCGCTTAAAAGAAGAATGTAACGAAAAATAATGAAGCAAAAAAAAATATCATTGTTTCCCGTATGACCAAGGCGGTGACCATCCCTCCTTGCTTACCAGGCGCCGTGGTTGTTTGACCAATGGCCGATTCATTCCGTTCATCTTGTGATAGAGACCGCAGGCATTGCACAGGTAATGTCCGGTTCCATCTCTTCGCCATAGGGGTGTCGATATTGCGCCGCAATTAACGCACTCGCGACCTTCGGTAAAGTACTCGGCCTCGATGTTGTGATGCACTGAATTTACATCATTTTTACTTGTCATTCTCATTTTCGATGTCTCATTGATTCTTTGATGTAAATAAAAATTGTTGACTAATTTTCTTGGCTCTGTTTTTCCCCAATATAAACTATATATTGCGTATTTGCAAAATAATATTAATAATAAATAATATTAGTACTACTGAGTTTATCGGATAGCTCAAAAAAAATATCTGGATTAAAATAAGGAAGTTAGTACTTTCGTGTTATTTCTCCATACAAAAAATTCATACCTGAAGAATCTTGCATATTCGAACATCGTTTTATACGTTTATTACTTATGAAAAAAAAAGGACCAAAGTATTGAAAAGTGCACTGAGAAAACAGTTTATTTATAGTAAAAAAATATATTTAGTTGGCACTTTTATTAAAATATTTCTTAACTGTTAAAAAAATTGTAAGTCGTTGAGAAATATTCGTGTTCTCATGATGACAATATTTTATTTGTATCAAAATAATTTGTTGACTGTTAAAAAATATTTATTTTCTCCATATTCAACTTTACATTTGTTAACAGTTAACAAATTCTGGTACATCAAAATATATCGTTTTCTCAGTGTGCGTTTAAAGCGGAGTTGTGAAAATAGTAATGAAAAAGTAATGCATTACCCATTACCTTTAACAATTTGTATTGGACAAGTTTTCCATTACAAATTACAAAAGTAATGTGTAATGTATGCATGTCCTATTACAAATGAAAAGAAAGTAATATGTAATGGATGCATGTGCCATTACAAATAAAGAAAGTATTGTGTAATGGATGCGTGTTCCATTACAATTTAAAAAAAGTAATGTGTAATGTATGCATGTTCCATTACAAATAAAAAAAGTAATGTGTAATTTATGCATGTCCCATTACAAACAAAAAAGTAATGTGTAATGGATGCGTGTTCCATTACAAATAAAAAAGTAATGTGTACGGCAATTTTTCTATTTGTAATGGAATATTCTCCACTGCAAATTACTTTTTTTTATTTGTAATGCGACATGCATCCATGACACATTACTTTTTTTTTATTTGTAACGGGACATATGCATCCATTACACATTATTTTTTTATTTGTAATGGAACACGCATGAATTACACATTACTTTTTTATTTGTAATGGCACATGCATCCATTACACATTACTTTTTTTATTTGTAATGGCACATGCATCCATTAGACATTACTTTTTTTATTTGTAATGGCACACGCATTCATTACACATCACTTTTGTATTTTGTAATGGTACACTTATAGATTTCACATTATGCAGTGTAATGGGTAATAAATACAGTAATGCATTATTTACAACTCTGGTTTAAAGGTAAAGTTTATTTTTCAAATTCTATAATTAATTTATAAAATTATTGGCTTCGATCAGAAGTTAAAAAATGTAAGAAGAGAGGGATGAATCGAAGTATCACGGTTTATTTTTATTTTACCAGGAAAAAAAAGAAGTTGCGAAGGGTTGGGTGCGGTGGGTGCTGGAGACGGACGTGACTTTATCAGGACTTCCGGTGCTCAACGATAGTACAAACGGGTACGTATATATATACGCGGTATTCCATGTCAAATAGACCACTTTTAAACCCGACCTCTTTCGATTTGGCTGAAATTTTGTTTTCCTTTTCTACCCAATTAGAAACATTTTTCAGGAAATTTTCAAATTTTTATATCCAACCCAAAAGAAAAAGCTTTTTTTTTTAAATGACTATAACTTCTTCAAAAATTGACTAATTGGGACGTTTTTTTTTAAATATTCGTTTTTGAATGTACTTTCCGAAAAAAAATACAAAAAAATGTTAAGATATTAAAATCTATGAAATTTTTCACTTTTTCAAGAAAAATAATTTTTTTATCGAAGTTCGCCATTTTTTTATTTTTTTTTCGTTCAAAAAATACTTTGATCAATTCAAAAAAAAATCCGCCCAACCTGGAGTGGCATTCTTTTTCCTTGTATTTTTTTTAATGGTTGAAACAAAAAAAAATCTCCATTGGGCTTATTTCACAAAATTTCAGCCAAATCTAAAGGGGTCGGGTTTAAACGTGGTCGATTTGACATGGAATACCCCATATGCATACCCGAGAACCGGAAAACTCAACGTTCCTCCTACACTTTATAGTGCTAAATACACTATGCAGCGCATATGTATGTAGCATACATAAAAAATTTTTTTTAAGACCGCCATAATAGTTATTGTACGCATTATCGCAACTCTGTATGCAGCTGTTGTGCATTTTTTGAAACTTTTTGTAATACTTATTCTCCATGTAAGGCAAACGTATAATACAAATCTACATCGAATAACATGAACAAAACGACGATGAAAAAATACTGGTAAACCTCAAAACGTAATTTATGAAAAAAAGGGAATTTACAAGATCATTTATAATTTGGAATTTATAATTACAAATTATAATTTATATAAAAATTTATAATTTATATCAAAATTTATAACAAAAATAAATTTTATAAATAATTGAATTAAAATTATCCTCGTCATTTTTATGGAAAATAAATTTTGCGTAGCAAATTTATTCATGTACGATTGAAAAAAATATTGATGCATGAAACTGTGCTCGATAATTGAATAATTGGGAAAGTTCGAGCAGCCACGAATATTTAAAAAAAACTCTTGAATTTTTTGAAATTCAAGGTCTTCCTAGATGTCTCTAAAACTACCATTTTCCGAAAAAATTTTCATTCGATAATTATCACCTTTTAGCTCTATTCTCTGAATTGAAATATTTCTAAAATCGAATGAGCTGCATTTAAATATAAAATAAACCCTTAAATTAAATAAATGACCGTACACTTTAATAAAATAAACCTTTTTTATTGGGCGCCAATGCGAATAAACTGAACGGAAAAAAATGATCAGTGAGAACTGCTGAGATTCCCATTAGTTTTTACAATTTTCCCCATCGACAGCGCCTCCTGGAAGGGCAAACAGTGAAATTTGCATATTTCTTTAATACAATATACAGATGTCACATATGACATAGCACATGCCGTTAACGTACATGTGTGAAACGTTATACACTGCGACCTCGATAATCGGAATCCGTCGAGATCGGCTCTTGCAAGAAGTGGGGTTGCGCACATTGCACAGAACCGTCTCTGCGCCGCTGGTGGCTGACGGCGGTCTGACGCGATTGGCTTGGCGCTTCTCCCACTACGCCGCAATTGCAACGTTCGAGGTACCGATTATCGAGGTTGCAGTGTATTTCTGTTGTATCCGTTGAACTTTTTACACATTTCACATTGTAAAAATTATCCAGGGCCCGTGAAAAAATTACAGTGTACATTGTAAAAATTGAAAAGAACGTCGTATATTTTGCGGTACGTTTTTTATTTTTCACTGAAAATACTGCAATTTCTAAAATAAATTATAGTGTAGTGAAACATTTCGATATTTGAATAAATTCCAATTTATTCAAATATTGCAATAAACCGTTATTTATCCTCGCTCAGGCTCATAGCTACAAGGGCTTGTACTTGACTAATTAATCGTGAAATCAATTAATGAAGCGAATCAAGATTAACCTCGCACCCACAAAGAGCACGAGCGTCACCGAAATGCAATGGTGATCTGTTAAGAAAATGTAGTCTTCAGTCCATAGAACTGCTCGACCACAGAACGCGAGTGATGTTCCAACAATTGTATTTCAATTGAGGACGCCGATGTTGGTAATACATCGGACCTTATAGGTGCTCGGTGGCTCTCTCGCTGGCGCGAGAGGGCGCGCCGGCCGACGCCATCTAGCGGATCTCGGGCGAAATGCAGAGATCGTGGCACGCCGCAAGTCGTCCCGTTACAGTGTCACACTGTAAAAATTGAAATTGACGTTGCATATTTTGCGGCGCGCATTTGATTTTTCACTGGGAATACTGCAATTTCTAATTACGTGCTTTGAACATTCTACAGAGACCATTGTAAATTTTACAGTTCAAACACAGTGGATTTCGTCGTTTCTGCTTGTTATTTCTACTTTGTCATTTTTTTGCGGTGAACATTGCATTTTTTACAATGTAAATCAGCATTTATAATGGTTCGAAAAGTAGAAACTACATTAAATCCATTAATTTATAATGGATTCCCAGTAAAATGTCTGAATTACAGTTCTGAACCGTATATTCTGCATTGAATTCAGTAATTTTTTAAATATTACACATGAATTGTCACTGATCATTTTTTTCCGTGTGCTGTCACTTGTTTCGGCGTAGCCTCCAATTTTTCTATGGGAATGAATGATACGGGCATGATCCTTACGATAAGAGGACGAAGAGGTCAGAGAACGAGACGAGCAACCAACGCGAGATCGCAACTCGGAGAAGCAATCGGATATTATGTAAGCTAATAAGTCTCGAGCGAGATGATGCTGACGAAGCTCGTTCCCTCAAACTATTTTCTCTTGATTCGCGATCTTAAGGCCTCTCAAAGCGAGCTTCGGATTGCGCTCCCGCGTCTACGCGACGCCTCGCATTTATTCGCCCTCTCGGCTCTAATAAAGTGTCAAGGAATGTGCACCTATCGCTCAATAAAATTCAATGAACCCCAGCGAACTCTTTTCTTCGTCCTTCGATATAATTCTTCAAAAAAACTCTCCAGCTGAATTTTCAAAATTATCCAAAAAGACTGCCCAATTGTCGCTAATTCTCGATTTTCGAAGGAAATCTACAAATTTTGAAAATGAAACATTGTAAGTTAATCCGATAAAAAGATTCATGAAAAGTTGTGCAGGGATTTGCAGCTTGGTGCAATATTATTTAAATTTTCCACCTTAAATAATCGACTCTGTGTATTTTTTCTCAATTCTTGGAGCATCAAGGAAATTATTAATAATTTACAAGAACGGATTTCAAAAATTCTTACATGTGCTTTCCTCTGAAACGATTGTTTATGTTTTGAAAAGAATTTATTGTGCAAATATTGCTCAACTCGGTAAATGTTTTCACGTTTTGTGGATCGTCGAGTTTAATCTGTAAATATGATGTAAAACGATGTAAAATACATAATAAAAATGATATAAAATAAAATCAGAGTCACTGGAAGACCGACAATTGTTAAAATTTAGAATAAAGCAGATGAATAGCTGAAAACTTGATCAAACCGATTATCTTTTTTTTAAATAATTTTGAAAGATGTTTCAAAATGATATTCAAACGGTTTTGAGTGTAATGAATGGACTCGAGACTCAACAGTCGTCTGGAAAGCACGTAGATGCAGCCAATAATTTTTTTTTTTTAAATAGGCTCTGGATAATGGCGCAGATATGAGATTTTAAATTGGGCCAACACTCGGCCACGTGCAGCCGAAAAATTCTACTCCTGCGCTATGCCAGAGGCTTATTAGATGCATTAGTGTCCGGACTAACCAAAGTGCCAGAGACAGGCTGTCTGGCTGTACTTAAAAAAAAAAGAAAAAAATCATCTTCAAATGAAACTATGCACTCGAGCGGCGGGTATTAAAAGACCCACTGGTTCGCTTGAAAAGACGACGTGCCGCGCCACTCAAAAGAGAAGAAAAAACGCCGCAGAGTGAAAATTGAGGTGAAGAGTGAACGTGAAAACGTAAATTCACGAATTTTTAGACTAGAATGATGGATGAATTTTTATCGTTAAATTGTGTCGTAAAATGTGATGAGAAAAGGGAAAATCTCATTGAAATTTATTGACAAAATATTCCAGATGTGAAAATAAATAATAGCGAGGGAGAATCCTTCCAAAAGGACGTTTATAGGACATAGGCCAGTAAAAATAGAATTCAACTTCGCACTAAACTACCGATCCAATTTTTTTGTTTAATAAGGTTTAGGATCACTTACTGAATATAAAATCATAAAATGCTGACAGATTCCGCTGGAGCTTCAGGCGCCATCTTGAACAAACGTTTTTGGCCGATATCTCGGAAACTATGCACTTCAGGACAAAAGTCATAGAGACCATTATTGTAGAGAATAAAATTTCGCATCTTTTCTTGCTCATAAATTTTTTTGTAAAACTCACCGTTTACGATTTATGGCTCATTTTATGAACAGGTTTTTCAATCTCGGTCGATAACTCTTATAATATTGGATTAATCAATAAAATGTATCTATCAATTTTCGAAGATCAACCTATTTTCCACAACTTTTATTGGAAACTTTTTTTTATAATGTCCATACTTTTTAATCTATAGGAAGTCGAGCGTCGGCATTACTGCAGACGTCCTATAACTCAAAAAGTATGGACATTATAAAAAAAAGTTTCAAATAAAAGTTGTGGAAAATAGGTTGATCTTCGAAAATTGATAGATACATTTTATTGATTAATCCAATATTATAAGAGTTATCGACCGAGATTGAAAAACCTGTTCATAAAATGAGCCATAAATCGTAAACGGTGAGTTTTACAAAAAAATTTATGAGCAAGAAAAGATGCGAAATTTTATTTTCTACAATAATGGTCTCTATGACTTTTGTCCTGAAGTGCATAGTTTCCGAGATATCGGCCAAAAACGTTTTTTCAAGATGGCGCCTAAAGGTCCACCGGAATCTGTCAGCATTTTGTGATTTTATACTCAGTAAGTGATCCTAAACCTTATAAAAAAGAAAAATTGGATCGGTAGTTTAGTGCGAAGTTGACGAAAAAGACGTCCATTTTTACTGGCCAACTCGATTACTAATTATTGCAATCAACAGTAGTTTACATCGTATAGTTTATTATATACATGAAAAAACGAACGCGCAACAATTAGATATCACGGGGACTGTCTGTCTGTGATTGCTTAAAAAATACCGAAATAATCTTAGAAAGTCTCGGATAGATACAAGTTCCATGTATATCGGTTTTGAAACACGGGAGCTTTACCGAGCTCGGTATCGCTCGTAGACACAACTCGATTACACCCACGGTGAGCAACAATGTCTAGGTCATGGTTGTATCGACGAAATGTTCGATTATCCAATATCTAACGAACCCAATGAATGAAAAATATTTTTATCTACGATTTTACGAATTTTTCTATGTTTCATTGGAAAATTAGTCAAGCTCGATTAATCTGATAATTAATTTGACTTTTCACTTTTCATATTTTCATTTTTTACTTACTTTGTACCGACCCAATATTGTTTTAATAAATATTATATTTTTCTAGAATCAAACGAATTTTTTCAATCTCTTATTCAAAAATTAATCAAAAATTGGTTAATCTTATAATTTATTCGAATTTTTATTTTTTATTTTATTGACTTTTTAACTTTGTATCGATGAAATGTTGTGTCGATAAAAATGTTCCATTATCCAAAATTAAACGAACTCGATGAATGAAAAATATTTTTATCCAAAATTGTACGAATTTTTCTATCTTTTGTTCGAAAAATAATCAAGCTTAATTAATTAATTTTATTTTTCATTTTTTGTATTTTTCATTTTCTATTTGAATTTGTATCGACAAAATGATACTTTAAAAAAATGTATTATATTTATCTACAATGCAATGGATTTTTATATATTTGATCCAAAAATGAATTATGCTTCATTACTTTGGTAAATTGTTTTTCACTTTTTGTTTTTCATTTGACTTTGTACCGACAAAATGTTACTAAAATTTTTTTACATCAATCTACAATTAAACGAATTTTTCTATCTATTATTCAAAAATAAATTATACTTGATTAATACAGTGATCGGCAAAAAAAAATCTATCGATTTTTATTATCCAATTTTTTCGAAAAATTAATAATTAGCAAAGAAATATTAGTAATTTTTGTTTAACATTAGTAATTAGCGGAAACATATTACTAATTTTTCTAAAAATTAGTAATTAGCAAAAAAATATTACCAATTTTTTTTTTAAATTAGTAATTAGTAACAAAATATTACTAATTTTTTCCAAGAATTAGCAATTAGCGAGAAAGATCTTGCTAAATAACCAAAAAAATCAGTAATTTGTAAAGAAATGTTGTATCAATGTTGGAAAAGGTAATAAATAAAATAAAAATTACCAATGTATTTTTTAATAGGTACTGATTGAATATTCGTATTAATAATAACTTATGTGATATCGTATGATATTCGATACAATAAATACTAATGTGTGAAGTATTCAAAAGATCTACATAGTCATTATAAAAAAATAAAACAACTTTTTGAATATAGTTGTTTGAGCTTATAACCATGACTCAATCCGTACACACAAGTACGTAAAAATACACAATACTTTTCTACGAATTACTGTTTTTTAAAAATTAATTAGTAATATTTTTTCGCTAATTACTGATTTTTTTGGAAAAATTATAAATATTTTTTCGCTAAATACTATTTTTTTTAGAAAAATAAGAAATATTTTGTCACTAATTACTAATTTTTTTGAAAAAATTAGAAATATTTTGTCACTAATTACTAATTTTTTTTTAAGAAAAATTACTAATTTTTTTCTGCTAATTACGAATTTTTATAAAAATTTAGTAATATTTTTGGACTAATTATTAATTTTTCGAAAAAATGATTAATAAAATCAATATCGTTGACGAAAAAATCGATACTGCCGATCACTGGATTAATGTGATGATTAATTTGATTTTTTACTTTCCTATGGATTTAGACATACGATTGATAATCCATAAGTATCGCATCGCTTTCGTCTTGCTTTTTAAAAAATTAAAAAAAATATATTAAAGCATATTTAAATATGGTAGAAACTTTTATCAGGGAAGAAAAAACTATAATTCAAATATTTCTGAATGATTTTTTTTCATAATTGAGTTTTCTTCAAATTTTGGGGTAAGTTAAAAATAACAGCAACGAAAAAATTCAAATTTTATTATCATTGCGAAATGCTTTCGTATTTTATCGTGCTGACCCTGTCCATAGAGATAATTTTTGCGATTCTCGCATCGGAAGCCTTCTCTCTCATTCTCCATTTATCCTACTCATTTTTTCCCTCTCTCGCTTTTTTCTCGACCACATTTGCGATAAGTAACTACCGCAAAGAATCCTCATCGGACATATCGATTCTCGCGTTTTTACGCTTTTGTTGCTGCAAATTGTCGATATCTTTTATTATGAGAATGAGAGTGAAAAAGAAAGAGAGTGAGGGAAAGGAAAAAGTTAATGACAAAAAAAAACTGGTGGGAAATAAATTATTTCCCTCCCTGAGATTCAAGGGCCAGGATCGAGTCTGCGAGCGAGAAGAATTTGAATGGAAATTTTCTTCCTTTGGAGAATCGAGAGCTTGTAACAGGATCTCACCCCAAAACATATTTTTCCTCGCAACCGTCACGCCACTAAATTCGATTCTGGTGCAGTCGAATTGGTTCCACGCTTTGGGTCATTTCAACAAGAGACCACACTCGCCACGAGACTGTTCCCTAAAGAATCCTCTGGTTTTTTTCTCATTCAAATTGTCAATTTTTCGTTTTTCCAAAATTCATGATTCGGACCCCTTCGACAAGCATCGAAATACGATGAGGGACGGAACATAGAGTATCGTTTAAAATTAAACGCCTAATTTTTCAACCAAATCATGAAGTTTAACGCACTAAATGCATCTGTTTGAAAATTATACGAAGCTTCAACAAAGATTAATCAACATTAATTATAAATAAAATAAATCGACGTTTGAATCTAACCATTAGAGCCAAAAAAAATAAATTTTGAGAAATTGTATCAAGGATTGACCCTCTTAAATTAAGAATTGAGTGAAATATTTTTAAATCGCATCATCAGAGTCGAGAAATTAATTTCAAAAGACTCTTTAAAAGACTATTGAAAATAAAATTATAGCGAGACAAGTTTTAATTTTTATATCGCACAAATAATGCAATTAAATCGTGAATGATAATTGTACACTGAGAGAAAAAAATACTAGAACCAATGAAATAAAGTTTTGAAGGCAAAAAACCATTTTTTAAATTATTTGCCAAAACATATTAGATTGGTTCCCTAATATATTTACTTGGTTCATTTTTTTCAGTCAATTCCATAAATTTCTGTTTCAATAAACGAATTTACTTGAATGTAACAATATGTTATCAATTATATGTAATATAGTTTTTGAATCAAGAACACATTTTATCATTCAAAACATAAGTGTCTTTTAATACAGGAAGCACTGAGAAAAAAAATTTGTTGAATCAACAAATTAATTAGTCCAATCAACAGAAAAAATGATTGATTCAATCAAATGCGTATTTATTAATTGTTGCTAAACATTTTATAAAAAATATATAGCCCTTGCCAAATAATTTAATATGCATAGTTTAGTGACCCCAAAAAGAGATAAATAGAAAAAAAGACAAATCTGCCCCAATTCTCCGATCTAATTTCTCTGTCCGACCGAGATTCGAACCCTCGACCCTACCTACCATCATACCTATCCTACCTAACTACCTAACACGGTACCTATTACGCTATCGACTACTACTATGCACTTGAAAAAAGTTACGAGTTATGAAGATTGGAATATAAGAAAACATTTAAAAAACCAGTTTTTCAATTTTTAACAACTTATGTATACTATTAAAGTATACTATAGAAATGATAGTTCTTTGCTTGAAGGAAATAAAAATTCAATCATTCCAAACAAATATTCTATTGGAATAAAATAATGTGTTCCTTATTTTACTATAGCTTCTTTTTAAATAATCACAATCAAATTTATATCTAATGAATATTGAAAATACTACAGAGATATTTTTTGAAGTAAAATCATGATGCATTTATTGCAAAGAAATAATTTTGTTCGAAGAGAATAATTTAATATTGATGTCGGTTTTCAGATTCAAATAATCTCATGTTTATGATGCCATAAATAATTTTCTTCAAAAAAAATAATTTCGTATTGAAGTCGTTTTTTAGATTCAAATAATCTAATGTTTATGATGTGATAAATGTAATTAATCTTACGAATACAAATTCAATCAAATCTATTTAAATAAAAATATTTTTTGAAGTGAAATAATAATAACTGTATTGCAAGAAAATATTTTTTTCGAAAAAAATAACTTTGTATTGAATTCGTTTTTTAGATTCAAATAATCTCATGTTTATGATGCGATCAATGTAATTAATCCAATGAATACAAATTTAACCAAATCTATCATGTATTTAATTGTTACTATTAAATAAGAGTTTAATATAATGGAGTAATAGATTCGTGAAGATATTTTTTTAAATGAAGAGTGATTTTCTTGGTTCAACAAATAAATCATCGAATTAATACTTTCATTTAATAAATAAATTCATGTTCTCAAATTCAGTTATTTTTTCTCTCAGTGTAGTTATTTTTGTAATTTGGGTTTTATCATTGATAATATTATTGCGTTTGTGGTTTGAAAATAATAAAAAACAAATTTCCTTAGTTTAAGATGGCAAATAAGAATTGCCCAAAATGATAATTGAAGGGAATTCGACGATCTCGACTAAATCTGAACTATTGGCTGGGCCTTTTTTCAATCGGCTTTCCTTTGACATTTTTTCTTCTTCCTACAGTGCAAACAGACCACCGTCGCTAATGTCCCAAAAGCTGGCCCTCATGTGCGGTCGTCTGCGATCCTTCAAACTAGTAACACTCACCCCAACGAATGCCGAGGCATTCGTTGTCCAACACACCCATCTATAAGGCCCATCTTGACAAACTTCACTTGCAACCTCAAACGCACGCTTCCCTTTTTGTATTTTCTAGCGCCGGTCATCATTTTGGAGTATACCGGACCACCCGAATCTTTAGGTTCATCGAAGACACTTTTTCCAATATATCTATGATTTTTTTCGAATTTTTTACAAAATTTTTTCATCAGCAGAGGAAAATTGGCATTTTCTAAAGTGAATCTTTGAAAAATATCCAAATTTATCGATCAATCGACATAGTTTGTGTCATATTCCATAATGGTGGAAAATATATGCAAAAACAGAGTTGGGCACAGTACTTGAAAGTACTTCAAGTATCAAGTACAAAATACCGTCGGTGCTTGAAGTACAAAGTACTTGTTACTTGCAAGTACTCGTCAAGACGAGTACTTGAAGTACAAGTACTTGAAACAATCAAGTACCAGTATCAAGTACTTTTCAAGTTTTCGGGAAGGTCTTGTAAATTCTGATACTTGGGTCATTCCATGTCAAATCGACCAAGAGTTGGAATCGAACCCTTCCAATTTCGATGAAATTTAGTCAGAAGTTTTCGTTATTAACAAATTTTGTAATTTATTAAAAAGTTTTGTAGACAAAAAATTTTTTTACCTAAATTCGAGAATTTATATTTTTGGAACAAAAAAACACCATCTTGGAAATTTCAAGATTTTTTAATTTTTAAAACAAAACAACACCATCCTTAAACTTTCAGGATCTTTTAAGATCAATCCAAGGTATTATATAAAAAAAAATTGACCAAAAATTTGATGTTGATCGTAGATTTACACGAATTTTAAAAATTCATATTTTTGAAAAAACAAAAACCAACTCTCTGAAGTTTTTAGGATCTTTTAAAATTAGTACAAGGTATTATATTTAAAAAATTGAATCAAAATTTTAATGGGCAAGTTGGATTTTTACGATTTTTGAAAATTCAAAATTCTCCAAACTCATCATTTTTCATAAATTTGTTTCGGAATATTTTTTTTTCGTAGCCCCAAGTAGACTCTTTAAGACGAACGATTTTTTCGTAACTATAATAGTTTTCGAAATATTTAAAAAATAAACTTCAAAAAATGGTGTAATTTTGAATTTTCTAAAAAAATATCTGAATTTTTTCCTTTGTTAGAACTTTGTTTTATGATAAAAGAAAACTTTTGACCAAATTTCATCGAAATTGAAAGGGGTCGATTCCAAATATTGGTCGATTTGACATGGAATGACCCATATTCAAAGGCCTTGCAGATGCAACCATCAGCAAGACACATTCAAAAGTACTTGATACTTGTACTTGAAAAAAGTACTTCAAGTACAGAAAAGTACTTGAAATTTTCAAGTACAGTACTTCAAGTACAAGAAGTAGTTGAAAAATGTAAGTAAAATACTTGAAGTACTTTTTAAGTACTTTGTACTTGCAAGTACTGTACTTCAAGTACCTGCAAGTACCAAGTACTTTTAAGTACTGTCCAGCTCTGTTCAAAAATATTTATCTTATATTCAACTTTTCCAAATTTTTGTATTTATCAAAAATGTATTTTCAACAGTGAACATATCTAAAAATTTTTTTTTTCACTTTTATATATTTGATAAATACACCGAATGTTTAATTTTTGGAACAAAATATATTGAATATATTCAAAATATATTCATAGATTATAACCGCTAAGCTTATAAAATGTCGTTATAATCAAAATTAAATAAAATTTTTAATCTCCAAGTAAATTTTATAAAATAATTGCGATACTGTTACAATGTCTGTTTATTTATACCTGAAAAAACGCTTTAATCAAAATTTGCAATCGATGAAAGTCACGAATTTGATTTCGCAATCTCAAGAATCGTGACAATATGCCATGAGATAAATCGCATCCCATTTATCATTTATCATCGCAAAATTATGCCAAAAATTTGTGATCGATGAAATCAACAATTTTTTGAAACAAAAAATCAATTTTTCAAACAAAAAATTTAAAAAAAAAATCACAAATGACGCTCACTTTCAAAAACGCGATTTAACGTTTAAAACTCAAAAAACTCATTCAAAAACACGTCGAATATTTGGGTTTGTATTTTTTTCTGAAAAGGCCATAAAAAAACAAAAATTCTGAAAAAAAACTTTCAATTTGGACCATTATTAAAGAAGTTATGACCAAAAAACCAAAAAGACAGCGGTTTTTTTTGTTAATTTAATATCTTTTGAACGAGTAATAAAAAAAAACTCAAAATTCAATAGGAAGGGTCTTTTCATGGGTACTCAAAAATATAAAAAAATTGAGAAAAAAAAAAAAAAAGTTTTTCAAACTGTCCGATTAGGGATGGAATGCCCCATATATATATATAGCGCGGGCCCACTTATTGTGAAAGGGTTAAAGAGGTTCGAGCACATAATCAGTGCTCAATTTTGGAAATCGTTTTCATTCATAAATTGACAATAGCAAAACATTGTTTACACTGCAACTTGGGTCCTCATTTCAGAAGAACGATTACAGTTAAAAATTCCAGAAAACCAAAATTTAACATCGATTCAACTACAGTGTGAAGGGCTCGAACCTACTTGGAAAAAAAAAAAAAAAAAAATTTCAAATTGAATTTTGTAGACTTACGGGCTGATAGACTTGCCGCAGCGCTCAGCTGATGCTGAGGGGTCGAATTCGACGTGTGCCTTCTTGGGCCTGAAGGTATAGTGTACGGGTTTGCAAGGGCGTCTGTGTTCGGTGTCACATACGACGTCCATGGACCGGTATCGTTAACGGGATTTCCGGTCGTTCCACCGGTCGTCTGTTGAGACGTGTAAGGTGGACTGAAAGTTCGAAAACTCGCCCGACTGCCGAAAGGTTGAGGAAAAGCCGGGAGGGTCTGATGATTCACCGTTGAGAGAGATTTTCCGCTACCGTAGTCATCGTTGAGGGATGGAAGAGCTGTGACCGAAAAAAAATGAAAATAGTGGTAACGCTTTGGCGACGTTAAAAATAGTACATTACGATACGAGTGCGATGAAACTTTTTCTCGACGAGTGTGAGTTTGCAGCATGAGCCGAAGGCGAATGCTGCAATCACACCAGTTGAGAAAAAGTTTCTCGCACGAGTATCGTACAAAATTTTATCGCACGAGTGCGTAAAGTGCCCGCTTCTCGCACGTACAGCGAAGCGAAGCGTGCGAGAAGTGGTCACTTTACGCACGGAGTGCAATAAAAAAAATTAAAAATCGATGGGGAAGAAAAAATTACCAAAACGACGTATTAAGAAGTATCAAGAAGCGGAGAAAATACATCGATATAAGGTTTGAAAAAAAAAAAATTTGAATTTTGGTCAAAAGGGAATTTGTCCACTAAAATAGGTGTAATTTTTTTTCCATTCCCAATTTTGGCTATGGACCGCGTCCATTCTCTTTGTAATCGTTGAAGCTTCAAAACGCCATTTTGTTCATCCGATTCTGATGATTTTTCGATTTTTGGCAGATTTTTAAACTTCGACCGTTGATTTTTGCAAATTTTTTAAGGCATACCCCTTTTCGTTTTTATCGGCGATTTTCAAAGTGCTCTCGATTCTACAAAAATTAAGTTATCGGAATGAACCAAACGCCATTCTCCAAGTTCAGTGACAGCCTTTAAGTAGGAGGAAGAAATTTTGAAATTAGTTGAACCAAAGTAAAGTTATGAGCGCTTGAAATTTCGCTGTTTTGAGGTTTTTGAAAATGGGGCTGAAATCGAGCGAAAAGGCTCTTGATGAAAATTCCCAAAAATATTGATTTTTTGAAAAAACTATTGGTAGATTCGTGTTCAGGGGGATAAAATACATCGATATTAGGTTTTAAAAAAATTAAATAAAAAAAAAAAAAAATTCTGCATTTTGGCCTATTTCAGAGCCGTCTACTAAAATGACTGTAACTTTTTTTCTAGATGAAATTCTATCTCCGTCTTGAGCCTATCCTCTTTGTAATCGTTGAAGCTTCAAAACCCCGCTTGGTTCATCCAATCCCGATCATTTTTTGATTTTTGGCAGAGTTTTAAAGTTCGACCATCGATTTTTGCAGATTTTTGCATACATATATTTTCTCTGTCCATTTTTTTCAGCGATTTTCAAAGTGCTCTCGGAGTGCTCTCGAAGTTATTTATTTATCCAGTAGTTGAGACTTTCATACATTCATTTTCTGCATTTTTCAATCTCTCCTTTGTCAGGGTGGGGGTCGAAGAGTCAACTAACCAATATTTCGAACGGCCGAAATCCCGAATTTTACGATTACGAGCGTTAGAATAACGAAGCGCCGAAATCCCGATTGCCAGAAAAGAGAAAGTCAAGCGAGCCGCCCCATGCGTAAGAGAGAGAGGAGGCGCATCTCTCTCTCTCTTACGCATGGGGCGGCTCTCTCCGCTTTCGCTTTTCTGGCGTTCGGGATTTTGGCGCTTCGTTATTCGAACGCTCGTAATCGTGAAATTCGGGATTTCGGCCGTTCGAAATATTGGTTAGTCGACTCTTCGACCCCCACCCCTTTATCAAGCTTTTTTTGGAATACATAAATTTCTGAATTTCGGTCATTATGAATTTTGATCTTAAGGTCTTTCGACTCCCACCCCTTGTGGTTATAGCCAAATCCTCACGTGCTGGGGTTAAACCAACCTCGTATTCGGATTCAGCGACCCCAAAAACATACAGTATACATAGTCGGAGCCCCAGGCCGATTTTTTTTTTAATTTTGTGTTTCTGTGTATTAATAGTTATCGGACTCATTTGCCAAACTTACCCTGCGAGCTCCAGAGTTGTTGCTGCGATTCCGTGGGACTTCCGGTCATGTAAGCCAAGGGATATCCACTGCCGGTTCCGGTTCCACCGGTTATCCCACCGACCCCGCTCATTGTCCGATACATGGACGAACTGTAACACCGAAAAGTCAAAAATATCGATTAAATAACGTGTTCGAAATAATTGTGTCCATGTTCGGGGAAAATAAGAATATTTCGGCCGTAGCGAATGATACTCCGCGCGAGAATCATCGCTGCGAATCTGCGTATCAATTTAAATACATGTGTGCTAAGCGTCCAACACGCCCCTACCCAAGGGAATAATAAATTTACAACGCACGAATGGACGAACGAGAAGAGACTAAAATGCAAATGTCGTCGATCATAGAGGGCGTCGTTCCAAAAATTTTCATGCAACAATCAGCGCTCGTGTCTGCCATCGAATCTCGTACGATAAAATCTCGTCTGGCCCAAACCTCAATAAAAATGCAATTAATTGACGTTTCGGATTGAAAAAAAAAAAAAAAACATCAGGTGGTTAAGAATTGTGCAGAATTCTGGTCTCGTTTTTTGCCCAAAAAATTTAATTTTTAAGAATTTTTTTGCTTTAAACTGAAATGGCTAAACTACTATATTTATAGTAGTTTGAGAAAACCCTTTATTTTATAGTAAATCTAATTACACTTTAAAAAATTGTTGTATTGAATTTAAAAAAAAAGTAATAAGTTTCATATACATTTTCAATCATTTTCATATATACTATACTCATATATTAATTTTCATATATTAATTTTCAATGTTTACGCTTTTAATTTTAATATACAAATATTAAATTTGAGATGAAATTGTTAATTTCATGTATATTAATGTATTCATGTATTCATGTATATTAATTAAGATTTCGTATACTTGTTATTGAAATTTCATATAATTTTGTATATTAAATTTAATAATATTTTTTACAGTCCACAAATATAGCAACAATAGGTATAAAAATTATCAATAATTATGGAATCATCTCCAAAACACTTTTCTACTTGAAGTTATGATTGTTTGTAGTTGCAGTTACTTTATTTTCTAGTTCCGGTTATTATAAAATATACGAGGTCTCTCAATTTATGCTAGAATCATGCATACAATGTATGGTTAACCTCAATTTTATATTCTATACATTTTTTGACTTTTCGGTTGAAAATCGATAATACTTTTGATATGACCGAGATTTGAGAATGAAGAGATCATTTTCATCAGGATTTAATCGACTAGACTGGGAAAAATAATTCGCTATATTTATAGTGGTTTAAGGAACTACATTTTATAGTAATAACTAAAAATATAGTGACAAAAAATATAACTAACAAAAATAACATAATATCTGCACTATTGAAAATTCAAACTTCAACTGAATTAAGCAATAACCCCTTTTTTGCGTTGAAATTATAACAAAAAATATAGTAACTGCAGTATATAAAAACTATAATTTCATCTAAATTAACCAGGTTCTTTGATTTGAAGTTATAATTTTTATAGTTACAATTACCAGGGTTGCGAAATTTTTAATGAAAAAGCATTAACCATTACTTTTTTAATGGCTAATGCATGAAAATAATTTCCATTAACCATTAACCATTAAAATTTAATGGTTACTGAACATTATTTCCATTAACCATTAACTATTAAATTTTAATAGTTAATGGTTAATAGAATTTAATGGTTACTTAATGGTTAATTTAATGGTTACTGAAAATAATTTCCATTAATCATCAATCATTAAAATTTAATGGTTAATGGTTAATGAAAATGCAAATGCATTAAAAAAAAGTAATGCACTATTTGCAACCCTGGCAGTTACCAATTTTGTAGTTGTGCTCACTATAAACCGTCGATTTTTCAAACTACCATAATTTCCGCCCAAGTTTCTAATGTGTATCAATTTGTTTCCCTGAATTCGAGCCAACTGACGAAGATGTCCTCGTAACCACACAAAATTGTAACGGTCATCGTTTCCCACTTTTTTCCTGCCTGCCTCGAAGGAGTAAGGTAATTTCTCCACGTGAAGTATACTAAAATGGGATTCTAACGGTGCACACGTGCCCCCAACATCGTTCTTCCTGTTAACCAAGAGAAAAAATAACACGACTCTGGTCATACGCGTCCAAAGATGCGTCGGCGTTAAGTGCACGCATATTAAGGCTCAAACAATGACACCCAACATTCGCATGCTCCTCGGAGTTCTTGATCCTTTAAGTAGCTCAAAACACCCAACGGGGAATCAACGACCCAACTATGAGTATATTCATCACCAAGATTCATCCGGACTCCAAATTGGCTTCGTTATTTTTCTTTTTATTGAAAGATCCTCCAGATCTGATGACTCATTGATAGTCTATTGAGAAGTAGGAATGTTTCATAGTTTCAAAAATATTTCAACCTTAACGATTCTCGAGACCGGAAGTAACCCTTCACTCGGTGAGAGACCGGAACTGCGGCGTCCGCATCGTGAATGCGGGCGCGTGCCCGAGTCAGGATTTTTCCTCTTTTTCTGGGTTTTGAACTATCGTAAACTCGGCACGAAAATTTACATCGTCAACGACACGAGTACTCCATTACCGGATCGCGACCATTAAGACCCATTGACCATGATGGGGGGGCATTGGAATGAGAGAAAACTAAAGGGGCCCGTCAGAGGCAAAACAAAAAGCACCGGAAAAGGTAAAAACCGGGGTCTGGACTTGCAATGTTTTGCCCGTCTTTCGGGATCATCGCTCGACGGAGTGGGGGGGGGGGGGGGGGGGGGGGGGCGCTGCACTCAGTGGGGGCCCCACTAGTGAGTTAAGTTCCTCGGGGTCTTTTTCAATCTGTGAAAAAAACGACAAATACTTTATACCTGCCTCGCAGCTTGGAAGGCCTGGAAAGTCATGACGAATCCGTCCCTGAATGCGGGCATTCGATTGTTTAATTGAATTTTTTAAGGCCCAATTTTGCATAAATATACTCACATATGGAAAATTTACAATAGAAAAAAAGGGGAGTAGTCAGAAATTTTGCAAATAAGAGAAATGATGGACCTCTCATCGAAAAATAGATCATCTTGGGGTCACCTCAGTGGAATCTTCTCCCTCGGTTGACTATTGATTGTCTATTGATTATCTCCAAAATCTGGGGGGTCCGATGGGCCATTGGGAAGCCGAACTACCGGAGCGGAAGGTCCGAGAGAAAAGATCAGAGTAAAACACGAAAAACGACGCAATATAGACGCCGACGTCCCTCCCCCCTTCTCTTAAGTGACATTTTTCTTCATGAAATACCGGAGGAAAATCGTATGACTCAGCTGAAGGACTTCTCAGGTATTCGGAATTTTTTTTTTTTTTTTGTGCAGCAACCAAATATCTGACTTTGCACTACTCCGAACAGGATTCTTATTTCAACTCAGCTTCATTCAATCTATGAAACTAGATGAGTATATTCAAAATAAAAAATTGGAAATAAATTTTTGCTATTTTTTCAAATTCGACTGAAAATTCAAAATATTTTGTTGCTGTTTTTTTTCAAATTCCACTGAAAATTAAAAACAATTATTTTCTATTTTTTCAAATTCGACTGAGAATTCAAAATAATTTTTTACTATCTTTTCAAACTCGACTCCAAATTCAAAATAATTTTTTTGCTATGTTTTCAAATTCGATTGAAAATTCAAAATAATTATTTGCTATTTTTTCAGATTCAATTGAGAATTCAAAATAATTTTTTACTATTTTTTCAAATTCGACTAAAAAAATCAAAATAATTATTTGCTATTTTTTCAAATTCGACTGAGAATTCAAAATAATTTTTTTCTTTTTTTTCAAATTTGACTCATAATTCAAAATAATTCTTTTGCTATGTTTTCAAATTCGACTGAAAATTCAAATTAATTTTTTGCAATTTTTTCAAACTCGATTAAAAATGCAAAATTATTTTTTGCTATTTTTTCAAATTCGACGGAAAACTCAAAACAATTTTTTGCTATTTTTTCAAATTCGACTAAAAATTCAAAATTATTTTTCGCTATTTTCAAACTCGACTGAAAATTCAAAATTATTTTTTGCTACTTATTCAAACTCGACTGAAAATTCAAAATAATTGGTGGCTATTTTTTTCAAATTCGACTAAAAATTAACAATAATTTTTTGCTATTTTTTCGAATTCAACTGAATACTTAAAAAAAAAATGTAAGTTTGATTAATAAATAACGACCTTGATTAGAATATAATGTCGTTAAATTTGTCAAGCAGCCATTTATTGAGGTTTAATCTATTTTAAGGTATTGACTAAAATATTTTACCTCATGATTGCAGTAAATTCTAAAATTTTTTTTTGTTTATTATTATTCCAACCTCGTTATTTCCTTTAAAAAAATATTTTTTAAAAATACCGTAGTCCAAGTATGAGAATGCAATTAAATTATTAAAAATATTCGTGATGCAGATTCAACGAAATTAGAGTTGAAGGATCGACGTTAAATTATGATTTTTAAAAATTGCGTTAAAACGAAAAAATAAATTAGTTAAAAATGTTGGTCACTCTGCGATGAACCGCCAAAGAATCGTAATTTCTTTTGCAAAATAAACGATGATCGAGCTCTTAGAAATCTGTCAAATGTCAATACGGATGTGGCCTTGAGACTCTCGAGACGCTCTGGCACGTTTTGCCAATTTGGTACGTGCTCGTTCGCTGATTTGTGGATTGTGACACGTGCGCGAGCGCGAACGCGATTGTCTCGCGGGACAAACGCGCGAATGCGTCCTCGCGATTAACATCCGCGCTCTCTTCGTCAATGTATGCGCAATGCGGTGTAATTTTTCTTTTCCTCTTTTTCCTTCGACTCGATATTCACTCGCAGGCACGTGGACTAAAAACAAAACGCTGAAGTCAAGTTGATACGAGCCGCGGACGCGCTTCTGCGTGCCTTTTTACCCACGTTTCAGCAATGTTTAACTCGCTTTATCAGATTTTTCATATTTTGTTTTTACATTTGTATCTCCAACTTTTTCTCGCAGCAAAAAAAAAAAAATCCACCACGAACGTCTCAATATTTTCAAATATTTGAACTGGTTCAGCTTTTGGAATTTACAATTATCAATTTTAAATGTATTTTCAACTCGATTTATTTATTTGTAAATTTATTTCTGAATTTCTTTTTTTAATTTATATTCTTGTAAATTCATAACTGAAGAATTGTTAATTAAAATATATTTAATTTATATAAATTTACAATTGCTTTGTAGAGTTTTTTTTTTATTTATACACTGAGAGAAAAAGTTATTGAATTAGAGACTATGAATTTATTTATTAAATGAAAGTATTTATTCGATTATTTATTTGTTGAACCAAGAAAAGCACTCTACATTTAAAAAAATATTTTCATGGATCTATTACTCCATTATATTAAACTCTTATTTATAGTAACAATTAAATGCATGATAAATTCGATTAAATTTGTATTCATTGGATTAATTACATTGATCGCATCACAAACATGAGATTATTTGGATCTAAAAAACGAATTCAATACGATATTATTTTTTTTCTTGAAAAAATTATTTTCTTGCAATAAAGTCATTATTATTTTACTTCAAAAAATATTTTTATTTAAATAGATTTGATTGAATTTGTGTTCATTAGATTAATTACATTTATCGCATCATAAACATTAGATTATTTGGATCTAAAAAATGACTTCAATAGGAAATTATTTTTTTTGAACAAAATTATTTCTTTGCAATAAATTCATCATTATTTTACTTCTAAAAATATTTCTGTAGTATTTTCAATATTTATTAGATATAAATTTGATTGTGATTATTTTAAAAGAAGCTGTAGTAAAATAAGGAACACATTATTTTATTCCAATAGAATATTTGTTTGGAATGATTACATTTTTATTTCCTTCAAGCAAAGAACTATCATTTCTATAGTATACTTTAATAGTATACATAAATTGTTAAAAATTAAAAAACTGGTTTTTTAAATGTTTTCTATTATATTCGAATCTTCATAACTCCTAAATTTTTGCAAGTGCATAGTAGGAGTCGATAGCATAATAGGTAGCGTGTTAGGTAGTTAGGTAGGATAGGTATGATGGTAGGTAGGGTCGAGGGTTCGAATCTCGGTCGGACAGAGAAATTAGATCGGAGAATTGGCGCAGATTTGTCTTTTTTTCTATTTATCTCTTTTTGGGGTCACTAAACTATGCATATTAAATTATTCGGCAAGGGCTATATATTTTTTATAAAATGTTTAGCAACAATTAATAAACACGCATTTCATTGAATCAATCATTTTTCCTGTTGATTGGACTAATTAGTTTGTTGATTCAACAATTTTTGTTTCTCAGTGTATAATTTATTCTATTCAAAATAGTATAATATAGTTAAAATCATAGTTCATAAAAAGGATAAGTGCTTCCTCTATTAAAAGACATGCATGTTTTGAATGATAAAATGTGTTCTCGATTCAAACAACATACTACATATAATTGATAAAAAAATTGTTAGATTCAAGTAAATTCGTTTATTGAAACAGAAATTTATGGAATTGACTGAAAAAATGAACCAAGTAAATATATAAGAGAAGGAATCTAATATATTTTGGCAAATAATGAAAAAATGATTTTTTGCCTTCAAAACTTTATTTCATTGGTTCTAGTAATTTTTTCTCCCAGTCCATTTATCAGGGATTAGTCATCCTGAGAACGAGCATTGAAAGAATTCATCGATGAAAAAATCGCGATCGTTCAAAATCCGAATTTCGTTGGATTGCAGAAACGACAATGACGCTGCATCGTGACGAATGCATTTATTGTACAGACCCAATGTGCATGAAGTTTTTTTTTTTATACAAGCAGATCGTATAATGCGTTGTCTGCAGTTTATTAGCCACGAACTTGACACCGATGACTGCATTCGCTCGTGAAATTACTTTGGTCGAAGACGAATCAATGACAGCGTGATATTCATTGAGAAAGGTCGGGCTCTTCGCATCTAATCGCATTTGAAAAGTCGAATAAAACAATTCCGATAACCTTTGCGTTAAGAGCGCGGAATATCATTTTTGGGAATTTTCGAGGTTATGGGAGGTAACAAATGGCGGACATACGCTCTGAAACAAAATGGCGCTTGAAGCCGCCATTATAGCTGACTTAACCTCGTATATTGGAAAAACCGCATGGGCAATTATCGAGAACCGAGGACAAGCTTTTGAGGTTATAAAATTAGAAATAGCGGAGAAAAATAATGCTCATGCTCTGTGGAATCAGCTGTGGCTGTTAAAGCCGGCTTAACCTCAAAAAATCGCACGTTTGATTCTCTAGTTCTAAGGAACAAGCTTTTGAGGTTACGAAAGAATCAATCGCCGGAACGAAGAATGTACAGCAAAACAAAATGGCGCTGGAAGCCGCCATTAACTGGCTTAACCTCGTATGCTGGACAAATCGCATGAGCGATTATCCAGTTCTAGGAAAAAACTTTTGAGTTTGTAAAGGAAGAAATTGCACAGAGAAATAATGCGCATGCGTGGCGCAGCAACCTGTGACTGTTAAAACCGCCATAACCTCAACAGAATACATTGAAAATGCTGAAAAAAAATCGCTTTAATTATTTTTCAACTTAAAGAACAAGCTTTTGAGGTTATGGAAGAATCAATCGCAGAAATAATGTGCATACGCGGCAGGAAAATTCACAGTTTCAAAAACCCTCGTGAAGTACGCGATTAGTGTGACGAACGATTTTAATTAAGCATGCTCCACGCTTTAAGAGGAAGCTAACGACTCTCTCTCGCACTTATGAGCACGGAATAGCGGGGGGACGGGGTTTAGCCTTCTTTGAGTGCCGCTAATTACACGCTAGCCAGATCGTTCGGGATATTTTACAGGAGTCCCGCATAGCGTAGCACGGGCCTTTACCTACCCCACTGCTAAAGTACATTGTACAGTCATTTAGCTGACAATGAGTAAGGAAGAGAAAAAGAGAGAGAGAGAGGAAAAGTTGACGGAAGACGAACAAGTAAGTAAAGGTGTAATCGAGAACGTGGCGCGATCCGGAATTCCGGGTTCTATAGCACGTGGCACAGTGCAACGGTGCATTACCCCTGTACACGCTTTTTTCTCTCCTTTTTCATGCGTCGTCAAGAAATACGTACTGTTTTATTTACATTCTCGATTTGTCTTCGCGTCGAAACAAAATTTCCAAGACTTTTGCATTCAATGTACTCGGGTTTTTGGAGTGTCAACTGTTTTTGGGCAATGGATGACACAAAAAATGTGTTCATTGATCAATTGGTTAATTTAATTAATTAACTACTTACCTAACTAATTAATTCAATTCATTCAATGTTTTGCATTCAATGTACTCGGGTTTTTGGAGTGCCAACTGTTTTTGGGCAATGAATGACACAAAAAATGTGTTCATTGATAAATTGGTTAATTTAATTAATTAACTACTTACCTAACTAATTGATTAGTTAATTAATTAATTAATCAATTGATTCTTACTTATTTATTTATTATCACTCATTTTATCTCCGTTTTAACCCCAATTCGAGAAATTGTGATTAAGTCTCGATTTTTCAACCCTAATTTTGTCAAATCTGTACGAATATTCTCAATTATTCAATTTGATTCTCATTCGACTGCAGTATTTTAAAAGGATCCTTTTCCAGGAAATAATGAGGTTGGAATAATATAGAACGAAAAAATAATTTAAAATTGACGGTAGTCATGAAGTACAATGAATAATTAATTAATAAGTTAAGTAATTATTAATTAATTAGTTAAGTCATTAATAACCGTATGAAAAGCTGCGAATCCTATGGTAAAAATAAAAAAGAATTGAGTTCATTGCAGAACAAAGATTGAAAATGACTCTAATAAAAATTCATTACAAATAAGTCAAGTTTAAGTGCACTGATTAAAAAAAAATATATTTATAGGTCTTTTCAACAATTAATGATTATTGTTTCTCGAGATATGATTTTATAGAATGTTATGTCTCGAATTTCGTATAAATAAGAAGAGAAACGAGAATTCGATGTCTTCATCGAATTCTCATTTATTATTTAAGAAAGGGTTAAGGGTCTTAATTCTTGATTTGGTGGAGAATTAAGGCTCAGAAGTTATGTGAGATTGTCCAATATAATTAACGACGACACTATAGGTGGCCTCTAGAAAATTGTTGAACAGTGACGTAACAAGAGAGCATTTTAGATGCATATGGGGCATTCCATACCAAGTCGACCAGAGTGCGACCGTCGACCTCGCTGATTTCGTTTACGCTTTTTTGTATGATTCTTCCAACTCAAAATAGCATTCAGATTTTTTTTTAGATTTTTCAAACCAAATTTGAGTACGTTATAATTTTTTGAACGTTTTTTTCGAAAACTCAAGATAATTTAAAAATCTGAAAAAATTCTCGAAAATCCGGTATCAAAAATGAAAATTTTCTACCCAAAATTCATTATGTCCAGGATTTTCCTTCCACCTCGAATTAGGTTTTTATAAAAAAAACGCAAAAAAACAATAGATGCAGAAATTGATCTACTGTGAAGAGTAGTTTGAATATTTTTATCGTTGACCAACGATTTTTGGAATTTTTTTCACTTTTCTCAAAAAATAGTTGGTTAATTTCTGCATCTATTTTTTTTTTTACGTTTTCTTCATAAAAACCTAAAATCATAAAAATTTTCATTCTTGACACCGGATTTTTGAGAATTTTTTCGGATTTTTAAATTACGGCCCTCGAGGTTTTCGAAAAAAATGTTCAAAAAATCATAAAGTACTCAAATTTGGTTTTAAAAATCTGAAAAAAATTCTGAATGCTATTTTGAGCTGCAAGAATCAAACAAAAAATCGTAAACGAAATCAGCTAGGTGGAGGTTCACACTCAGGTCGACTTGGCACGGAATGTCCCATATACACACGTGTACATTGGTATAGCAATAACACATATAATATGTATATTGAGCGGAGGAAGTTGTGGGTCAAAAAACATTATCGAGAATCAAGAGCTTGAGCTGCAAGGTGATGTATATAATAAAATATGATGGGCGTTAGTGCGTTAAAGTCAGGGAGAATTCTCGACGTATACATGTGCGATCTGATACGCGATTTTTGTGACACGCAGACAAACAAACCCGCTTGGATCAACGCATCTCAGATTTCTTCCGAGAAACTTCAACACCACTAATACACTGATGACCAAGAAATTCTCTTTCACCCCTATTTTCTCACGGAAATAACAACCCTTCATTTTTTTTATTATTTTCTAACGATAATGTTTTTTTTTCTATCTCCGGATATTAGAAAAGGAAAAAGGCCATTCTTTAAATAATTTTGTAGATATTTTCTCCAGACCTGTCTGTAAAAGTGTAAATTAGATTTGGAAAAATTGCCCCCATGGAAAAAGAGATCTATCGTGGGACACATTTTTTTTCTATTTACAAGAGAACTCATTATTTTTGTTTTTTATTGTTATTATCATTATCTCTTACATGTCCATAATCCAAGATTCATCTTTAATTCATCTTCAATTCATCTTCTTGGACACTTTTTAGAGATAGAATTTATTGGCCCCTTAAAATAATACAGGATTATTTTTCGTACATCCAAAATTCAACCAAAATATATCAAGATGCATAATTTTGTCATGGGGATGTCTGATGGTTGAAAAAATTATAATTTTCAAGTCATCCGCTTAATTCACAGCATTCGCAATCGTGAACGTTGGAGTGCATTTTGGTCACAAAGATTTTTGCACGTTGCGAGAAACAAATATGCAGAATTTGCGAAATTCAATGCCCCTGTACAAGAGATCCTGAGGTTATAGGCCCCATATATATACATTCATGAATCCGTAGTCATGCATATGAGGCATTCCACGTCGAGTCGGCCACCCCATTTTTTGAAATCGCCAAAAATCGTCTACAAATTTTTATAAAGTAGTTCCAACTATCAAAAAAATTCATGATTTTTTTCAGATTTTTAAATTACATAGTTTAGTCGGGAAAAAATACAAAAAGGGAGAATCCATTATTTCAAATGCATTTTTATAGATACAATCTATTATTTAACGAAATTATTAACTTTCGAGTTACAAAATGGGACAAAAAAATTTTTTGTATTTTTTTCCGGCTAAAATATGCAATTTTAAAATCTGAAAAAAATCACGAATTTTGTTGATAGAACTACTTTCTAAAAAATTGTATGCGATTTTTGGCAATTTCAAAAAATGGGGTGGCCGACTTGACGTGGAATGCCTTATATATGTATGGGCATTCCATGTAAATTCTCTCACGGCATCGATAGACCTACAATTAATTGTAGCAGAAAAAAAAATTCCGAAAAAGCCCGATTCAAACGAAGATCTGTGTTGAACATTTTTTGAATAAGAAAAAATAAAAATCAATTACCAGAGAAATGGACTAATCGATATTATATAAAATCAGTATAGAGAGAACAATATTGCAATCATTACATTTTTATGATTAATAAATCTAATAATTCATTAAAGTTATGGATAAATTATAATAATTTATTGATTTAATTTACTTTGATAAAAATGAAAAAAAAAAATCCTCCTTTTGCGACAATTTTCTTTTTCACGTTTACAGTATGTTTTTCAGAGATTTCAAGAATTCTCGAGACTCCGTGGATTTATCAGAACTTCTCAAAGTATACACGTACACGATAAAGTGGGGCACTATTTTATGTTTGCTCGGCCAAGCATCGAAACGCAGACATGTCCAGAGATTATCGAGGCCGAGGGTGAGCAGTGCGTTTTTTTTCAAATTCGTCCACTGGGTCTTTCGGTGTAACCACATATACATATATATATAAATACATATATATGGAGCATTCCATCCCAAATCGGACAGTTTACAAATTTTTTTTTTTATTTCCTCATTTTTTAAATATTTTTGAGTACCCATCAAAATACCCTTCCTGTTAAATTTTGAGATTTTTTTGATTACCCGTTCAAAAGATATGAAATTAACAAAAACACCGCTCTTTTTTTGGTATTTTGGTCAGAACTTCTTTTATAATGGTCCAAATTAAAAGTTTCTTTTAAGAATTTTTGTTTTTTTATGGCCTTTTCAGAAAAAAAATACAACAAAAATATTCGATGTGTTTTTGAATGAGTTTTTTGAGTTTTAAACGTTAAATCGCGCTTTCAAAAGTGAATGTCATTTCTGATTTTATTTTTTGTTTCAAACATCTATCTATTCAACAATTTTGAAGATCGGAGATCCCACAATCGGACTAGTAAAGGGTCCGATTGTGGGATCTCAATAACTACTATTTTTTTCGATTTTTGAAAATAATTTTTTTTTTTTTATAAATTATTATGAATACCAATTTTTGATACTGTATAGTATTTTTTTCAATATTTAGAATTTATTTTGACCCAATTTTTGTTACTGTAAAGTATTTTTTTCAATATTTAGAATTTATTTTGACACTTTTTTTATTGTTAACAGGTTCTTAAAATCAAGAATTAATCGTAAAATTAATAATTAATCTCATTTTTTTTTTAAACCTTACATATACGATTATTCCCTGTATTGAAATATTCCGTTGCCAATACGTTTCCGTTGCTCATTGGAATAATTGAATGAAATTTTTGTGTCCCCCTGTGATTGACTTTGCAGTATTTTATCGCAAATAAAATATTTCTTTGGCATCTGAATAATTTTTCTCATGTGAAAATTTGACACTCATACAATTTTTGAACTGTTGTTGTTTGCTCATCGATTAATTATTAATTTAAAAAATCTGTTAACAATGTAAAAGTGTCCAAATTAATTCAAAATGATTAAAAAAATACCATACAGTAACAAAAATTGGGATTCATAATAATTTATTTAAAAAAAAAAAATTTAATTTTCAAAAATCGAAAAAAATAGTAGTTATTGAGATCCCAAGATCGGACTAGTCTTAAAAATTGTTGAATAGACAGATGTTTGAAACAAAAAATAAAAAAATTCAAAAAACTCATTCAAAAACACGTCGAATATTTTTGTTGTATTTTTTTCTGAAAAGGCCATAAAAAACAAAATTAACAAAAAAAAATTAATTTGGACCATTATTAAAGAAGTTATGACCAAAATACCAAAAAAGAGCGGTTTTTTTGTTAATTCAATATCTTCTGAATGGGTAATCAAAAAAATCGCAAAATTTAACAGGAAGGGTCTTTCGATGGGTACTCAAAAATATAAAAAAATGTAGGAAATGAAAAAAAAAAAGTTTTTCAAACTGTCCGATTTGGGATGGAATGCCCCATATACATCTATAGTGTATTCCAGGCTCAAGCTAACGCATCGAGCATCAGGATTAACGAGAAACTCCAAAGATCTTTCAATATTTATCCAAGTTATTTACGAGAATGGTATAGTTTAGAAAGTGCACTGGTACTTTTAGTGTATGCACTAAATTTCGATACTCACGCGTTGACGCCGCAAAGATCATCTTCAAAATAAAAAAAAAGTTTCACAAAACCACATCCTCATGAATATTCAAATTCATTGGCGGAAAAAAGAGTAAAATTGCTTGCTCATTATTTTGCACTCAAGGAAAATTCTCCGTGAGAAAACAAGTTTCCAAATGCTGCAACTTTCTCACGGAGGAAAGTCTTGAAAATACGATAATCATCGAAGCAAAATGGTTGGAACTTTTTTTAAAAAGTTTTAGAGTTACCATCAGTTATTCGGTCCATTTAATATTTCCAATTTATTATTATTATCATTTATATGGCGTCGATAATTATTCCCATCGATTTGTAAAAATTACAGTGTAAAGATTGCTAAAAATATAGATATTTCTTGATTCAAGATTTTACAGTTCTTAGAATTCAGAACCCCGGAAACCTGATGGAAGAGCCAAAAGATCTTTAAACCATTTTTTAACGTGGACATCATCCTCAGAAAGATGTATTTTATTTTTGAAAAATCTATTTTCGTTTCTCTTCAACGATGCAAACTTCATCCTAAATGATAGGAAATAATTGGAAAAAAAATCGAAATCCAGATAATCATTCTTTTTGTAATTTTGTGGAAATTTCTTTACCATTTGGATTGTACGAATTTGATTGAATTTTCGAAAAAAAGAATCTGGAAAAAGACGTAAGGTAAATGTCCTAATTATTGAACACTATTTTGTATTTTTATTATTTCTCATTCACCTCCATGCATTTACTTATTTATAAAAATTTAATTACATATATGGAACTTTTAGCTATCGAAATGTTACTTAACTTGTACAAAAAAAGCTTTAATTAATAGAGAAAAAAATTATTTAATCAGCAACGGTGCCCCGATTTGACGTCTCGTGGTAACTTCTTATCGTTTTTGCTAAGACGCGCCACTTCATGACTAAGGGCATAAAAAATTCAAAAACTGTCGCATCTCGAAAAGTAAAGGCGTTTCAGGTTCCTCAGAAAATATCTTACAAATAACAATTGAAATTTTTTTTAAAATCCATTATTTGTTAAAAAATACGGTGTTCGATCATTGGGACATAGAAAATGCAGTGTGTCCAAATTATTGAACACTCGAATTCTCCAAGATGGCGTCATTAAACCCATCAACACATCGAGACAGTTAGCTTGTGACAGATCGTGTGAATCGGATTTATTCAAACAAAAACTGTGAGTTCCTGAATAAACTTAACTTTATTCTTTTAATAATAACTCCAAGATCGTCAAATATATTTTTTATTTGTATTTTCGTGCAATAAACATAAAAAGAAAAGTGAAAAGAGAATATAACCTAGATGTAACCTAAAAATACGAATGTAATGTTCAATATTTTTTGCTCTCCGATGTTTCAGTCGAGAAACAAGAAAGCTGCGACTGAATCAAACAAAAACAGAACATAAAAACGAGGAAGCTGAAAATTAAAATAAAATAAAGTTCGAGTTGAAAAGCAAAAATAAACCAAATGCGAATGAACGAAAAACCTGTCAAAAGAGACTAAATATATATTTTTGTATTTGTACATGATTAATAAAAGATTATTTGAGTGTTTGATTTTGCTTTTATTTCTCAATATTGTACCCAAAATAATATTTTCAAGGCGGAAGAAGAATTCTCGAGAGTGTTCAATAACTGGGACATGCCTGTTCAATATTAGGGACACAGGCACTTCCAGTGTTCAATAATTGGGACATTTGCATGCTTCACATTGTTATTCTTTTTTTTCATTTGAAATCATTCAAGAATCATTTTGAGGGTGATTTTTCGAAAGTAAAAATATCAAAGTATCATTTGAACATGAAAGCGATGGTTTTTTTCTTGATTTTATATTTTTTTCTCACCGAATTCAATCCCCAGATTCTTAGCTGTTCAATAATTGGGACATTTAACTTATCTGAAATAAGAACAATAAAAATAAGCAATACTGCAATAAAGGCAAAGTTAAATACCTTTTACTCAATAATACAACTGTGTTCAATCTTTTTTCAAAAAAAAAACTTTGCAAAAACGATTATTTTCAGAGCTGCACCGATGAAGTTTCCTCTTGAAAAATCATCGATGATAATTGAGTATATATTTTTTATATTATTAATTTCCCCCTGGTAAATAAATCTCTGATACAGCGCGATCTGGATGTCGTCCGAATTTATCGTCGAACGAGCCCAAACAAAATGAGATACTGGAAGCGTACACATGGTCATTATGAGAGATAACACCCATTAATAGTCATCTCTCTCCCTCTTTTCTCTCTCTCACTCTTTCTCTCTCTCTCTCTATCTCTCTATCTCTCTCTCTCTATCTATCTATTTATCTGTCTATACATTTATCTCAGTCTCTCTCTCTCCCTCCCATTCTTCCAACAATGTTTTGACGAATTTTCAAATGCCCACGACGCCATATTTACGTGCATAAATCTCGACTCACTGCATTTTGTTTCCCTGTCGATGCGCGTCGACGTTTCGAATACGAGATTTCCCGCTCTTTCGTGGGCCGCTCTCTCCCTCCCGCTGATTGGTCGGCTTCGACGCGGGGAAAATCAACGGGAAATTACGCGAGCAGAATGAACTTCGAAAGGGGCGAGAAAAAAAAAATTTCAAAATGACGAGAAGACCGACGTCATTGCTTGGAGAGAACTGTGTGCCGTATCTGTCACACAACCGACGAACGAGAACTGAGCTTGAAACGCGTTTGCGGAAAGTTTACGAAACGTTGGAAGACGAATAGCGCGGAGGAGTCCCTCGAAGGTGGCATCAACCAGGACTCTTCCCCTCCTCGCGCGATACTCAACGCCTCCTCCCACCACCAACGACAATCTCATCTCCTTCCACGAGTCGCGCAAGTCCGGCAAAACACGGACATTCGAAGTGACACGTGCGAAAGCAAAATAATAATAATAATAATAATAATAATAATAATTGGGCGAGAAAGATTTTCCCTAATTTTCGGGGAATTTTTCAGCGATCATGGAATTTTGAATTCTGTCTGAATTGCTTATCGCAAAAAATACAAAAATCAGAAGAATTGAGAATTGATTTTTTTTTTACTCGCGGAATTCCTGATTTTCATTTGGAATTTTTTTTTTTTGCATTGTGCGCAACGAAGAGAATCGGATATTTAATCGAGGCTGATATTTGACCCTTGATTCTATCGCAGGACGATTTATTGCAGTTGTATATCAGGAATGTGGAATATAAATATATTTATTATGAATTTTCATATTTCTTTGCCTGAAAACATCTATTTGCATATTTGAATATATTTAAATGGCAGCTGTTGTATTTTTGGTATATTTTTTTTTAATTTCAACGTTGGAATGTTGGATATTTGAAAATAAAAAATTCAAAATTTCATTTCATTTTTTTTTTTTTTCGAACGCTTATTGGAATGTCGCGCTAACTTTCACCGCTAATTAATAATCGTAGCGTTCGATCATCAGCGAGTCTATCGAGTTCGTTGAACTCATTAAAAAAACAAAATAAGGCCGCCATGTAAAAATGCCTCCAGTTGCAAATTTACAATGTTTTTTCCGGATTTAATGCTAAAAAAATCTGTGATTCAAAGAGCAATTGAGATATGCAAATAAACTCGAAAATGCACTTCAAAATTACATTGAAATTTATTTCAAACCGAATCGGTCTTAAATCTTTAAATTATAACTCTTGATTTGCAACAATTGTAAAGTGTATTTTTTACTGCGTTTGCTCAGAATTTTGATATGGCAAATATAATTAATATCACTGGGATTCATGATAAAAAAAATGAGAAAAGCCCAGTCTAAAGCTCAAGCTGCACTCGACTTTTTTTAAAAAAGCGTTAACAGTGTTAGAAATACACGTGCCGATGCACTTCTGCGGGTAAAACCGAGCGAGTCTTGAAAATTTTATCTTCAGCCCGTTGGGATTTCCACCAAGAAATACACTATTGTTTTTCACTCGACTGTATCGGTAGATTTTAATCTTGACAGAAAAAATTATCATTGACGATGACGATTCGTGAATTAACGTGTTAAAAAATTTCAATTTTTTCGGAGAGAAACTTAATGTAACTTATTAATTTTTCTCAATTTTTTCAGACGAACAACTGCAAAACACAACTCCAAATGCCATCGATTTATAAGATTATTAAGATAATTTATTAAGATAATTAAGATAATTATTAAGATAATCTATCTGAAAGCGTTTCGATCCGTCTCAAGGGGCCTCAAGCTGTCTCAAAGGGCCTCAATCTGTCTCAAAGCATCAGAATTGTCTCAAAGAGTCTCAATCTGTCTTTTGAGAGAAGTCTGAAGGGGCCTCAAGCTGTCTCAACCGGTCTCAATCTATCTTACAGGGTCTCAATCTGTCTCAAAGTGTCTTAATTTATCTGAAACGGTCTTAATCTATTTCAAAGAGCCTTAATCTGTCTCAAAGCGTCAAAATTTGTGTCAAAGCGATTTAATTTGTCTCAAAGAGTCTCAATTCATCTTAGAGGTCCTCAATCTGTCTCAAAGGGTCTTAATTCATCTGAACCGATCTTGATCTATTTCAAAGAGCCTTAATCTGTCTCAAAGCGTCAAAATTTGTTTCAAAGCCACTTAATTTGTCTCAAAGAGTCTCAATTCGTCTTGGAGGTTGTCAATCTGTCTCAAAGAGTCTCAATTTGTCTGACAGATTCTCAAAATTCTTCTCGAAGGGTCTCGATTTATCTGAAAGAGTCAATCAATCTATCTCAAAGCCACTTGATCTGTCTCAAAGCGTCTCAATGTGTCTCAAAGCGCCTAAATTTGTCTCAAAGAGTCCCAATTTATCGAAAAGGGTCTCAATTTGTCTGAAAGAGTCACAATCTGTCGCAGAGGGCCTCAATCTGTGGCAAAGGGCCTCAATCCGTCGCAAAGGGCCTCAATGTGTCTCAAAGGGCCTCAATGTGTCTCAAAGGGTCTGACAGAAAAAAATATGCGGTTCAGTGATTGCCGGGATGTAAGTCGATATGAAACCCGTTCGGAGGACATGTTTTCTCGTGACTGCGTGCATTATGTATTCAACAACAACGGGATATAAAGTATCCTTTCATCGGATATGACGACAACACCAACGATATATGGATACCTTTTGCTCGAAGGATTCTAAGAACGCATGTGGGATGCTGTTCGCAGCGATTCGTCGACTAGAGTATTATTATCAATTGCGCATGATCAGGAAGGGTTAAAGATCGGTTCGCAACATCGAGATATCAAATTAATGGCCGTGTCGTTATTTATAATGATATAATGTGTCTGAGAAATCGTGAGCAATTTTTCAAAATCGCCATTTATCCATGGGATATTAAGACAAAGTGGAAGAATCTTTGCCCCGGTTAAAAGAAAGGTTGAAGCGTTTTACACTAACTAAATCGGTGCTAAATCTTAAAAATCGTCTAATAAATTTCTGTTCACAAATCACTGATAAAAAAGATCAGTCGTAGCCAAAAATGTGCCATGCAATAATTTTTTAGCGCAAATTTTTGACAAAGCATTTTGATTCAGTTTGTTCCAAGAATAATTCCCATTTTTTGTTCGATTTTAGTGATTTTTTCATCATTTTTAGATCATTCAGATTTTTCGATCATTTTTGGAATTGCTACAGAATTTTTTTAAGGAATTTATTGTGTCTTGAATCAATGAAAAATGGAAAAATTTGTGGAGTATTTTGAAAAAAAAAAAGTACAAATACGATTCGGATTTGTTATGAATAATGTTTAAAAAAAAGGGGCAGTTATTGTCGATTGATTCACAAATTATTCGTACAAAGGATTTCTAAAACAAAATTCTCTGCATTAGGAAGCAAAATAATCTATGATGAATGTAAATCCAGGAAAACGTAGATAACTTCGACTGCAGATTTTGCGATGATAAGATAATGAGATATTTTTCTTCATCGTGAAGATTTTTCTATCATTTGGATAATCGCTAATCTAATTATTCTCGACGATTACATTGTCGCCTATTACATTGGAAATTCCACGTGCTTCTTTCACAATCTTTTATCGACAATTGCAATGAATCTCTCAATGAATTTTATCAATCATATTTATCGAAAAGAAGTCGAGGCAAGTGAAGAAAAATAATCAAGCAGATTATCGAGATTGCATAGCCTACTTTTTATAACTGTTTTACGATTATTGATTCTCATTTCTTTTTCCGCAAATACAAAGTTACATTTTTCTGTAAAAATATTTGGATGTTTGACACTGTTAGATTTTTCCCAATTCTATTAATTTTGAAAGTTATTCAATCATTTTTAAATACTCTCTGGGCTAACTCAAGAAAATGTTCCCAGCCAAAATTTATTACAAATTTAAATTTTGGTAAAAAAAATTATTCCAACGTTAAGAATTGATAAAAATCAAAATTAGTTTATTAGCGTTTGATGGAAGAGTCAATTTTCTTCTTCGTCCAAAAAATTAATGTGCGTTTAATATTGCAAAAAAAATTCGTCCTACTCCATTTTATTTGGCTGTGTAAGAATTTTCGAAATAAATCGAGACGGACAGATAACGAAATTCCGATAATAAAGTGTAAAACGCTAATCGTCAAGTGTAACGCGCTGATTTTTTGTTCGAGGCCATGAAATAAAAAATATAAGTATTCTCTGTACACAAAATATATATGTGTATATGAGGTATCCCATACCAAGCCGACCAATCCGTGGACCCGACCATTTATGACTTTGTTGAAAATTTTCTATTTTTTTGTACATACTAAAAGCAGTCTCTCAGAATTTTTTTAGATTTTTGTCTTAACCCAACTAACCACAATAAATTGTTCGAAATTTGACACATTTTATTTTTATATATTTATATTTTTTTATGATATTACAATATTTACAATTTTTTTTTTCAACTTGGACCCTTTTTATTTTTTTGAAAAAATTCACCACTTTTTAAAAAACATTTTTACAGATACTAAAAAATCGGCAGCTTTTGATATTCATAACTTGTATTTTTTTTCTATTTTTTAATTCAAGGAGGAAACACGATTCCTTAGTTCACACGCGGTAAAAAATAGAAAGAAAAATACAAGTTATAAGAAGCACAAACTGCCAATTTTTTAGTATCTGTAAAAATGTCTTTTAAAAAGTGGTGAATTTTTTCAAAAAAATAAAAAGGGTCCAAGTTGAAAAAAAAAAATATTTTGTGTTTAAAACTTCAAAAAACATATGAAAATAAATATCGTTATTTTTTTGTATTTGTTTTTTTAAACTGCAGCTCAAGACGGAAAAAAATAATCTTTTGTATTATTTTGATATCTCCGTTTTAAGAAAGTTATGAGCATTTGAAAAAAAATTGTGTTAAATTTTAAACAATTTATTGTGGTTAATTGGGTTGAGACAAAAATCTAAAAAAATTCTGAGAAAAAATTTCGTAGAGATTTATTCCGAGTAAATCAATAGTATCTGTATGGAATTGCCGGATTGATGAAACTGGTAGCCAAGAGTCTGTGGGACGAGCGGATGAGGATCTGATAAGATGAGCTCATCCACGAGAAAGATTTAAAAAAAAAAAAAAAAAAAAAAAAAAAAAAAAAAAAAAAAAAAAAAAAAAAAAAAAAAAAAACGAGCGCCGCTTCTGCGTGCAGTAAAGATATCATTTTTTACGACGCGAATGATACTGCGATTGGAAAAAAAAATCTCCTACTTCTCAATTGTTGTTATTCCTCTATTTATACCATAAGACAAAAATATGACCATATTAAAATCCGAGAGAACAGCGAGTCTTGATTCTCACTTCCTGTTTGCCTCCTTTGCCTCAAAATAAAAATAGAAAAATTATTGAATCCCACAAAATTCTGTATGATTGTATGATTAACATTTTTTTTTACTCCTTTACTATTATTGAAGATCAATATCTGAGATCATGAGTGACCAAAATAGTTGAATTGTGTGACAATAAAAAATTGAATTCTGGAAATGACAGTTTTTTTTCATCGTCGTTTTCTTATTAAATTATTTTTTCAAAATCGAGTCTTCCATATAAGCACGATTTTTCTCTCATTATTGAACTTCTTTTTTTAATCTCGAGTGCTGTTTGCAAAAAATAACTAAAAATAATGCAAATCTGAAAAAGTTGCAGAGTTATCAAAAATTCTAATTCAATAATCGACTTGAGGATGCTGCCAAAAATTTTATCTCATTGAAATTTCCGGACTTTGTGATACAATAAAAATTTGAAAAAATTTAGCAATATTTGGCATGCCATGAGCAACTATTAACAATAATAATATTGCCCAAAAGTGATTCATAAATTGTTTAAACAAATAATTATTCAACAATTTTTCCATAAGTTCTTTTTTTTCCTAAACAAATCGAGTGCGCTAATTTTTCTGAACTCATACGAAATTTTTCATAATTTTCTCTCTATTTTGAAACATCATAAAAAACATTCTAAAATACAAACAAAAAACTGCCAATTTTGTATATGTTTTTGCATACAGGTTTATCATCGGCTTTGAAAAATTTTCAAGGCACTGGGCCAAAAAATACATAAATACGCAGCCATTCTAAAAATTTCAAAACTTGAGTTTCAAAATAGATACAAAATTCTGAAAAAATTCATATGCGTTCAGAAAAATTAACGCATTTGATTTGTTTGAGAAAAAAAAGAACTTATGGAAAAATCGTTGAATAATTATTTGTTTAATTTATTAATAACTTTTGGACAATATTATTATATTATTATTATTATTATTGTTTATGGCATGCCAAATGTTGCTAAATTTGTTCAGATTCTTATTTTATCACGAAGAACGGAAATTTCAATCAGATAAAATTTTTGGCTGGCAAATTGTGAAAATTCATTTGTGCATCCTCGTTTCGATGCAATTATGAGACAAAATCGCGGGAAACAACATAAACAAAGGAAAACATTGGCCTCAGGATTTCTCTGGCCTTCAACTGGTCGGGATTTCTGTTAGCACAGGGCCAAGGAAACCCAGACGACGCCGAAAATTTTTCTCTACCTCTGCAAAGAGACACGAGTTTGCCGCATCGTTTTCATCCCTCTCTGGACATTTCCATCCCTCTCCTCTTCTTCCTCTCTCTCTCTTTTCTCGCATCGAGAAAAAGTACCGCACTTTTACTTGGGTTGTATCTCCCGCCTACGTACACACGAAAACCCGTCAAACTGTGTGTAACTACCCCTGAGCTGTCGTACAAATATTTTTGCGGGATATTCTCCGAGCACGAGGAGAAGTGACGTGTTCTTCTTAACTTTATATTCATATGGGGCGTTCCACACCAAACCATTTAGCTTTTGCATCTCCGATTTTTTTCAAAATTTTTTATGTTTCAGTATTGGTTGAAAGAGGTCTTCATGATTTTTTTCAATTTTTTTTGTCGAGCCGTTTTCAAGATATCGATTTTTCAAAAATTAGGCTGCTTTTTTTTTCAAACGTCCACAACTTTGCGAAAAATGGGCCAAATGGGACGTTCTTTTTTTTCAAAATTTTTGTTTTTAAACGTACTTTTGATAAAAAATATCGAAAAAAAACTGTCATCCATTCCACAACTTTTGAGCCTAACGAGATAATGGGTAAACGATGGGATCTTTTTTTTCGATTTTAAATTTAGCACCATTTAGCTTTTGTATCTCCGATTTTTTTCTAAATTTTTTATGGTTACGATACGATTTGAAATTTTTTTTCAATATTTTTTATAAAAAGTACGTTCAAAAATAATAATTTTGAAAAAAACGTCCTCTTTGGCCCATTTTTCGCGAAGCTATGGACGTTTACAAAAAAAAAAACGTATTTTTTGAAAAATCTATATCTTGAAAATGGATCGACAAAAAAAATTGAAAAAAATCATAGAGGCCTCTTTCAACCAATACTAAAACATAGAAAAATTTTGAAAAAAATCGGAGATACAAAAGCTAAATAGTGCTCAATTTAAAATCGAAAAAAATAGATCCCATCGTTTCCCCATTATCTCGTTAGGCTCAAAAGTTGTGGAATGGATGACAGTTTTTTACAAAATTTTTTTAAGAAAATCGATCAGTACGTGTTTTCTGTAAATCAACAATTTATTTTTAAAACTTCAAAATCCCATAAAAATACGGTTTGAAATTTTTTTTCAATGTTTTTTTATCAAAAGTACGTTTGAAAACAAAAATTTTGAAAAAAAGCGTCCCATTTGGCCCATTTTTCGCAAAGTTATGGGCGTTTGAAAAAAAAGTAGCCTAATTTTTGAAAAATCGATATCTTGAAAACGACTCGACAAAAAAAAAATTGAAAAAAATCATGAAGACCTCTTTCAACCAATACTAAAACATAAAAAATTTTGAAAAAAATCGGAGACGCAGAAGCTAAATGGTGTCCGGATTGGTGTGGAACGCCCCATATATACATATAGGCATATTATATATACAGCGAGAAACAAGAGAAGGGACGAAAACGAGCTAAAGATTGTGCATACTCGTGTGTCGGCAGGCATTATTATTATTATTATTATTATTATTATTTTTATTATTGTTGTTGTTGTTGTTATTACTCGTATTACCGGAGCTGCTAAAAACTAAAGTTCGTTTGGGCTGAGCATTGAATGATTCATTCTTCATCGGATCGTTTATCTAAACAGGAAAGATCCTGCAAATAACGGAGCAAAAATTTCTAAACAACAAATTGCCTAGGCCTGTTGTACGAAATTAAAAAATTATTTGTAATTCTAATTCCATAGATGGGAAATATTTCAAAAATAATTGTAATCGCTTTCAGGACTCCAAAAGCGTTGATTGTGTACTGTCAAAATTTTTTTTCATGAAAGGAGTTGTATAAATAATATGAATTGTTGGATTTTTAGCTATAATTATGAGTTATGAATAATAGAAAATCGAGAAAAAATATACAACTTTGTTAGTCACTGTGTACTTGTTTGCTCAGTGGACGAAAGTCACAAACGTGACTAATTTGGACTCGAGGACTCTGAGTTACAAGAAAATCGAGCATTATCCATTCTGTTGACCACTGAAATATATTCATCTATTGTAAACAATAGATGAATATATTTCAGTGGTCAACATAATGAAAAAATAACATAATAAAAAGTTATTTACGGTAAACAATTGTGTGATTTTGTAGTTTCAGAAATTTCACGATTATCTCGATTTAGTTAGAATTGAAAATCTTCGATGATCAATCGGTCTGTTCTTAAGTTTCACTAGAATTATCTGACAAATAATCTCGTTTGTGATTGAAGCAATTGATAATTGATTTAAGCTGTCAAATTTTTGGGTAAATTTTGATGAATTTTTTATTCCTCAATAGTCAACACTATCACAAAGTCACAAATATATTTTCAACCAATTCTCCGATAAGATCATTGCCTTCATTTATTTATTAAAGAATTAAATAATTCTTTAATAAATGTTATCAATGAATTCTTTATTAAATAAATTCCCTAATAAATATTAAAGAATTTATTTATTAAAGAATGCCATCGAAGATTAAAACAGTGAAATCAAAGATTAAAAAAGTCTCTCCCCACTTTTTTGACTTTTCGTGAGTAAACTTATCACATTAGATAAGGGAACGATCTGCAAGTTCCAATTCATTCAATTTTCGACGTCACTCAATTTTGTCTTCATCCAGTTCATTCAATTCGCTTGATAAAAAACGTTGCAGCAATTCAAAAAAATATAGATTAAATTAAAATTTCTAATTATGGAAATTTCACTGTGCCATAAATCTCACAAAATGTAAGATCCTTTACCGACCCTCGTCAAATTTTCGTCCTATTCAAAAAAATTAAAAACGTCAAAACCAAACCAAGGGTCCAAAATTTAAAAAACTGCGATTACGTCGCAAACCTCAGCTCCAAATCCCACTGGAGTCAATTTCAACATTTCCACTATCGCCGGAATCCCCAAGTCACTCTGTCAAAAAACTACTTCTCGCTGATTGAGAACATTTCTAACTCATCGCTATTCAACGTTTGCCCAAAAACATCCAATCCCCCAAAATCATGAAATCCCCCAAAACCAAGCTGCATGAGGTATCAAGAAAACGGTGGCAAAACAAAATAGCACTGACCTTGAGAGTGTGCCGGTTGGTGAGTGTGACGTTGGCGACGATTGCTCGTGTTCCTGATGATGATGATGATGATGAGGCGTGCCAGCGGTCGAATGATGAGAATAAATTGAATCGATGTAAAGCTGCTCGGTGACTCTGTCGTTGACCTGAATATTGTGATTACCTTGAACCGAGGTCGGTGGTTGCATCGACGTGAGATGAGTAAAGGACTGCAGTCTACCCTGTTCACTGGGACTGTAGTCAGCGTCATTGTGTTGACCGCTGTGTCGATGAGGAGAGGACAGATTGGGGGTCTGATCATCGTGGGGACTTCTGCTGGAACCGGGTGAACTTCCGGTCCTCAAAGGTGGCGAAACACCACCGTTACCAGCACTAACACCACCAGCACTACCACCACTACCTCCAGTCCCACCGTTGCTCGAGGTCCTCATATGATGCTGAATATAAGCATCATCCGGCAGAACATCATCCAGCTGCTGCTGCTGCTGATGGTGATGATGTTGGTGGGAATTGAGACTGACGTCGATCGGGCCTTGGCCGGCTGTTCCGGAATTCGAGAGATTCGGAAACAATTGGCCAAGTCCAAAGTCACTTCTGGCGCCTCTCATCGCTGCCACGATTCCGCTGACACGCTCGATCGTCTCCTGATGATGCTGCTGCTGATGCTCTTCCAGTCCTTTTTGAGACGCTATATTTTCGTGCTGCTGATTGTGAGCCTCCGACAAGTGATGCTGCTGATGATGTTGATGATGATGATGATGATGTTGTTGTTGATGTTGATGATGGTCGCTCGACGGCGAGAGCGTCTCCGCACTGTACCGAAGCATCGTGGAGTGAGGCATGTGACTGCTGACTCGATTTCCCTCAGACGGGAGCGAGGCCTCGTCGAGACGGTGGCGGCTATCCCCTCCCTCGGGAACCGGGATCTCTCCCGCCCCAAGTTGACTGTACTGTTGCTGCTGTTGCTGTTGCTGTTGCTGCTGCTGCTGCTGCTGTTGATGATGATGGTGGTGGTCGTGGTGGTGGTGGTGGTGGTGGTGGTGGTTACGATGATGGTGAGAATGTTGGAGGGAGACCTCGGAGACCTGTTGATCCTCCCTTAGCTCGACGTGGCCACCCTCGTAACGCGGCGAATCCCCGACCATGTAAACCCTAAGCATTTCCAGAGGTCGTGTAAAGGATTTTTCTCTTGGAAATCTCTCTTGGATTTCGGACATTGTCATTGCGCAACGTTATTTTCTCTTAATGCGAGGGAATCCCAAATTTCGAATTGTGCAATGGGTCAGTGGATTATCTTTCAGGCTGGATACGCTGGTTCAAAATGTTTGATCAACGGGAGATTACAAGGTCCGGAGAGTTGTGTATTTCTCGTTCGTGTAGCAATTGGCAATTGATTGTTACGTAATGGACAAATAATTACAATGTGGGGGAATGGAAATGGTGGAAAAGATACGTTTTATGGGGAATAATCCTTTTTTTGTGTGAATCATTATGACTTTTTGGGATTTTGAAAATTCGAAATTTTTGAAAAAATTCAAAGTTTTAGGCAGTTTGAAGACTTTTATGAATTTTCACCAAATTCAAAAATATACACTCTTAGGTGGTCAAAAAATATAAAAAAATGTAGGACGGTATTTCGAAAACTGTTCAAGTCTCCGATTTTCCAAACTATTATGATCCATAGATCTATTATCTATACATGTGTGGTCTACAGATCCATGATCTATGGTCTGTAGATCTATGATCTATGGTCTATAAATCTATAATCTATGGTCTATAGATATATGATCTATGGTCTATGGATCTACGATCCACAGATCTATGATCGATAGATCCAATGTGATCCAGGAAAATGAAATTCAAAAAATATCTTTCCAACTCGTTATCAGCATAAAGATCAAGTACATTGAAACTAAATCCTAAAATGGTGAATTTGTAATGATTTATAATTGATGTTTTAATTTTGAACGAGCGACAGATCTATGGACTATAGATCTATGATCTGTAGATTATGATATATAGATCTAGGGCCTATGAATCTGTGGTCTATAGATTTAAGGTGTATAGATCTATAATCTATGGTCTATAGATATATGATCTATGATCCATGGATCTACGATCTATAGATCCATAGATCTATGATCGATAGATCCAATATGATCCAGGAAAATGAGATTGAAAAAATATCTTTCCAACTTGTTTTCAGAATAAAGATCAAGTACATTGAAACTAAATCCTAAAATGGTGAATTTGTAATGATTTGTAATTGATGTTTTAATTTTGAACGAGCGACAGATCTATGAACTATAGATCTATGATCTGTAGATTATGATATATAGATCTAGGGCCTATGAATCTGTGGTTCATAGATTTAAGGTGTATAGATCTATGATCTATAGATCTATAGATCTATGATCTATAGATCCATGATCTATAGATTTAATATGATCCAGAAAAATGAGATTAAAAAATAACTCTCCAACGCGTTTTCAGGACACAGATCAAGCGGATCGAAACTTAATCCTAAAATTGTGAATTTCTAATGATCTATAATTGATGTTTTCATTTTTAACGAGCAATGAGAATACCTGTCGTGTATAATGTGCTGGGTTGGATAGCCCAACTGGTGGAGGGTATACGTCGCGCAGGGATCGTCCTCGTGGTTGACAGTGACGTTTATGTCGACCGTTTCAGGCACGTTCGTTTCAACGAGGACGCCATTTTCCATTTCCGGTCGTCCCGCCTCCAAAACGCCCACCACTTCCCCACCTTCGTCGACGCTGCTTGCATACTCGGTCGTGCCGGATTCTTGCCGCCGATGTTGATGACGTAGATCGGCTTCATGCTCAACTTTATTCTCGATCTTTATCACGATTCCTCTCTCCTCGTGCACGTCGACGACGTCCTCGACAGAATTTGTGTCCCTCTCGATCATCGACGTTCCCTCTTCCTCACCCTCCTCATACTCGGCCAGTACGACTGAAAAGAAAAATATGAATTGGAAAAATATACTTTCAAGCCTCTGATAAATGGGAAGTACAAGCCAGTTTTTCTGCTCATCCCTAAAAATTATGATTTTTAAGGGCGGACCTTCGGATGTTGGCATAAGGGAAAAAGGTTTGTTAATCGTAAGATCACCTTTAAACTATAAGAAAACGGATCCAAATGAAAAATAAAGAAAATAAAATGTTTTGTTAAACGAGGGTATTTATTTTTTTGTTCCAAATATTTTGAGAATTGGGGTGGATGAAAGGAACGGAATGAAGTTTTAGAAACATTTTTTATTTGAAACTTTTGTGCCAGTGAGTTCTAAATTTTGAACTATCAAGCTGAACTTTGGCACATACGTGCAAAGCAATTGCTTTTTATTATAGAAAATTTTGGTTGAAATTCTAAAGAGTTTTTAGAATTTATCGACTTTTTTTGAAAATATTGCACTGAAATTTTGTACGTGGTTGTTGTAATTATGAGGATTGTTGTTATTGAATTTGGCAGAAATCGATTGAAGGATCAAGATTTTAAAAAATGTAGTATTTTTTTATAAATGGAACACATGGTAATTTAATTTGTATTCAAGATATTGCTCTGATATTTTTGCCTCAGTTAATATAGTTATTCAATTTGTTTATTACTAAATTATGCTAAAATCTATTGAAGAGTTAACATTTTTGAAATTGTTAATTTTTTTTAATGCGACATTTACCTGTTTGAAAAAATTCAATAATCCGTTCTTTTTTTGAGAAAATTTGAGCAAAAAATGGAAATCAATTATTAAAATCAGAAATTCTTATAAATTAATAATTCTAATTCCTGCCAGAATTATCAGTGTGAGAAATGTGTAAAAATTTCAGCACCATGGGTTTAATAGATTTTTTTTCATCGTCATAATCCAGTGGACACAGTAATGTTGCAGCAGTGTAACGACAATGTTACTGTTTGTAACATGTGATATTACATAGACGTTACATGTAAGTTACAATTTCCTACTCAGCAATATAACATTGTTACATAACAGTTATGTAACAGTTATGTAACCCCAATAATGGAATGTAATGTTACAATGATGTAACTGCTATATTACATTTATATAACAGCAATATTACAGTGATATCATTGTAACATTTCAGTTGAATTACTGCAATATTATTATTTTGCAACTTCTTTTTACATTACGGTGATGTGAAAACATTATATACCAGTTATGCGACCTGCATATAATAAATGGTACATAATATGTTACTTCCACGTTATGAAACAGTTATGTATCACAAGAATAACATTGTAACAGTACATGTAACTTCCATGTTATATTTCCGCAATATAACATATGTCACATTACTGTAATGTCAATTCGTTATTAGCATGTTACGTAACGAATACAAAACTTTTTTACATTACTGTAACGTAACAAAGTTGTATACCAGTTATGTAACATGTTATATCACAAATATTACATAACATGTTACTTACACGTTATATAACAGCTATGTTACATAGGAATAACATTGTAACATTACATGTAACTTCCATGTTACATTGCTGCAACATAACGTGTTAACTGGGAACCAATTAAAAAACGGGTTTACATTGTTGCAGTGTTGAGGGAACGTACCCATACTACACAATCCATTTTTTACCATTTTTACCCCCCCCCCCCCATCGTGAAATTAAAAACAAAAAATTGTGTAATTCAAAACATTACTAAAAACATGTAACAAAAATGAAAAATGATATAATTCAAAACGTTACTAAAAAACAACAGCCAAGGTTATTATATTTTATTGCACTCCGTGCGCAAAGTGCCACTTTGCGCACGCTGCGCGTGCTCAAAATGGCATTTTGCGCACTCGTACAATAAAATTTCGTACGATACTCGTGCGAGAAACTTTTTCTCAACTCGTGTGTTTGCAACATTCGCCTTCGGCTCATGCTGCAAACTCACACTCGTCAGAAAAAGTTTCATCGCACTAGTATCGTAATATACTATTATTTTATTGAAAACAAAAGCCTCAAAGGACTCCTCCAAAGACTTCTGCAAATTGGAAGTTTCTACGTGTCTCATATTTTTCTATACTTCACAAAGCTCCCTTAACAAGGAAGCCAAAATTTCTGTCCTCAGTTTCCCATGAAGGAAGCATTGATTAAAAAAAAAAAGCGAGGAAGCACGGTGCAAAATTCGCAGGATTTTTTTTTATTCCTTCACATATTTTGCACTTCAATAGGTCGAAGAATTTGGACAGAGTCAACAGAGTCTTTCGGAAAACGCGTATCATTTGATAATGCTGTCATCACGATTGCACGAGGACCATTGATGAAACTCAACGGAAAAAAAAAAAAAAAAAAAAAAAAAAAAATCACCGAACGAACAAACATGGGGGGAAGAAAAAACCGAACGAAATCCATGTATAGACCGAATATCCCGCCACAAAGACACACACGGAGAACTGTTGCTAGCCGGTATGATACGAAAATAACCGGGGGGCCTTATCTCTCTCATTCCCTACTCTAATGTGTGAAGTGTGCGTGTTTGCGTGTGTGGGTTTACACGCGCACAAAAACGAACTGTGCGTGGAAAAAAAATGGGAACATTGGAGTGAAAAAAGAATTGAGATTGAAAAAAAAAAATGTGGGTGCATGTTCGTGAGCGAAATAAGTGTGTTCTTGCGAATAAGCTTTGCCTCCTGATATTAAAACGTGGGAGAGGCGCTCACTCATCGTGAGATAAAAAAAAATATATATATATATTCGATCGTCGAGGGTCAAATCCGATGGCCAGTTCACATTAAAATCCTCGATCGTCTCGATCTACGCTCACGTGATAAATTCCCCGGCAAACAGGCAAAAGGATCGTTAATCCAGCAATTACATGTGAAACAAAAATTTTCGGCATGATTTTCAAAAATTTTGGCACGATGATAAATTTATTGAGTTTCATAAAATTGTTGGCTATAAGTTTGGACCTTGAATAAGTTTGGACCTTTGTGGGAAAATTCAGAATTTAGATGGAGAAAAAGGTCTCAGGATCATTTTTGTAAAATCCTATTTTGAGGATTTAAAATTATAAAATATGAAATTACAAAAAAATTATAATTTACAGCACGCGCAAGAATGGTGCGTTCATTAGCATTATCCGCGACGCTCATCGACGAATTTATCGTGAGTTTAACATTGGGCTGACCTTATTGACGTTACCTAATCGAATTGGAGAGGTCAGGACCGTCGAAATTATCAGCGCAAACTCTCTTGTGGCCTCTCGTTCGTTCGCACTTGCACTTCGTTTAATTTAACATTAATGAGAAAAATAATTTTTTTTTTTACGAGAATGATTGAGTGGTTAAAGGGGAATGTCAAGAAGGGCAGGAGATATTTCAAAAAAAATGTCTTCTTATTTCTTTTCTGCCATTTAGGTAATTTGTTGAATCCTCATTGGGACAGAAAAGTTAGTTCTTGGCAGTGATCGGCAGTATCGATTTTTTCGTCAACGATATTGATTTTATTAATCATTTTTTCGAAAAATTAATAATTAGTCAAAAAATATTACTAATTTTTTCAAAAAAATTAGTAATTAGCGAAAAACTATTACTAATTGATTTTTAAAAAACAATAATTTGTAGAAAAGTAATGTGTATTTTTACGTACTTATGTATACGGATTGAGTCATGGCTATAAGCTCAAACGACTCTATTCAAAAAGTTTTTTATTTTTTATAATAAATAGATCTTTTGAATATTTCACACATTAGTATTTATTGTATCGAATGTCATACGATATCACATAAGTTATTATTAATACAAATATTTAATTAGTAAAATGCATTAGTAATTTTTATTTTTTTTATTACTTTTTCCAAAATTAATACAACATTTCTTCACAAATTATTGATTTTTTTTTGTTATTTAGCAGTATATACTCATTTTTTGGAAAAATTAAAAATGTTATGTCGCTAATTACTTATTTATTAGGAAAATCAGTAATATTTTGTTACTAATTACTAATTTTTGAGAAAAATTACTAATATTTTTTTGCTAATTACTAATTTTTTAATCAAAATTCGACATCTTTTGTCACAAATTACTAATTTTTAGAAAAATTAGTAATATGTTCCCGCTAATTACTAATGTTAAACAAAAATTACTAATATTTCTTTGCTAATTATTAATTTTTCGAAAAAATTGGATAATAAAAATAGATAGATTTTTTTTGCCGATCACTGGTTCTTGGATCGTTTGCACGGTTTTCATTTGAACCAATAATTGAAATTGGAAGATATTCAAATTTAAATAAATTTTAATATTCGTAAAATGAAAATTATTTATTTCTTGTCAACAAAAATAGACAAGTCCAGATTAAAAATTGAGCAAGTGCTGCAAACTGTATTCAAAAAAATCAATTGAATTCCTGGTTTAAAATTTATGGTATTGGTTTTTTATGTCTTCAAGGCCATTTAAGTTCACAAGAGCAAATTCGATAAATGGCTTTGGGAAATATGTGAGTGTTTGACTTATCCTTGGTTTTATTCTCGAATTCATTCAGAATTTCACCGAAACCCAAACATTTCACGAAAATATCAACGTTTCTGATATCAGTCATCGAACATTGTTGTTAATAATAATTAATAGTTTAGATACCGTTAATTGGCATTAAAAATACAACAGACACCGAGATAAGAAAGTATATTCGCCGAATGAACTTCGGAAAAACAAATTTTCTTTATACCAATAACGAGATTCAAGACGAAATTTATCCTGAAATTTATCAAATTTGTAAATTTACACCCAACATGTTGTTCATTCGTAATTCTTCTGCAAAATCGATAAGCTTCGGACTTCTTATTTTTTTTCATTCGTACTTTATTTTTCGCGAATACTTTACTATATTATGATCATTAAATTTATTTACTCGCCAATTATCGAAATTGAGGGGAAGAAAGACGTGAAAGACCAAACATTGGGTTATCGCGAATTTTACATTATACTAATATTGTCTTAAGAATATGTATGAATGTATAAATATATAAAATACCGGATTTTGTATTTTTTTTTTATCAGGAGAAGTCGAAAGATCGAATCGCTGCTTATATAACGGGTCAGAATAATATTTGAAGTTCATTTTTATTTTCGATCGAGCAATTGAAGATTGAGCGAAAAAATAATTTTCATTTAATCATTCGGGGATTTCATAAGAATTTCTCAAAAGCCAAAAACCTCGGACGACTTCTAAAAACGTGTATTCTAAGTTCCAAGTATATTCGTTTATTTTAGCCTGGGATATCTTTGTAAGTATTTTAAACATTATTTTTGAGAAAAACGAGTTTTAAATGAAAAATATCAGTGTCTAAGCTAATTCTTACTTCGTTTCAAAAACTAAAAATAAAAAAATATATTCAGCACTTGAATGGAGTCTTTGGCTTATCAATCTTGATCATTTAAATTGATGTAAAAAAAAATTTTCATTAAACTTAGTGGGATCAGTCCTAACTCCCAAAACTATGCTATAGATTGCGAAAAAAATCAACTTCACAATCTCAAAATTGTGATGAAAATTCGTAGAGTCTTTTTGAGAGTCTTAAAAAATTGAAAACTATGAAAAAAAAGAGTCGAAAAACGCCTTTTTTGTTCAAACAGCCGCCATTTTGCGATTCTTTTTCTGCCAAAATATTAATAAATATGTTGTAAAAAAAAGAATGGTTCAAACATATTTTGGTTTTTACGAATACGAATACGAAAAACACGATATTGAAGAATTTTTATCCAACTAAAAGACTTGGCATTGGTAAACGGATGTGAGTTCCAACTTGAAATTTATATCGTGATTTCTCAGATATATACAAAACATGAAAAAAATTATCCCGCTGAATTAAATTATGCTCTTTTTTTGTAAATCAATTTTTTCGGTTTTGGGCCGAAATTTTGATGAATTCGTTTTTTTCGCTATTGCTGATATTTTTTTTCGAAAAGCGCAGGAAATTTCCGATCGAAAACTATTGTCAAAGAATTTTTTCGATTTTATTTCGCGCCGTGCCAAAGCTCCGAAGCGCTGAATACGCAAAAAGTTTGAAACATAACTTTTGGTGTATTCCAAAGAGTATTATAGTTAGAGATCTGAAAATTGGTGTACGATACACTTTTAAGCAACACTAAAACATACTCGAGTTTCAAGAAAATCGAAAGAGGTCGGCCTAAAAGGGGGTCCCGTTGAGCGGGAATACCTCATATATATATTAGACCGTGAATAACTTTTGAAGGAGTGTGTTTATCGAAAAATCATAAGAGACCTTTTTTGTAGAGCGTTCGATTCCCTACGAGAATACGTATCGTTCGATACGGTACATTGACTTGAAGCCGAGGTATAAAATTTAAAAGCATGGAAATTTTGTTTCCTGTGTTATTTAAATGGGAAGTAGAAATTTGCGTTGAGACATATCTAAATATTTATATCAAGAGCTCTGCTTTTAACAGGCATCTTTTTTCACCTCCCCGAATGTATTTAACATGTTATTTTGAAAAACAAAAAATATTCGCTAGTTTTTAATCAGTCTATCACAGACCCCGGTGCACTAGATGCATATGCAGCAAGAATGGTTTTTCTGTGCTTGCATCGCACATATATATGTGCATACATGGATATGGATGCGCGTGTTCTGCGTATTTCCGATAAGACGCGATTGAGGCCAGGTGTGTGTTTTTATGTGGGACTCGGGGCGTCACGTCTATGTTCGCGCGAGGCCAAATGTTTGCCTTTTTTCCTTCTGCATTGCATATACATATACATACTTTTGTAATGCATACTGATTTGTTTTTTTTTGCAGAAAAATTGCTTGTTACATAAAGTTACAAAGATTTTGGAAGGCGAACATAATTCCAGAGTCTGAGAAATAAAGAAAAAAATAGGAATGATTTTTTGGATGACACTAAACGAAAATGCAGCCCATTGGAATTCCTGGTGAAACAATTGATATTTCAAAAAAATGTAATGGAAATTAAAATTTCATCCATTGTTTTATTGATTGATTAATTTATTGATGTCGATTCGTTTATAAATGTTTGTAGAAACCATTTTCAAAATTCATGACTGATTCGACAAATTTAAAATTATTTTACCTCTTTAAACTCTTTAATATCTGCTTCTACCTAACTAAATTACATTTTTACCGCGCAAAAACTAAAAAAAATCCTGCAAATTTGACACTTTGATAACCCTTTCTCATAATTTTTTACGCACAAGAAAATCCAATCTTTATGAGCTAGCTTTTTCAATTTTGGCTTTTATGCAAGAAGCTTCGTAAATACGTTAAAATATACACTGAAAAGACAGTTTATTTGTAGTAAAGAAAAATATTTAGTTGCCACTTTTACTTAAATATTCCTCAACTGTTACAAAGCTTGTTAGTCGTTAAGAAATATTTTGTTTGTGTCAAAATAATTTATTATCTGTTAAAAAATAATTCATTTCGCCATATTCAACTTCACATTTGTTAACAATTAACAAATCTTGGTACACTGCAACCTCGATAATCGGTACCTCGATCGTTGCAATTGCAGCGTAGTGGGAGAAGCGCCAAGCCAATTGCGTCAGGCCGCCGTCAGCCACCAGCGGCGCAGAGACGGTTCTGTGCAATGTGCGCAACCCCACTTCTTGCAAGAGCCGATCCCGACGGATTCCGATTATCGAGGTCGCAGTGTACATTGTTTTTTCAGTGTAGCAATGTGCAGATTTAAAATTTGCATATTTTCTTTACCACTGCATATTTCAAGGACATGCAGCCTGTCTTGATATTTCAAAAATAATTCTAAAGTTCCGGTAATTGGGTTTTTTTTTAAATTCTAAATTTCCTAAAATCTGGACCTGTTCAAGCAATTCCCCCAAAACTTTGTACCAATCATCTTCACTCCTCTAAGTATCGCTGTGAAAAAAATCATAAAAATTTGCGAAAGCTCGAGAGAAATATTTTGAAAATTTAGAGAATAAATTTTTTTTTTAAATTAGCTATCACTACCTCAAATAATTTTCTCGAAATTTGCAACTAAAGAACTGTACGCTCTCAAATGACGATCCATTTTTGAGGGCTTTCATTTTAGTACAATCTGCAATCGAATCGCGAAAAAATTGTTGTAATATTGTAACTGTCAATTGCGTTAAATTTACGACTTATGATGTCTTTATTGTATACATGTAAAGTCGCCACAATGTCTGGCCGCGGTGTACGAGAGATTAGAGGGTAGAATGGCGTATGTTAACCGGGTTTAGCACCATATCACACATTTAAATACAATCGTCGAGTCCATTCATCCCACGTTCCGTTGCATGATACGCGTCCGACAAGAAAAGATAGGCTAATCTGCGTCTAATCGAGTTGTTAAGCGTTCGTCGCACCCTCGACATTCTTTTTCTCGATTTTCGTCGCCAATACACTTGGTTTCTCATATGCATAAATCTACCACATTAAAAGAAACAGTTTACTACATTAAGAAGGTAACATTAAGGGGTAACACACTGTAACAACTCTGTTAACCCTCAAACGCTAACGATGGGTCATTCGTGTCCCATCGTTTTGTCAACATCACGGGGTATATTAAGGGGTAACACACTGTAAGAACTCTGTTAACCCTCAAACGCTAACGATGGGCCATTCGTGTCCCATCGTTTTGTCAACATCACGGGGTATATTAAGGGGTAACACACTGTAAGAACTCTGTTAACCCTCAAACGCTAACGATGGGTAGTTCGTGTCCCATCGTTTTGTCAACATCACGGGGTATATTAAGGGGTAACACACTGTAAGAACTATGTTAACCCTCAAACGCTAACGATGGGTCGTTCGAGTCCCATCGTTTTGTCAACATTACGGGGTATATTAAAGGGTAACACAGTGTAAGAACTCTGTTAACCCTCGAACGCTAACGATGGGTCATTCGTGTCCCATCGTTTTGTCAACATCACGGGGTATGTTAAGGGGTAACACACTGTAAGAACTCTGTTAACCCTCAAACGCTAACGATGGTTCATTCGTGCCCTATCGTTTTGTCAACATTACGGGGTATATTAAGGGGTAACACACTGTAAGGACTCTGTTAACCCTCAAACGCTAACGATGGGCCATTCGTGTCCCATCGTTTTGTCAACATTACGGGGTATATTAAGGAGTAACGCACTGTAAGAACTCTGTTAACCCTCAAACGCTAACGATGGGCCATTCGTGTCCCATCGTTTTGTCAACATCACGGGGTATATTAAAGGGTAACACACTGTAAGAACTCTGTTAACCCTCAAACGCTAACGATGGGCCATTCGTGTCCCATCGTTTTGTCAACATCACGGGGTATATTAAAGGGTAACACACTGTAAGAACTCTGTTAACCCTCAAACGCTAACGATGGGTAGTTCGTGTCCCATCGTTTTGTCAACATCACGGGGTATATTAAGGGGTAACACACTGTAAGAACTATGTTAACCCTCAAACGCTAACGATGGGTCGTTCGAGTCCCATCGTTTTGTCAACATTACGGGGTATATTAAGGGGTAACACAGTGTAAGAACTCTGTTAACCCTCGAACGCTAACGATGGGTCATTCGTGTCCCATCGTTTTGTCAACATTACGGGGTATATTAACGGGTAACACACTGTAAGAACTCTGTTAACCCTCAAACGCTAACGATGGTTCATTCGTGCCCCATCGTTTTGTCAACATTACGGGGTATATTAAGGGGTAACACACTGTAAGGACTCTGTTAACCCTCAAACGCTAACGATGGGCCATTCGTGTCCCATCGTTTTGTCAACATTACGGGGTATATTAAGGGGTAACGCACTGTAAGAACTCTGTTAACCCTCAAACGCTAAAGATGGGTCATTCGTGTCCCATCGTTTTGTCAACATTGTCGTGAAAAATACGCGCAAACGGCTCCATATTTTGTATGAAATTGTTATTAACATTTTTTTTTTGGGTGGCACAATTTATTATCATTTAGTTAATGGTTCAAAGAAGCTCCAAATTTTTTTTTGGGATTTTTTAAAAAGTTATAAAATTGTAAAATAAGTGAAAGACACGAACGACCCATCGTTAGCTTTAACGGTTGCTCAAAACATCGTTAGCTCACGAGGGTTAATTTTCTAGATTTTCAGTAACAATTTGTATGAAACAAGTTGAATATATATCCTTAAGGAAATCCTGTACCAAAAATTCTTAAACATTCACAATTATTTTTACCAGTTACAGTGGCTTACCCCCTTAATAGTATTTCAAGAAACATTGTTTAGCAACCCCAACTACAAATGTGTCTATCACAATTATAAAAATTATCACTGGAAATTATAATCATGCAATAATCATTTTTTCAGAATTATTTATATTTTTTGAAGTTTTGGCTACTATTCATTTTTTGAATTTGGGATAGTATGAAATATAGGAATACTGAGGCAATGATAATTCATCCCAGAATGGTGTATTTATTATGCTATAATTAACTATGATTTTTTTCCGAAGTATGTTCCTCCATTTATACTTATAAATGGGAAAATATAATTTTTCAAAAATTTAACTACTTTTGGAGAAACAAAACTATTCCAGGTCAACTATTTCACTTAAGAGAATTTTGTTTTCGCTCCTTTTTTAAAAAATCTGGACTCTTTTTCATTATTATTTCAATCATAAGTAAAATGCAACAAGCCTTAAGGCAGGATACGACCTTTGGCTGCAATTTTTTCATAAATTATAAATGAATTTGAAGGCTATTTTTAAGCTTTTCAACAATAAATTTTTTTTTTGAACTTGAATGATATAGTAATTAACGCCTTAAATTGATCTTATTTCTGCCCATTTTTTTGTGAAAAAAAAATGCATAAAAAACTAATAAAAAAATTGCAGCCAAAGGCCTGCCTTAATTATCCTGTCAAAAAATAACAGAGACGTCCCACATTATTGTCAATGAAATTAAATATCATGAAACCTGTTGTTGTTTATCATGTATGAAAAAAAAATTGTCGCTGCAATGTATTGTACGTTCTTGTTCACCAGTTCCATGTTTGTCAACTTGTTGAGATGTAAATTTTTAAAAATTTCCGCGATAAATAAGTTATTTATAATTTACGAACAAACTGCGGTTTTGTTAATATTTTACTTTTCACGCAAAATATTTCCTTGTCTTTCTTTCGGTGTTTTTCAGTTAAGCACAACAGGCAAAACCGTTTATATATGGGGCATTCCGTCCCAAATCGGACAGTTTGAAAAACTTTTTTTTTATTTCCTCGTTTTTTTAAATGTTTTTGAGTACCCATCAAAAGACCCTTCCTGTTGAATTTTTTTAATTACCCGTTCAAAAGATATTAAATTAACAAAAAGACCGCTCTTTTTTCGTATTTTGGTCATAACTTCTTTAATAATGGTCCAAATTAAGAGTTTTTTTTCAAAATTTTTGTTCTTTTATGGCCTTTTCAGAAAAAAAAATACAACAAAAATATTTGACGTGTTTTTGAATAAGTTTTTTGAGTTTTAAACTTTAAATCGCGTTTTTAAAAGTGAGTGTCATTTTTTATTTATTTTTTAATTTTTTATTCCAAACATCTATTTATTCAACAATTTTTAAGACCAGTCCGATCGTAGGATCTCAATAACTGCTATTTTTTTTCTATTTTTGAAAATTAAATTTTTCTTTTATACATTATTATGAAAACCAATTTTTGTTACTGTATAGTATTTTTTAAATAATTTTGAATTATTTGAATAAAAAATGACATTCACTTTTGAAAACGCGATTTAAAGTTTCAAACTCAAAAAACTCATTCAAAAACACGTCGAATATTTTTGTTGTATTTTTGTCTGAAAAGGCCATAAAAAAACAAAAATTTTGAAAAAAAAACTTTCAATTTGGACCATTATTAAAGAAGTTATGACCAAAATACCAAAAAAAGAGCGGTTTTTTTATTAATTTAATATCTTTTGAACGGGTAATCAAAAAGATCTCAAAATTTAGCAGAAAGGGTGTTTTGATGGGTACTAAAAAATATAAAAAAATTGAAGAAATAAAAAAAAAAGTTTTTCAAACCGTCCGATTTGGGATGGAACGCCCCATATATAGATACATAAATATATATATATATATACATATATATATATATCAGTCTGCCGCGCGCAACTTCCCCTGTGAAATTTCTCGTGTGTTGAGCTCACTGGAGACGGTCAGGTCGTAAAACGTGCAAACATCCCCTCGGCGCGAGGGTTTTCTCGCATGTGTTTGCGCGAGCCGGCTGCGGGGACTCTCTCGTCCGGGCCCATTTTTAGCCCCGGAGAGACAGACGCCTCAGTGTCACACCCGGCGGTCCCTCGACCAATATATTTTCGTACATACCTTTGAAACGTATAGATTAATTTTTTTTTTTTTCAATACTATTATCATTGCCATTGTCATCATTGTCCCTTGTGCGACAATGTTCCAACAATTATCATTATTGGGATGATTGTTATTAAATATATGGTGATAATGAAACGATTTGCAAAAAAAAAAAAAAAAAAATGGTTACCAAATCCTGCTCGGAATATCGGCGCTCTATCGTGTTTGAAAAAGCTTACTGGAGTCATCCTAAGCTGATTAGCACGTGATAACCGTGCACTGATAATGCCCTAACGATACGAGCCGTGAACTTGGCACGCGACACACGCGTCTCGGTATAAACACACTACGATTGCGATTATTTTGTATCCGGATTGTCCACACGCGTTACAACGATCATAAACAAAATTAATATAATTGCTTCATTCCCGCCTTTACTCGTGCAAACAATGATTACTCACGAGGAGACACATCCACAACGAAATTAACGCTGATACGAATTCGTCTGACTCCCATCGCGATCTCTGATTAAGGTACCAATCTACTTTAGAAGGCCAAAAAAAAGCAATTTTTTAACACTTTTTTCTCAGCTCCTTTATCAGATATATGATCAGAGCTGGGCGGTACTTGAAAGTACTCGGTACTTGCAGGTACTTGAAGTGCAGTACTTGCAAGTACAAAGTACTTAAAAAGTACTTCAAGTATTGTACTTGAATTTTTCAAGTACTTCCTGTACTTGAAGTACTGCACTTGAAAATTTCAAGTACTTTTCTGTACTTGAAGTACTTTTTTCAAGTACAAGTATCAAGTACTTTTGAATGTGTCTTGCTGATGGTTGCACGTGCAAAGCCTTTGAATATTGGTCATTCCATGTCAAATCGACCAATATTTGGAATCAGCCCCTTTCAATTTCGATGAAATTTGGTCAGAAGTTGTCTTTTATCATAAAACAAAGTTCTAACAGAGGAAAAAATTAAAATTGTTTTTAGAAAATTCACAATTTCGCCATTTTTTCAAGTTTACTTTTTAAATATTTCGAAATCTATTATAGTTAGGAAAAAATCGGTTTGGGTTCGTCTTAAAGAGTATACTTGGAGCTACGAAAAAAAAAAATTCCGAAACAAATTTTTGAAAAATGATGAATTTGGAGAATTTGGAATTTTTCAAAATCGTAAAAATCTACGATCAACATTTAATTTTTGGTTTTATTTTTTTTATATAACACCTTGTACTGATATTAAAAGATCCTGAAATTTTCAGAAATGTGTTTTTTTGTCGTCTCAAAAATATGAGTTTTTAAAGTTTGGTAAAACGTTTCTTTACCTCTAAGTTAAGTGAAGTTGATCAATCATGTAATTTTGACTGCTCAAAATTACAAAATTACATGATTGCTCAACTTAAAAAAATTCATATTTTTGAAACAAACAAAATACCTTTCTGAAAATTTCAGGATCTTTTCAAATCAGTACAAGGTATTATATCGGTATTAATCGGTAGCAAAAATGAACAACGCCAATGCGCAGCTGAATTTTACGTCACTTCCTACGTTTAGTTTCTTGCAGCCATAAAATTGCAATCTTTATGGCACGGAAGTTAGTCATTTTGATGCCAACAAAATCATCAACGGCTATCAGTATTCAACCAATTGTTTTCCAGACAAAACGATGAAAAAAAAATTGTCAGGAAGCTTTTTGAACAAACAAAAATTTTTTCCACGAAGGGAACGATCCAGAAATAATTCTAAAACCTTCAGTAATATTGTAGAAAGAAGAAAAAATATTTTTTAGTTACACGGAAAAAAATGATCAGTGACAATTCATGTGTAATATTTAAAAAATTCCTGAATTCAATGCAGAATATACGATTCAGAACTGTAATTCAGGCGTTTTACTCGGAATCCATTATAAATTAATGGATTTAATGTAGTTTGTACTCTTCAAACCATTATAAATGCTGATTTACACTGTAAAAATTGCAATGTTTACCGCAAAAAAATGACACAATAGAAATAACAAGCAGAAACGACGAAATCCACTGTGTTTGAACTGTAAAATTTACAATGGTCTCTGTAGAATGTTCAAAGCACATAATTAGAAATTGCAGTGTTCCCAGTGAAAAATCAAATGCCCGCTGCAAAATATACAACGTCAATTTCAATTTTTACAGTGTGACACTGTAACGGGACGACCTGCGGCGTGCCACGATCTCTGCATTTCGCCCGAGATCCGCTAGGTGGCGTCGGATGGCGCGCGCTCTCGCGCCAGCGAGAGAGCCACCGAGCACCTATAAGGTCCGATGTATTACCAACATCGGCGCCCTCAATTGACATACAATTGTTGGAACATCACCCGCGTTCCGTGGTCGAGCAGTCCTATGGACTGAAGACTACATTTTCTCAACAGATCACAATTGCATTTCGGTGACGCTCGTGCTCTTTGTGGGTGCGAGGTTAATCTTGATTCGCTTCATTAATTGATTTCACGATTAATTAGTCAAGTACAAGCCCTCGTAGCTATGAGCCTGAGAGAGGATAAATAACGGTTTATTGCAATATTTGAATAAATTGAAATTTATTCAAATATCGAAACGTTTCACTACACTATAATTTATTTTAGAAATTGCAGTGTTTTCAGTGAAAAATAAACAACGTATCGCAAAATATACTACGTTCTTTTCAATTTTTACAATGTATACTGTAATTTTTTCACGGGCCGTGGATAATTTTTACAATGTGAAATGTGTAAAAAGTTCACCGGATACAACAGAAATACACTGCGACCTCGATAATCGGTACCTCGATCGTTGCAATTGCAGCGTAGTGGGAGAAGCGCCAAGCCAATCGCTTCAGGCCGTCGTCAGCCACCAGCGGCGCAGAGACGGTTCTGTGCAATGTGCGCAACCCCACTTCTTGCAAGAGCCGATCCCGACGGATTCCGATTATCGAGGTCGCAGTTAACGTTTCACGTAGTGTACATTTTACTGTTCCACACTGTAAAAATTCGTCTGATAGGCATGTACCATGTCATATGTGACATCTGTATATTGTATTAAAGAAATATGCAAATTTCACTGTTTGCCCTTCCTGGAGGCGCTGTTGATGGGGAAAACTAGAAATTAATGGGAATCTCAGCAGTTCTCACTGATCATTTTTTGCCGTGCATAAATTGTGACTGAAATAATTCCCTGAATTTCTGTAGAAGTGAAGAACGTGAAAGAAATGGATATTATTATTTTTACAATAAATATGCGTGTTGTATCGTTCGCTTCGAGAGCGGCGATCCCATTTGTGTCCCTCGAAACATTGCCAGAACATTTTAAAAAGCACATCGGGTTGCAACCTCGACACGGGTCAATGATGATATTGCTTCATGGAGCACGTTCGGGTGACTCTCGAAATTTGTGTACGTTACAGTCTTATCATCCGTTGCTGTTAGGCACTAAATACATTCGTTAATTCGTCTTTCCCCCTCGATTCGACCCGCAATACCCCGAGCCTTCGACAGGGGAAGCAACTTATTAATTTCGAACGCATCGTTCGCTCTCGTGATTGGTGATAATATAACTTTTGTGATAAACGTTCTTTGAGAAAGGCTTTATCGTTGGGAGAGAGATGGTTGAATCAATGATTCATCGCAAAATGAACGGAAAATTTTATAAATATATGTGACCGAAGTTCTTCAATTTTTAATTGTATTTTTTTGCCCCATTGATTTTTCATAGCTGGGAGAAAAAAAACTATCACTGATTCATCCGTCGTTAAATTTTTTTTCAAAATTAATAATACATTTTGCATAGTATCAATTTTTTTATACGGATTGTTTACGTATCGAGGAATTTTAGATATTTCAATAATTTGCAAAGTAATCTTCCCCAAAATTGTTGGCAATTTTTTCTTTTTGAAAAATTGGCTTGTGCTTGAAATTGAATAATTATGTTTGGGCATCGATGATTAAAGAAAATAGGAAAAAGAATTAATCAGAAACCGGAGGTACGAGAATTCAGGAATAAGTGAAATTTTAGTTGATAAATGGTTTGATCGACAGTTTATGAGAAAAATTAATGAATAAAATTGAATTAAACTATATGGGGCTAAAATTGATAATTTCAAATTGAATTGAAATGAAAAAATCTAAAATTTTGAAATGGGTCTAAAATTCGAAAAATTGAAGTCTAAACTGGATGTTTAATAAATACTGGCTTTAATGCTGTATCTCAATAATGGCAAATCGGTTCGCGAACTGTCCGACGAATAAAGTCATGAGATCCGAGCTCTGTGACTCGCGTGAAAGAAATTGCCTGACCAATGGGCAGAGAAGACGGAAAATAAAGCGAAAAAAAAAACAAGGAGTCAGTGGAAATTTCGTGACGTCAGGAATAAGCATGCGGAGAGCTGGAGTTTTGAAGTATCGCGAAGGAAGGAGTGTGGACTTGTATTATAAAATGTTGAAGTGTATTAGTACGCTGTATTACGAAGTTATTCACTCGTTAGCAACTTTTACCGCCACGACTTCAATGACCCGTCGAGACCTATGAACCCCTATCGCCAGTCGCCCTCCGCTGTATTCCCCTCGTTTTTATTGTTATTTTTGTTTAAATTTCTCTTTTTTTATTGCTCAGTTTCACGGCTAAAGGCGAATCGGTCGCAGGATGCTATATTGAGAGATGATGATTATGAGTTATTCCGGCTCAATGGGACCCCCTTCTAGGCCGACCTCTTTCGATTTTCTTGAAACTCGAGTATGTTCTAGTGTTGCTTGAAAGTAAATTGTACACCAATTTTCAGATTTCTAACTATAATACTCTTTGGAATACACCAAAAGTTGTATTTCATACTTTTTGCGTATTCAGCGTTTCGGCGCTCTGGCACGGCCCGAAATAAAATCGAAAAAATTCTTTGACAATAGCTTTCGATCGGAAATTTCCTGCGCTTTTCGAAAAAAATATCAGCGGTACCGAAAAAAAACGAATTCATCAAAATTTCGGTCAAAAACCGGAAAAATTGATTTACAAAAAAAGAGCATCATTTAATTCGGCGGAACAATTTTTTTCATGTTTTGTGTATATCTGAGAAGTCAAGATATAAATTTCAAGTTGGAACTCGCATCCGTTTACCAATGCCAAGTCTTTTAGTAGGATAAAAATTCTTAAATATCGTGTTTTTTGTATTCAACAATTCCCTGATGTATTATATAGCGTTTTTTTAACAAATTTTGAATTTAGTAAATTTATTGAATTAATTAAATTAAATTTATTGAATAATAAAATTTATTTTATTTATTAAATTAAATTAATTGAATTAAATTTATTAAATCAAATTTATTAAATATTGAATTTGATAAATTTATAAAATTCGAAATTCGTTTAGAAAATACAGGACATGAAAAAAATTGTCCTGCTGAATCAAATTATGCTCTTTTTTTGCAAACCAATTTTTTCGGTTTTTGGCCGAAATTTGAATAAATTCGTTTTTTTCGGAATTGCTGATATTTTTTTCGAAAAGCGCAGGAAATTTTCGATCGAAAGCTATTGTTAAAGAATTTTTTCCCTTTTATTTCGCGCCGTGCCAAAGCTCCGAAGCGTTGAGTACGCAAAAAGTTTGAAATATAACTTTTTATGTATTCCAAAGAGTATTATAATTAGAGATCTGAAAATCGGTGTACAATATACTTTCAGGCAACACTAAAACATACTCGAGTTTCAAAAAAATCGAAAGAGATCGGCCTAAAAGGGGGTCCCGTTGAGCGGGAATACCTCATATACAGAAGGAAATAATAAAAAAAAATTATAAACTATTTATAAAACTTCAATTCATCGAAGATCTGAATCTTGTGATTTTGATTTTGTTTAAAAAAATTGATTTTGATTTTTAAAAAATTCTGATTTTTTTCTACAATTTTAGCAGGAATTTTCTAAGATTTAACAATGACTTACTTCTGGAGTATTTCGATATTTTCTGCCATGATGAATTTTCAAATTTGATTTTTTTAAATTGTTTATTTTTTAATGGTAATGAGGAATGCAATTATTCATTTCTGTGACGATCTCCAAGATTCTGTTTGAAATGCTTATGAATATTAGCATCCACAGGATAAGCCTAGATTCCTGCCTCGTATTTTCACAATTTTTTCGACGTCGGAATACGCAAATGAAATTACAGATTTTTGAATTTAGACGTATTTTGAGGCTGAATGTTTTTTTATCCGCTCAAAAGCTGATCGAATTTTTTAAATTAAATTAGGAGTGATCATAAGTTTCAGTATAATAGACTAAAAAATTATCAACCAAATCTGTGAAGCTGAACATTTTTTTGTATCACAAATGCCAAAAATTGGAAGACTAATATTTTCTAACAATGATAAATTTATTAAGAAAATAATTCAATAAATATTTAAATATTTAATATGGTTAGAGGAAAGAAAATATTAAAAAAATAGTTAACAAAATACCATTTTTGAAATAACAATTGAAATATTTGAAAAGTTTCTTCGAAAATTTTAATAGCAAATTGTTGTCATGATAAAAAATAATTTTATCCATTTTTTTTTCAAGAAGTTGTAAATGTAAAACCATCCTACGCTCTTAAATTTGATAGCGGAATTTTTATAGCCTCGAAAAACCAAAAAATGTGGGAAACTTTGGTCCACCATGAACGGCTTTAGCGGGAAATCCCATGAAACCAAATGACTTGTACAATGTAAACGAAAACTCCTCGGTGGTCTCTTAAAGTGTCTTAAAATTTTTTGTCAAGCTTTTACAAACTAATATTCTCCTTCTTACGTTACTTTGTCTTTAATCTCTGGCCTTTGGTCATGGACCAATTTTTTTTTTTCAAACGCCGCACTGTTTTATTCCCCGCCGCGTCTTTAATGGCTTTCCAAGAGTCAGTTTTTCAGCTCCTTCGGCAATAAACGATCGATCGGAGCTGTAAATCATTAAAAATGCAGCATATAAAAACGAAGAGAAGGTACAAGAGACCAAGATACACAAAATATACTCACCGCGGAAGGGCTTGACCTAAAGAGACCAGAGGAAAAAAAAGTTAAAGGGAGTAAAACGAAAAATCGTAAAGTTTGAGTGGTCAAAGTTGCGGCAAGATTTTCACATAATTTTGGAAGCCCCTCTCGAGCCCTTTTGATCCTTTACTTTGGCTGTTGATTAGACTGTGCGGAAAAAAATCGATACTTTTTTTTCGGTTGCATCCACCAAAAAAAAGGTGAATTAAGGTAAAAAATGAAGAACCCTCGAAGGAGAGCTCAAAAAAACTATTTTTAGAATAACACAGGAAAATATTGGCACTTCTGAACGTCGGAGCAGAACTATTTAGAAAAAAATCTCACAAAAAAGTCATTACGATATTCTGATAGAGAATTGAATTCCCTACAAAAAAAAGTCCTTACGAACAATTAGCTTGGAACAACCGTTCAAGTGGTATCGCTGTCTGAAATTGAATTGATAGAAAAAAAAAATTCAAAAGGCTGAAAAATCGAATTTTTCGCTTTACGAAAAAACTTTTTGGGGTTTTTTTTTGTTGTAGAGAATTTTCTGCTCTAACATACGATTTGCATGAAATCGTTCTCAAAATATTTCTCTAATACAAAAAAGAATCAAGTACAACAAGACATATAAAAGAAACGACGGCCATCATTGATCGTGTTTCGAAAAGTTTCATCGAATGAATTTGGCTTAATAAGATTAAATAATTTGTTTTTACATTATAATGCTTAATAATCATCGTTCCTTTTTTTAAGAGTCTGTTTTTTGCAATTGGGGTATTTCTGTCGATGATTTTGCACTATGCCCAATAAACAGCGATACCACTTGAACGGTTGTTCCAAGCTAATTGTTCGTAAGAACTTTTTTTTGTAAGGAATTCAATTCTCTATCAGAATATCATAATGACATTTTTGTGAGATTTTTTTCCGAAGAGTTCTACTACGACGTTCAGAAGTGCCAATATTTTCCTGTGTTATTCTAATGGAAAATATTCAAATGCAATGCGCCGTTTGAAATAATTTTTTTTTTTGAGCTCTCCTTCGGGGGTTCTTCATTTTTTACCTTAATTCACCTTTTTTTGGTGGATGTAACCGAAAAAAAACGATTTTTTTCACGCACGGTCTACTTTACTTTGTTGATGCTTTTGCTGCACTGTCTCGTTTCTTCGACATTTTTCTCGAAATTCGCCCCTCTCATTTTGAGAAGACTCGTGCCTCGAGGCTCCGAGGCAAGATATCACGAGAATAGGATCAATCATTCGCATCGTCGCCATATGGGCGATGTCTCGAGACGAAAAGTCTCCTGAGAAGATATCCTCAAGGAAGAAACTGGTCCAAGACAGAGCGAGAAGAAGAAATCTGTCTTGGATTTCCTCGATACTTTGCACATTGACTCGAGGTAATCGTCCCGTGGCAATAAAATCCAACTTTACGATGTGATTTTTTTACATCGATACTTGAAGTCACCTATTTTACACACTCCCCTATTTTTTCCCTCTGAACAAGAATCTATTAATTAAGTGCTTTCAAAAAATCAAAATTGGATTGGCTTGAGACTTGGATTGGATTAAGGATTGAATTAAGACGAAGCCAGAATTTCATTGAGAAAAAAAGTTACAGACATTTTAGTAAACCGATCTAAATTTGGCCAAAATGCAGATATTTTTTTTGTCAAGATAATATCGATGTATTTTGTCCCTTTGAATACGAATTTACCAATAGTTTTTTTCAGAAAATCAAAACTTTCATGAATTTCCATTAAAAACCCTTTTGCTCAATTTTGGCCCCATTTTCAGAAACCTCGAAATAACGAAATTTCAAGCTCATAACTTTACATCGGTTTGACCGATTCCAAAATTTCTTTTTCGTACTTAGAGGCTGTCGCTGAACTTAGGGAATGGCGTTTGGTTCATTCCGATAACTTAATCTTTGTAGATATGAGAGCACTTTGAAAATCGCTGAAAAAAATGGAAAGGTATGCAAGTATTTATGCAAAAATTTGCAAAAATTGATGGCCGAACTTTAAAAATCTGCCAAAAATCGAAAAACGATCAGAATCGGATGAACCAAGCGGGGTTCTGAAACTTCATCGATTACGAAGATTATAGGCTTAAGAGAAAGCCAGAATTTCATCTACAAAATAAATTACAGCCATTTTAGTGAACCGATTAAATTTTGTCCTAAACGAAAAAAAAAATGGTTTTTTTTTCGGGCCTTATTTCGATGTATTTTTGCCCCCTGATCACGAATACGAATAGTTTTTTTAATTTGAGTAACAATCTCGAATAATCAGACATTTAATCCGGGTTTCAATGAAATCTGTACTTGCACATTCGGACGTGTTTTTTAACGACTAAAATCCAAATTTTTGGCTTCAAAAAATTCATGCGCACTCACGTAACAAATGTGAATCCGTACTTATTGGAAAAAAGAAGGGTCGTTGGCGCGAAAAACGAGAAAAAAAATCAAAACGTCCCGCGTCTCCGTGAAAACTCCACTTTGTCACCGCGTCATCGTTATTTATAAATAAAATTTGTTTATACAAAAACAATTTTTTATTTGCACACCTAAAATCTTGCTAGTGATCTACATTATTAGAATCTTCGATTAGCTAGAATCTAGAATTATCAGACAATCTTTATGATTGGAATAGAATCAAAAGCTTCAGAACATTTTGTGGTCTATATTTTTTAAAATACCATCGATAAAAATTAAACGATATATAAATCAAGAGATAAACCAGTGCAGCGTGCAGCAGAGTTTTATGGGCTTTTTTAGACCCATAAGAGCTTTAGTTTTTACTATAAAAGCGAAACAAGCTCGGGCCGCCCAAGGGAGGGTCATTAACTCCTATTTATCTTCACAGCATTTTCTCTCTCTCTCTGTCTCTTCCTCTCCCTTCTCGCTTTATGCCTCGGGATTGGGTCTTTTATCAACGCCTCTACAATAAACAAATGATCTTGCACAAGAGCGCACACTGCTATATCTACGTTACAGAATGTTGTAATAAGATCATCGATGTAATCGTTACACATTCGGAGCGATCTTCGATCATATAGCAATAATTTGAGCGAATTATCTTGAAACGAGAATTCCTGCATTCTCAAAGCTCCATTGAGATTTTGCAAAAATCCTTCAAATTGAAATTTGCACATTGCTTCCTCATCTTTATCCATAGTTCACATAGGTTCCTTTAACACACAGTATGGCGATCAAATTTGGCTTCCTCATAAAGGAAGCTTTGTTAACTATTGAAAAATATTAGTAATCATTGTGCAAATTCGATCGATTTTCCCCAAATTTGATAGCGAATAACATTGATAGCTATACTGGCTCTTCACAAAATTTCATTGCAAAATCTAAAAAATTTCAAAAGTTATAGCGTGTACGCTTCTTTTATAAAAATTAAAAATTTGATAACAATTCAATCATTCAATCGATTTTCGCCAAATTTAATAACGAACATCCTCGATAGCTATATTAGCTCTGTGTAAAGTTTCAGTGCAATATCTTAAAAATTGCACATTCAGAGCGTTTACGCTATTTTTCAAAAAATTAAAAATTTCATAAAATTTTAATCCCTCGATGAATTTTTGCCAAATTTAATAGCGAACAACCTCCATAGCTATATTAGCTCTGTGCAAAGTTTCAGTACAATATCTTAAAAATTGCACAAGTTAGAGCGTTTAGGCTATTCTTCAAAAAATTCAAAATTTCATAAAATTTTAATCCCTCGATGGATTTTCGCCAAATTCAATACCAAACAACCTTAATAGCTATACTAATTCTGTACAAAGTTTGAGTGCAATATCTTGAAAATTGCAGAGGTTAGAGCGTTTACGCCATTCTTGCAAAAACGAAAAAAGTCGATAAAATCTGAACACCCGTTATAATTAAAACAATTTTTTTTTCATAATAAAGAGCAATTCGTGCTCGACAAGTGTGTCAAATTTTAGCTTGATATCTCGAAGCGTTTTCGAGTTATTAATTATTTACATCTGAAACTCAGGATACATACACACACACACACACACACACACACACACACACACACATCCATCCGGACATTTTTTCTAAATATGATTTCTCGATATTTTAGGACATTTTAAACATATTGGCGTGAAAATCGCGAAAATTTTTTTTTTACGAAAACAATATAAAGCTTCCTTTATGAGGAAGCAATGAGAAATTCCTGCTGATGACAATTTTCCATGAACATTTTGAGTTCATAATTTTCTTAAATTTCTAAAATTAAGATTGAAAACTTAGTAACGAAAAATTCTCTCTCTCGTTTCCCGTTCAAAAGGCACATATATATATTTTTTTTCATGTTTGATGTGTCGGTGCAAACATCAAAACGAAACTTTGAGAGCACGAAAAGAGTTTTTCTGTTTTATCACGTACATAAGAAATTTCTCTCGAGTTGAAATTTCGAAGGAAGAGCAAATATTAAAGTCCTCGAAATGAGAGAAAACGTTGACGGGATCATTAGCGATGGTTTTGGGGGTGGTTCGAAAAAAAGAAAATATATGAGAAAGGAGAGATTTGCCGGAAGTACGCGAAGCCGTGTGACTGGACCGAGGTAAAGGAGGAGAGAAAAGGATATGAAAAATATTTCGCCTCGTTTTTTTTTCGTTTTCCGGTTTTTCAAGGAACAGGTATATCCTTCTACCTTCAAACACACCCTTTACCGAACATCCTTCGGAAAAATATTGAGTTTTCATAATTTTTCACGAATTACTTTGATGTAAACAAAAAAAAATCAAAAAACAAACATAAACAAAAAGGAAAATTATAAATTGAAGAAATTAAAAAAAAAACCCACTTACATTTTATGCCAAAAAAATTAAAAGAAAAAGGAAAATTATAAATTCAAAATTTTTAAAAATTCTCTCCTTCCTTCATGACATCTATTGTGCAGTTTTCATTGATTTTTTTTTATGCAAAAAAATGAAAGAAAAGGGAAAATTGTAGATTTAAAAAATTAAAAAACTACCCTTTTTTTCGATATCTTCTGTTTGGTTTTCAGCTATGGAAAGCTAGAGGGTTTGACAAGATTTTAGGGGAAATTAAAAAGAAAATGGGAAGAGAAAGTTGGGGTCAATATTTCTGATTTTTCACCGAAGAAAATTCCAAAAAACTGTGGATACAATCTCGAAAATTTTCGGTAGGACTATTTACACGAGTGACGACATTCACGATCATCTTTGAGCGAACATAAAACGCGATATTAAATAATATGTACGAAAACAAAGTACAAAGAGCCGATGCTCTGGTAATGGGATTACGAACTGGCGCAGAATTCTTTCAAGTTTGTGAGAACGACAGAAATTAACGGCTATGGATATCGATGTGACTTTCGAGAGTGTCGAAAGTCGAGGGCTGTATCAAGTTACGATTTTTCTTCACTGAATCGAGGCACGGCTAAAATATATATATATGGGGCATTCCATCCCAAATCGGACAGTTTGAAAAACTTTTTTTTTATTTCCTCAATTTTTTTATGTTTTTGAGTACCCTTCAAAAGACCCTTCCTGTTAAATTTTGAGATTTTTTTTATTACCCGTTCCAAAGATATTGACTTACGAACAAACGCTCTTTTTTTGGTATTTGGGTCATAACTTCTTTAATAATGGTCCAAATTAACGGGTTTTTTTTCAAAATTTTTGTTTTTTATGGCCTTTTCAGAAAAAAATACAATAAAAATATTCGACATGTTTTTGAATGAGTTTTTTTGAGTTTTAAACTTTAAATCGCGTTTTTAAAAATGAATGTCAGTTTTTATATTTTTTTTAATTTTTTGTTTCAAACATCTATCCATTCAAAAATTTTTAAGACTTGTCCGATCATGAGATCTCAATAACTATTTTTTTTCGATTTTTGAAAATAATTTTTTTTTTTTTTATAAATTATTATGAATACCAATTTTTGTTACTGTGTAGTATTTTTTAAATCATTTTGAATTAATTTGGACACTTTTTCATTGTTAACAGATTTTAAAAATTAATAATTAATCGATGAGCAAATAACAACAGTTCAAAAATTTTACGAGTGAGCATTGAACCTAAATAGTCTACCGAATATTGCTGTCAAATTTTCACATGAGAAACATTATTCACCGGGGGACACAAAAATTTCATTCAATTATTCCAATGAGCAAAAGAAACGTATTGGCAAAGGAATATTCTAATTCAGGAAATAATCGTATAATGTAAGGTTTTCAAAAAAATACGTGAATAAATAAAAACTGTCGTTATTATTGTTCATAAACAGACTTAACGATTAACTATTAATTTTAAGAACCTGTTAACAATAAAAAAGTGTCAAAATAAATAATATACAGTAACAAAATATGGTATTCATAATAATTTATAAGAAAAAAAAAAATTCAATTTTCAAAAATCGATAAAGAATAGTAGTTATTGAAATCCCACGATCGGACTAGTCTCAAAAATTGTTGAATAGATAAATATTTGAAACAAAAAATAAAATAAAAATATCACAAATGACAATCACTTTTAAAAACGCGATTTAAAGTTAAAAACTCAAAAAACTCATTCAAAAACACGTCGAATATTTTTGTTGTATTTTTTTCTGAAAAGGCCATAAAGAACAAAAATTAAAAAAAAAACTTTTAATTTGGACCATTATTAAAAAAGTTATGACCAAAATACCAAAAAAAGAGCGGTTTTTTTGTTAATTTAATATCTTTTGAACGGGTAATCAAAACAATCTCAAATGTTCACAGGAAGGGTCTTTTGATGGGTATTCAAAAATATAAAAAGATGAGGAAATAAAAAAAAAGTTTTTCAAACTGTCCGATTTGGGATGGAATGCCCCATATGTACTTATTGGATCATTTCACGGATCCGTCGAGGCCCATTAGTTCCTCGAGTTTCTAGTCATCGTTTCTCTATCCCTTCACAAGGGTCTCTAGCAAGGGAGTGACAGAGACAGAGGGAGAGGAGAAAAATCAACAGCGAAAGAAAAAAAAACCATGAATATCACCCCCGAACCCATTTATTCTTCCCAACTTCATCCTCGATTTTTATCGAATAATATACGAGCTATGAAGAATCGATAAGCATGGACTACCGAGCCCTTAAGAAGGTTCAAGCCCTTCACACCAGAAAAGTCAGTGTCATTTTTTGGAAATTATGAAAATCATTGAAAATTGTGACAATTCATAAAAAGATGTATTTTCGTTCAGAAAAAAAAATTATTCGCAAGTAAATGATCAGATTTTTTATAATAAGATTATTATTGTGAAAAAATTATAATTAAATAGCAATTTCAATTTAAACAAATTAATATTAATAAATTAATAAAGTAATTAATCAACCAATTAATGAAAGATACTAAAAAAAAAATAATATAATTACATATTATAATTGTTCCTCATTGTCATTGTAATTTGTTGTAACTCTACCGTGATAATTATTAATAAAAATTAACGCTAAAATATGATAGAGAATGATTTAAGGGCTGAAGTAAAATCCACTGATTATTATTTTTAAAAAAAGGGGAACGAAAATAAACCTGACAAATTTTCGTAGAACGATCTATATTATAAAAAATGCATCGATAATTATTCAATAATATTAACGATTCATACTGCAGCTCAAGATTGTCACGTAAAATATTCAAACTGAATTGAAGGTCTGCAAATTTATTTCAAACTTTGAAAAAAACCAAGACCACGTTAAAAAATGAAGGGATCGTTGAATTTCACTCAAAGCCTGTTTTTTTTTAATTTAAGAAAAAAAAACGCAGAGCGAGAGACAAGATGGAAAAAATCGTCTCAATTTCGAAGGTCTCACAATTATTTAGACATATCTTTGGTGTTTACCGGCAATGAAGATAAATCTAGTGGCAGTTGAAATTAATTGGTTCGATCCACTTGTGGCTTTTGGGATTTTTTTTTTTTTTCAAGGTTGCGAACAACGTAATCCAGACTTTGTGGCGTAATTCGAGAACGCGGCATCGGTCCTCCACGCTTTCGTCGGCTGTGAGGCCCTCAGCGGGGTGCAATCCACCCTTCGTGAGTCCCGGGCGACAAGTGTCGCCCTTTCTTTCTTCCACGCTGACTCTCAATCTTCTTTCACCATTTTTTTCTCCACATTTTTATCACAAAATCTTCTGCAATTTTAGCGCCACTTTGTGCTCTCAAAAGCATCCCCCAAAAGATCGTTATTAACGAGCTGCTGTTGAACTACGCTCACCAGATTTCACAGACTGAAGATTCCCCATGAATCTATCACCAGCTCTTACAAGTTCGTTTCGATTTCGATTTTTTTACACCGAAAACTCTTCTCTCAACTGTAGTTAAAAGAAAATTCCTCTCATCGAAACAAAGTGAAAAAAAAATTCGAAATTTTTAAAATTAATAATTGTAAAGAATTATGCTCGGAAAAGGGGTAAAGTAAATGTCCCAATTATTGAACAGCTAAGCATCTGGGGATTGCATTCAATGAGAAAAAAATATAAAATCAAGAAAAAAACCATCGCTTTCATGTTCAAATGATACTTTGATATTTTTAGTTTCGAAAAATCACCATTTAAATTATTTTTCAATGATTTCAAATGGAAAAAAAAGAATAACGATGTGAAGCATGCAAATGTCCCAATTATTGAACACTGGAAGTGCCTATGTCCCTAATATTGAACAGACATGTCCCAGTTATTGAACACTCTCGAGAATTCTTTTTCCGTTCTGAAAATATTATTTTGAGTACAATATTAAGAAATAAAAGCAAAATCAAACACTTGAATAATCTTTTATTAATCATGTAAAAATACAAAAATGTATATTTAGTCTCTTTTGACAGGTTTTTGGTTCATTCGCATTTGGTTTATTTTTGCTTTTCAACTCGAACTTTATTTTATTTTTATTTTCAGCTTCCTCGTTTTTATGTTCTGTTTTTGTTTGATTCAGTCCCAGCTTTCTTGTTTTACGACTGAAATATTGGAGAGCAAAAAATATTGAACATTACATTCGTATTTTTAGGTTACATTTAGGTTATATTTTCTTTTTACTTTTCTTTTTATGTTTATTGCACGAAAATACAAATAAAAAAAATATTTGACGATCTGAGAGCTGAAAAGAATAAAGGTAAGTTTATTCAGGAACTTACAGTTTTTGTTTGAATAAATCCGATTCACACGATCTGTCACGCGTTAACTGTCTCGATGTTTTGATGGGTTTAATGACGCCATCTTGGAGAATTCGAGTGTTCAATAATTTGGACACACTGCATATTTTACATCCGAATGATCGAACACCGTATTTTTCAACAAATAATTAATTGAAACAATTTTTTAAAAATTGTTATTTGGAAGAAATTTTCTGAGAAACCTGAAACGCCCTTACTTTTTGAGATGCGGCGGTTTTTGAATTTGTTATGCCCTTACGCGTGAAGCGGCGCGTCTTAGCAAAAACGATAAACAGTTACCACGAGACGTCAAATCGGGTCACCGTTGCTGATTGAATATTTTTTTTCTCTATTAATTAAAGCTTTTTTTGCACAAGTAAGGTAACATTTCGATAGCTAAAAGTTCCATATATGTAATGAAATTTTTATAAATAAGTAAATGCATGCAGGTGAATGAGAAATAATAAAAATACAAGATGGTGTTCAATAATTGGGACCTTTTCAATAATTGGGACACCTTAATTTTATTAATTTACCTTAATAATTTTGTACACAATTTATTTTGGAAAGACTTGGGAGTGGAATCGTTTTAAATTAACTATTGAAAAAAAATAATCAGGATAATTTTTAAAATCAATATTTGTGGAGAATCATACTACGAAAAGGAGTAAAAATATTCAACACAATTTGTTTTAAAAAGATTTGGGAGTGAAATCGTTTGAAATGGTCTTTCAACTCGAGTTCAATTCGAATTGAAGATAATCTTGAAAAAAAAACATTGAAATTGAACCTTGACATTTGAAAAAAAAAAATCAATCACAAATTTTCACTATTGAAAATTAATATATTATCTCCATTTTCATTTTTTTGAGATTTCGAATGATTTTATAATTAAATTTCAAAAATATAAAGTAATTTCCTTAAATACTTTTTCCTCCAAATCATCGAGTCCAATTTCGACCCAAATGAGCGAAAAAAATAATCAGAATAATTTTGAAAATCAATAATTGTGAAGAATTATGCTAGAAAAAGGTTTTGAATGTTGAAACGCAATTTATTTTAAAAAAATTAGAACGTGGAATCGTTTTAAATGGTTTTTTTAATACGAGTTAATGGTAACTTCGAAAAAAAAACATAAAAATTGAAACTTCAAATTTGAAAATAATTTAATAAAAATTTTCCATTATTGAAAAAAATAATAGTATCTCTATTTCCATTCTCTCAAGATTTTAAACGATTTTATAATATTTCAAAAATATTCCACACGTATTTTTTTTCCTCCAAATCGTCGAGTCTAATTTCACAACTTCATTTTGAAGATCATTGGAAATATCGACGGTTCGTTGATCACTGAACCGATCACACGATATATTATCCACGTTTTTTCGATCAAGAATACGAAGCTCTGAGATTGCAGAGTGGAAATTTAAAAAACGATCTATCGTAAATCGTGCGTAACTTCATTTAAAGAAATGGGTAATATAAGACTGTGACTGGATCGGTTGCGGGGTAAGAAGTGAAAAATCGGAACGAGGGACGAAAAAAAAGAAGTGGAAAAGAAAAAGGTAGTAAATCAGAGTAGACCGTGGGTCAAGGTTCAAGAAAGTCGGTCCTCAGCGGAGAACTCAAGAGATGTTGGTGTGATATACACGAAAATATACTCTTTTCCCTCCACCGCGGGTATTAAGACGTATTAGGAGATTTTTTTTCTTTCAACGTTCCGGAGACCCGAGATCGTGCAGCCGGTTAGAAAATTTGCCCCCAATAGTTCGAGCCCAGATATATTAAACGCATTCCCCGTCAGCGGAAGACTTTTTGTCGAAAAATTTGGACCTCTGAGAGGGGACAAAAAATGGTAATGCGTAATAAACATATCGCAGCGATTAATGCGCTTCGCCCCAAAAATCATCCTTTATTATCTCAGAAATTTATTGGTACATAATATTTTTCACGCAGTATCGATAATCGTCGTGGAAGAAAAAAAATAGAGCTCTTCATGGGAATATTTATCATGGGATTTGTAAATAAAAAAAAATACTGAGGAATGTGCAAATTCCCAATTTGCAATTTTTTTAGAACCATTTTCAATTTCCGGCAACGTCTTTCCTCCCTCAATAGTCAAACCACACTAACTCATTAATTGAAACCAAAAACAAAAGAACGCGATTCATAATAGGCTTGAATAAAAAAGGGTTTTGAAGTACACTGTTAAAAAAATTTGTTTGATCCAAATAAACGAATTTACTTGAGTGGCATTTACTTGGGACAAACCGATTTTTTTTTGCATTTAATAAAAACAGAAATTCCGCTCAGTAAGTCATTTTCTTGGTAGCAGTTGTTTGGTCAAAATAATCTAATTCATTGATACTAGTTACAGTTATTTCATTCGAATGCAGGATTTCTACGAACAGCAACGCACAAATATTAATTGGAAATAATTAATATTATTCATCTGATTCAATATTTGATTTTTTTAAATTAAGTTAAAAGACAAGTTGAACCAAAAAATGGCCTTCGGGCAATCAAAATAAATTCTCAATACTATTTTGGTTCGTATTCATTTCTCGGTCTGTGTTATATAAATATGATATTTACATTAGTATATCAAAAGTAGTCGGTGGTGTAGTGGTTAGCGTTCCAGTCGTAGGTCGTTAGGTAGGCTCGATAGGTAGGCAGGTTTCAAATCGCAGTCTGGTCTTGTACATAATCTACGGTCCGCGAATTAACCAAAATTTTTTGACGCAAGTTATTTAAGTTTTTCATCTTACCGAGTATTTTTCCGGTACAAGAAAAAGTAATGTATTATTATGACACGGTATTCTCATTTTGGTATTATTATTATTGATATTATTATTCATCTGATTCAATATTTGATTTTTTTAAAATTAAGTTAAAAGACAAGTAGAACCAAAAAATGGCCTTCGGGTAATGAAAATAAAATCTTAATACTATTTTGGTTCGTATTTATTTCTCGGCCTGTGTTATATAAATATGATATTTACATTAGTATATCAAAAGTAGTCGGTGGTATAGTGGTTAGCGTCTCAGTCTTAGGTCGTTAGGTAGGCTCGATAGGTAGGAAGGTTTCAAATCCTAGTCTGGTCTCGTACATATTCTCGGGTCCGCGAATATGCAAGAAAACTAAATCATCCGGAAAAATCCATAAACTTTCAAATTATCTACTTTTTTTTTTAATTTCATTCATGTTGAATTTGAGGATATGTGTAAAAACGAGGGACGCGGGTTCAAACCCCACTGGGGGCGAATTTTTTTTTCTTTACATTTTTTTTTTTCGCTACTTGACCCGTAAAAACTATCAATTGTGAATATGGAACTGATTTTCATCGTAACAACTGATAAATATATGGAAAAAAAACAATTCTGCACGGGTGGTCTAAAACAATATTTAATTGCACCAATAGATTTGGGTTTGGAAGAAACTGATGGCATGTTCCATTCAAATGAGCATTCTCTAGATCCACAGAAAGCATTTTCTAACTTCTATGGAACCATACACGACACCAAAAATTAGTAATCATTTCAAGAAAAGTATTTAATTAATCGAACGTATGACCTGTATGAGTACAAGCAATCATTGAGTTTGACGAAACAGTTCAATTTTCGGAACCACTTAGTCGGAAGCTCGATTCAAATTTGAATTTACTTGACTGAAGTAAATGGGTTTGATATTTTAGTAGCCCTTACACTCCCGTATAGTAACTGTGCATTGTTTTAAATTATTTCATGTTTGGGTTTAAACCCAATAACGAATTACGAGATAATATACAAACAATTAAATTACTTGCATCAAATAAATTTTGTTCGTTTCAAAAAATTTTTTTTAACAGTGTAGATCGAAGGGCAACCACTTTTCGTCTACCTGAAAGTGACTTTTTGACTTCGCAGACAAGCGTCGGCTGATGATACCGTCATTATTATGGTTGCGGATCAGAGTCTCTCAACAGTGGGATAAGTAGTTTGGTCTACTTAACGCTTAGGTATTTTATTTCCGTGACTTTTGACACTTGGAAAACTTGAGAAGAGGCGTCGAGAAACGGAGTGTTTGAGTTGAAGCCAGACGAAGAGTCAAGAGGTGAGAGGAGAAACGAGAAAGAGACGTGGAAAATGTAATGCGGTCAGAAGGGTTAAAAGTGCGGTCACTAGTGGTCAACATATAACTGCGGACCGTCAATGCAAACAAACACATCACGGACCGGTAAAACCGAGTAACCGGAGCGTCTCCTTCGACATGGAATTCCAGCACGAAAAACATTTCACTTGTTGAGCTTCGATCCTTCTTGGACTAAGCGTATGTTATCCGCAGAACCAAACAACGTCAGCCAAATCCAACTATAACCGGTGTTTGGAAATACACGAGGCTTAAAATCCCCTCAAAGGGGAATCCCTTAAATGGGTTCACCATTAATGAACCCAGTCAACAAAATGTTCCTTCAGGATTAAATGCTTTTTTAGGATTCCTGGAATATCTAGACTTAAACCTCGATCTAACAAATTTCACCAGGACATTCGCTTTATCACCCCTGGAAAAGTCCGACATGAAAATTTGATCGACTTTTTATAATCTCTCACAATAACAAAATAATCCCAGAAAAGCTTTTTAGGTGCTTTTCGTATATCTAAGGCCCGAATTTCAAGATCTCAAGATCCATCTTAGGATCGATCTTAAGATCAAACTAAAGACCAAACTTTGCATTGAACTCAAGTTGGAACTTAAGATCGAACTTACGTTCCAATTTAAGATGAATCTCAAGTTTGAACTTGCGTGTCGTTATAAGTTCATACTTAAATTCAAACTTTAATTCGAACTTCAGATCGATCTTAAGTTAAAACTTAAACTCGGTTTGAAGTTTGATCTTAAGATCCATCTTGAGCTTGAACTTAAGTTCGATCAAACTTCTTTCATCGCCTCCCTCGACCCTGTTTTTTGGCATTAGTTGTCAAAATAATTAAGTTCGATCGAACTTGAGTTGAAGCTCAAGATAGATCTTAAATCAAACTTCAAGCCAAGTTTGAGTTTGAACTTAAGATCGATCTGAAATACGCAATAAAGTTTCAACTTAAGAATGAACTTACAATGACACTCAAGTTCAAACTTACGATTAATCTTAAATTAGAACTTAAGTTCGATCTTACGTTCCAACTTGAAATCAATGGAAAGTTTGATCTAAAGTTTGACATTAAGATCGATCTTAAGATAGATCTTAAAATTCGGGCCTAAGAGGAGTTATTTTGTCAATTTCTCTCAATGTTTATATTGTCGTAGAAAATTGGGAGATGAAAATATAATCGATTTCTTGGAGATTGTTCATTTTCGAAAATTTATAATATTGTCTATTATATATTGAAGTATCATTGTCGCAAAAAAAATTAAACAATGTTAAATTGACTGACAATCCCACAAGTATTTTTAGCTGAGACATTTCAGATCAAATTCTACAACGTAATAAATTTAACCTCCGTAAATTTAAACAAAACTTCTTTTAGAAAATCTGCGCCCAGCATAATTTTTTCATTCCCACCGGACTTAATGTTACTTATAATAATAATTGGCTTCGGGGGCATCATTATCGACCTCTTCCTGTTATTAAACCTCTTAAATCGCATTTCGATGGAATTAAACGACGCCACAGAGTCTCAGTTTTATTACAACGTACCTGAAGAGTTCGAGAAAGAATTTGAAACGAGGCACAGTGTGAAAGATCTCGAAACAAACGGATCAGTCATTTAAATATGTTTGCGAAATCGGTGCGCTTGTTAATTATGGTTTTAACTGCGACCCAACTCGATGGCGACGCACAGACTCTTTGGATTTTCTATACCCATTCTCCCGGGTTCGTTCATTCTCTCGGGTTTGATGTTGGCATCTCGAGTGTGACGTCACATCCTGGGCAAGCGGACATCCGGTCTGTTGCTGGGACTGCTCCTGGCCGAAAGCGATAACGAGAAATCAACGCGCCTCATCGCTGCCCCCGCCGCCATTTCTGGCCACGAGTCGTATTCACGAAGCGAAAGACAGCAAAAGAAGGAAATAAAAAACGACGAGCGAAGAATTAAGTTGCCAAGAGAACGCGGAAAAGATGATCGAACTGCACTCTGCCCTTTATGATGAACGTTTAGCCATATTCAATATGCGCCGAGGATTCAGAGGAATAATTCCAAGTCCAAGTACAGAAGAGAAGATTCTTGTCGATCCGAAATTTAGCTATGTCATGTCTCGTTTGATTTGGCAATTTGAAGAAATGCAACTGTTGATAGATTTGCACCGTTTACAATCCAATCCTCGAACGAACCTTTTTTGTCCCTCTCAATGTATCTTTAATGATTTTTAACCCAGAATCTAAAAATTAAATCAAAATTTGCAGCAACTTCTCCTGGTGTAATAAATTAAGCTAGAGATTCTTCAAATTTGGACCCAGAATCTTAAAATTGAATTCTGAACAGTAAAATTCACCATTTTTCGGTCTGCCGATTAAGGTAGTACCTTAAAACGGGGCTATTTTGACTTTGGGGGTTACTTTGTTGGTTTTTGGGGCTACTTTGGATGAGCAGCAAAATACGGTAAAAACGTGTGCGCAGTGAACCCTCGTGACCTTGTGGGGTGGGAGGGGGTGTGGGGAGTGGGTAGAAGAGAAAAAAAGTCATTCATAAACCAAGTACACAGATATGTGTAACAAGTCAAGATGTCCGAACAATCGATGATGCCATTCGCATGAAGGGAATAAAGAAGGGTAAGAAGAACGACTCCAACGTCTGTTACATCCGTAAGGCCCGAATTTCAAGTCAAAAGTCCTACCCTAAGATCGAACTTTCCATGGAACTCAAGTTGGAACTTGAGATCGAACTTGAGTTCCAATTTAAGATGAATCGTAAGTTGAACTAAAGTGCCATTATAAGTTCATACTTGAGTTCAAACTTTAGTGCGAACTTCAGATCGATCTTAAGTTCAAATTTAAATTTGGTTTGAAGTTCGAACTTAAGATCCATCTTGAGCTTAAACTTAAGTTTCATCGTACTTAATTATTCTCACGACTAATTTGAAATAACACGGTTGAGAGAGGCGATGAAAGAAGTCCATAATGCACCTCGTGACATAAAATATCGTGCATCACTCGGCGTAAAAACATTGTCTAACGAGTGTGAGTCAGAAAATGTTTTTCTTCTCGCCTTCGGCTCGTCCTGCAAACTCACACTCGTCAGAAAATGTTTTTACGCCGAGTGATGCACGATATTTTATGTCACGAGGTGCATTATGGACGTTTTCACGTCCACCGCTTGCGGACGTAAAAGCGTCCATTATTGTACTGAGTAATATAAAGGGTCTTTTTTCTTTTCCCTTCTGTTAAATAAAAGACGAAGCTTTACGAAATTGTAGACTTCATATGTGTAGCTATACATTCAAAGATTGAAATGTTTAAAAATATATATTGTGTAAATATTTAAAAAAAAATTGTTTCGTTTAAATACATATTTGTGCAGTTTGAAATAATATTTATTAATATTAAATAAAAATATAGTAGAGCGCAATATATTTTTCTAGTAGGTCATTCAAAAAAAAAATTCGTTGACATGAATAGAGTTGTATTAGGCCGGCCTACAACTAAAAAAATTTATTTGGCTTGACTAGGATTTAGTTAAATGTACTAGATCTTTTTTCTGGGTGTTCTGTCTCTCTTTCAAGTCATGTCTTATCATACAGGTGGTTAAAACCCTCTAACATGAGCCACGATTCGTATACCTACTTGAACACCACGTGCAATACGTGTTTCCTCCGTTGAAAATTCGCCGATAAGCATTGTCCCACGAGCATGAACTCTTTAAAAAATAAATAAATAAATGGAAATCGAGTAGAGACACTGCCAGAGGTATTTGGCGCGCGTGACGGACTGTTAAAATAAAATGTAGAGTCGCGGTATTTGCAGAAGTGTGGAGAAGAATTAAAAAAAATAAACAAAGTACAGTAGCGCGAAGGAAATTTTTCGAGTCTTTGGAATGTTTGTGGGAAATCTGAAGATCAAACTGCGGTTCGCACTGTTCCTATAGATTCACATTGCGATGAGAATAATAGCTGAAGCTTTCCAATGTGGAATTGCCCAAGCCCCAAAGTTCACAAACTGAAAGATTGTCCCGGAGGTACACATACTGTCTATATTACAAATAAATAGCCTGTGCATATACGGGGCATTCCACGCCAAATCGACTACTTTAGAACCCGACCCCTTTGGATTTGGCTGAAACTGTTTGATCTTTTTCTACCCTATCAAAACCATTTTTCAGAATATTTTTAAATTTTTTTACTCAACCGATAAAAAGTTATGAATTTTTCAAAAAAATTGGCTTTTTATTTTTCAAATAGCTATAACTTTTTCAAAATTTCTTACTGTACTTTTTGAAAAAAAAGACAAAACAATTATAGAAACCCATCTTCATTGTTTTTTTTCAGATTTTTGGAAAATATCGAATATTTCTCGATGATTACCATTTTTGATTTTTTTTCTTTCTATTATATCAAACTTTGACATTTTCTGCAAATCCTCAAATTTTTTCAGAGTGGTGTTTTTTTATTTCTATTTTTTTTTTTTCAATTGAAAAATAAAACATTTCCAACTAGGTTTATTTCTCATAGCATCATTCTGCAAATTTTTGAGGATGTTCAGAGAACTTCCAAATTTGAAAAAAAAAATAATAACAAAAATTGAAAGTGGTAATCATTGAGAAATAATCGATTTTTTCCAAAAATCTAAGAAAAAAAAACGATGAAGATGCGTTTCAATAATTCTTTTGTATTTTTTTCGAAGACTACATTCAAAAACAGTTTTCGAAAAAAAATATAAAAAAATTATTGAAACCAATCTTCATCGTTTTTTTTTAGATTTTTGGAAAAAATCGAATATTTCTCGATGATTACCACTTTCAATTTTTGTTTTTATTTTATTTTTTTCAAATTTGGAAGTGCTCTGAACACCCTCAAAAATTTGCAGAATGGAGCTATGAGAAATAAACCTAGTTGAAAGAAAGTTTTATTTTTCAATTGAAAAAAAAAATAGAAATAAAAAAAACACCACTCTGAAAAAATTTGAGGATTTGCAGAAAATGTCAAAGTTTGATATAATAGAAAGAAAAAAAAAGAAAAAATGGTAATTATCGAGAAATATTCGTTATTTTCCAAAAATCTGAAGAAAAAAAAATGAAGATGGGTTTCTATAATTATTTTGTCTTTTTTTCAAAAAGTACAATAAAAAACAAAAATTTTGAAAAAAAACCGTTCCGATAAGTCAAATTTTGAAAGAGTTATAGCTGTTAGAAAAATAAAAAGCCAATTTTTTTGAGCAATTTATAACTTTTTATCGATTGGGTAAAAAAAATTTTAAAAATTATGAAAAATGTATTTGACAGGGTAGAAAAAGATAAAAAAGTTTCAGCCGAATCGAAAGGGGCCGGGTTTTGAAGTGGTCGATTTGGCGTGGAATGCCCCATACATATACAGTATGTGCTATTTATATGTGAATAAAGCGAAACCTCGGTGGGCATAATTGACATGGACGAGCGGGGGATTCCCGAGGGTGACGCAGGAGAAGGGATTGTCTCGCCGAGATCTCGTCGGAGATGGTAACAGACAAACAGAGACGTTAAGGGAGTATTCTGGTCTGGAATTAAAAAAAAATCAATTTTTTTGCATATTCTTAAAGTTTCGACCGTTAAGGTTGTTTATGAAACCTTTGAATGTTAATTGCTCAATAAATAGCTTCTCAATCGTAATGAAATTTTTACACGACCTCCTGAATACTTTATGTAAGAACATACCAAACTTTCAGAATTCTACCATCATTACTTCAACTCCCTTAAGGGTTAAAATAAAAAATAATGAGAAAATTCTGAAAATTTGGTATGTTTTTGTATGAGGTATTCAAGAGGTATTAACGTTTTGTTAAAAACAATTTTTTAAACAAATAAAAAAAATATTTATCAATAAACTTCGTTTTCTTTCCGTTGCTTTCAGTATATTGTGGATATTAAAAAAATGAGAGGTCAAAAATAAAACTTGTCGCAAAGTTATATCAGTTTCTATAATACAACATTTTATTTTATTTTATTTGTTAATCTCAATTATTCGATAACGAGCTTCCAAATCGTCGTGAAATTTTTACACGACCTCTCAAATACTTCATTGAAAAACATACCAAATTTTAAGAATTTTCTCATTAAACGTGATTTGCTTCTAAACAACCTTAAAAGAGCAGTGAAACTTTTTGGGCGGCGTGAAATCGGGGCGAGTCTTTCCAAACTTTTGGAGTATGTATAAGAAAAAAAGATGGGTCATTGTAAACCCTAATTTCGATGCATTGAAATTTTGAAGCCCCCCCTTGATCATTAGAAATTTGAGGGTCTGGTGAACACCAAAATGACGATGAAAATAAATATGAACGAATAGTTGGGCTGGACATTGAATGGCGCGACCACACGCAATACACCAAGAAATGCGCCACACTTTCCGCCAAAGGACAACGCCAAATATTTGCCTCGTTATTATTTTACGGCGGTTGCTTTGTGTTCCGCGCGGGATTACGAGTTTATGACCCAAACTCAAAGAGGGCGCGAGTGCGGGAACGATCTTTCACCATCACTGATATACAATATATACGAAGACTCCAGAACCATCAAAATTTGGTTGCGTTGGTCTACACCAAAAAAAATCTCACCAGCAAAATACACCCTTTGGATGTGAATTTGTAGGCCGCTATGGGACCATAAAATTTTTCCAAGCATTCTCATTTCCATCTTTCTCGCCAATCCTCGTTGCAGATTTGCATTTGCCTTTTTGTTTATTTCTCAAATCGTAACATCTGTCTAAAATATTGCATCTGCAACGTTCAAAATTCGTAAAGATGTTCCTTCCCAGAAGGAAGAAGAGATTCCTTTCTTTGGATAAAAAAATAAAGGGCAAGGACGTCGGAAAAAAAAATCGAAAAGACTGATGATTCGGAAATGAAAAAAAAATCATAGTCTCAGTGAGTCTTGGCAAAATATTTTAGGAAAAAGCAATACAATTTTTAAATTTTATAAAATCGTTTCACCCTGCTCATCTCCTGCATGAATTATTTAATAACAATGAAAATATAATAAAATACAAATTTATAAGTCCAAATATAAAATTATTATATTTTTAGATTTGATAGTAATGTTTGTGGCATTCCACGGTATTTCGATCGAAATCTTACCTTGATGATTTCGATTTTCCTCTAAATTTTTTATAAAAATAAGGACATTGAAAAAAATATTCCCAAATTTTTTCAGGATTTTTCGGTCACGCGTTTTTTGGATTTATTATTTTTTTTTTAAATAACGGGACAGCTTTGTAAAATCTGAAAAAATTCAGAAAAATATAATAAAATATAACAAATTTTTTGAAACAAAACAAAACAAAAATAACAAAATAAAAATTCAACTCATAGAGTATTAAAATCTCCATTTTGGAAAAAGCTCAAAAATTTTGTTGCATTTCATTATATGTATCATTCTAGGTTTTTCAGATTTTACAAAGAGGTTCCTTAAAAAAAAAAAAAAAAAAAAAAATCCAAAGAACGCGTGACCAAAAAATTCTGAAATAATTTATAAAAATGTATTTCAATGTGTTTTTTTATATAAAAAATTTAGAGAAAAATCGAAATCATCAAGGCAAGATTTTGATCGGAATGTCGTGGAATGATACGACAAAATCTTGTTTTGATGATTTCGATTTTTCTCTCAATTTTTTATATAAAAGAACACATTAAAAAAAAAAAATTCCTAAATTTTTTCAGAATTTTTCGGTCACGCGTTCTTTACTTTTTTTTTTTTTAAGTGACCCTTTTGTAAAATCTGAAAAAAATCAGAATGATCTAATAAAATATAACAAAATTTTTGGGCCTGGTTCCAAAATGGAGATTTTAATACTCTATGAGTACATTTTTTTTTCTTTCAATTTTTTCAATTTTACTCATAGAGTATTAAAATCTCCATTTTGGAACGAAGCCCAAAAAATGTGTTATATTTTATTAGATTATTCTGAATTTTTTCAGATTTTACAAAGTTGTGCCGTTTTTTTTCAAAAAAAAAAAAATTCAAAAACGCGCGACCGAAAAATTCTGAAAAAATTTGGAAATTTTTTTTTCAATGTCCTTATTTATATAAAAAATTTAGAGGAAAATCGAAATCATCAAGGTAAGATTTTGATCGGAATACCGTGGAATGCCACATTTATATTAATAGCTTTTTATATTAATATTTTATATTAATAGCTTTACGAATTTCCCAACGATGAAAAATAAAATTTGATGGGCTCTTGGGTAAATAGATTGCAACGTTGCAATTTAGTGAAATACACGATATCTCTTCGTGCTCCGTCAATGTTTTTAAAACGAGACGTGCTAAACGATGATTGATTTCACAAAGTCACGCAAGTAAAGATAAATCAATGAATCAACATGTTGATTGAACATTTGGGAATTACGCAAGTCTCTCATTCACGTTTGGACGAGAGGGTGAGAAGAAGCACAGTTCTCAGCAAGAATCAGAGATGGCACGAGCTCGCAGAATCTTCATTCCCATGTTCGTGCTAACATTAACAATATGATGAAACAATAATGAGTTAATTTTTAACGACCCAAATTTTATGTTTCCTCATTCTGTTATCCCTCTTTCATCCCTCGTTTAATACTTATTTAACCATTTTTTTGAAAAAGTATGATTTCTTAATAGAAGATTCATAACCTGCAGGAAATTTCCTAAAATCTCAGAGTTTTCTAGAATCGAAATAATAGTTCGGCCATTTTTAGTTAAGTTTTGAAAAACCTCCAAAGGGCGATATTTCAAGGGCTTATAAGTCAAGTTTACTTCATCCAAATTTGTTTTCAATCGGCAAAGCACGCGTTAACCTAAAGAATACATAAATTAATAACATAAAAATAACAGAGACAAACAAAGTTAAAAAAAAAATTCGGCCTGGGGGTCCGACTATGTATACTATATGTTTTTGGGGTCGCTGAATCCGAATCCGAGGCTGGTTTAACCCCAGCACATCAGGGTTTGGTTATAACCACAAAAAATAACACTCCAAAATCAAGATTATTTTTTAATATTTCGAAAACTATTATAGCTACGAAAAAATCGTTCTGGATTCGTTCTTGAAGAGTATATACCTGTGGCTACGAAAAAAAAAAATATTCCGAATTTTTTTTTGAGAAATCGTAAATTTGGAGAATTTTGATTTTTTTTAAAATCCTGCAAATCTACGATCAACATTACATTTTTTGTTCAATTTTTTTTATATAATACCTTGTACTTCTCTTAAAAGATCCTGAAATTTTCAGTAAGGTGTTTTTGTTTTTTCAAAAATACGACGATTAGGAAGCTCGTTATTAAGAAATTAACGTTTTGTTAAAAACAATTTTTTAAACAAATTAAAAAAATATTTATCAATAAACTTCGTTTTCTTTCCGTTGCTTTCAGTATATTGTGGATATTAAAAAAATAAGAGGTCAAAAAAAAAACTTATCGCAAAGTTATATCAGTTTCCATAAGACTACATTTAATTGTATTTAATTTGTTAGTCTTAATTATTCGATAACAAGCTTCCAAATCGTCGTGAAATTTTTACACGACCTCTTAAATACTTCATTGAAAAACATACCACATTTTCAGAATTTTCTCATTAAACGTGATTTGCTTCTAAACAACCTTGAGGCGAAGCCTCGGTTAATATGAAGTAGGTTAAGCGAGGTTTAACTGTATACTAATATTATGGTTATATCGGATCGGTACCACGAGCAAGAGCTCCAGGAACGTTGTTTGTACATTCTCCAGTTCGCACAGTGTCGTGGCAGAAGGAGAGACCACTTGAGGATTGCAACGTGCCTACGAGCAAACTCTGAAAAGGGCTGCAAAGCTCATGCGCCACGTAATGGGGCACGTGAAAAATAAAGTAAACTAAGGCATGACCCAGTTATGAACATTGCTCTGTACGATCCATTTAATCCCGAGAAAAATAAAACTGGGTGACAAAAAATAAGAGCACGAAAATTAATGATTTTTCCATCCAGATGTTCTTTGAACCTTAGCGAGAGATTTAAGGGGTAACGCCACTCTGGGATTTTGGAAAAATCGATTTTTTATTGCTCTAAACGATACTTGATGAAAAGTTTATTGTCATAGTGAAAAACGTGTTTGAGTGTTTTTTTATAAACAATTATTGCTCATATTTTGGCCAAAAGTCGATTAATTTTTTAAAAAATACACCATTTCTACAAAATTTGATTTAATAAACCATCCCTATGCACTTCCATAGGCAATATGAGGTATTCCGGCTCAACGGGACCCCCCTTTTAGGCCGATCTCTTTCGATTTTCTTGAAACTCGAGTATGTTTTAGTGTTGCCTGAAAGTATATTGTACACCAATTTTCAGATCTCTAGCTATAATACTCTTTGGAATACACCAAAAGTTATATTTCAAACTTTTTGCGTATTCAGCGCTTCGGAGCTTTGGCACGGTGCGAAATAAAATCGAAAAAATTCTTTGATAATAACTTTCGATCGGAAATTTCCTGCGCTTTTCGAAAAAAATATCAGCAATTCCGAAAAAAACGAATTCATTCGAATTTTGGCCAAAAACCGAAAAAATTGATTTACAAAAAAACAACATTATTTAATTCAGCGGGACAATTGTTTTCATGTTTTGTATATTTCTGAGAAGTCACGATATAAATTTCAAGTTGGAACTCGCATCCGTTTACCAACGCCAAGTATTTTAGTAGGATAAAAGTTCTTAAATATTGTGTTTTTCGTATTCAACACTTCCATGATGTATTATATAGTTTTTTTAACGACTTTCGAATTTATAAATTAATTAAATTCAAAATTTAATAAATTTGATTTAATAAATTTAGTAAATTTACTAAATTCAAAATTCGTTAAAAAAACGCTATATAATGCATCAGGGAACTGTTGAATACGAAAAACACGATACTTAAGAATTTTTATCCTACTAAAAGACTTGGCATTACTAAACGGTTGTGAGTTCCAACTTGAAATTTATATCGTGACTTCTCAGATTTATACAAAACATGAAAAAAATTGTTCCGCCGAATTAAATTATGCTCTTTTTTGTAAATCAATTTTTTCGGTTTTCGGCCGAAATTTTGATGAATTCGTTTTTTTTTCGGAATCGCTGATATTTTTTTCGAAAAGCGCAGGAAATTTCCGATAGAAAGCTATTGTCAAAGAATTTTTTCGATTTTATTTCGCGCCGTGCCAAAGCTCCGAAGTGCTGAATACGCAAAAAGTTTGAAATATAACTTTTGGTGTATTCCAAAGAGTATTATAGTTAGAGATCTGAAAACTGGTGTACAATATACTTTCAGGCAACACTAAAACATACTCGAGTTTCAAGAAAATCGAAAGAGGTCGGCCTAAAAAGGGGTCCCCCGTTGAGCGGGAATACCTCCAATAGATCATCAATTTTTATAGTTTTTTCTTTCAGGTTTTACACTTTACTAGAAATTCGTCCTTCCGTTGAAGAGTCTAAAAAAAAGGAGACTTCAAAAATTGGCTCTTTCGCCGCCATTTTGTATCAAAATGATGATAAAGAATTTGTTTTTTCATACTTCAATATGTGTCCAATAAACCCTCTAAAAAGAAATCCTCAAATCCTTTTTCCAAATTCCCAAAATAAATTGTCGAAGTGAGGTCTTTTTTCGACCAGAGTGCTCTTAACCTTTAAGAAGGTTAAAGCACTTCACATTAGTCAAATAAGTGCCATAAAAAGTCAATTCTTTATTGGCAATTAATCTACAAAGATTTATTGATACGAATTTCAAAATTTACCACCGATTCAACCATTATTAAGGGCTCCAACCCCCTTAACTAAAGAGACCCTTTACTTAATAGAAAACCTCAACCATTTATCCTAAAATTCAGCGCAAAAATTGTACGTAAGTATCTTCATCCCCTGAAACAGATTTTTTCGTCATAATCGTATTTCCTCAACGATTACCTCCCTCGGTAAAACCTATTGTTTTTTTTTATTTCAATTTGGGAAATGGGTCAATTGCGGAAACTAGTCGATGTTTTAATGATTTCACAGGATTGCGGAAGGCGTCCAACAGCCAATCATAGCAATGGTGCATTAATGCTTCACCTCGACTTCTGCCAAACATAAGGGCGCAATTCTCTCTGCCGCGTTCAATCTTGTAGTTACCATTTTCATTTTTGTTCCAGCGGTTGTTACACATGTGAGCATGACTTGCTTATGAATGTACAACGACTCCCTGGTCAATTCCTTCGGCCTTTTGCAACGTATGGTAAACGCGGAACAATCACGAGAAACCCAGTGCGCGACGTTTCCTTATAGAACTCGTAAAATATTTCACGGCAGTTTGTTATAATGGTTCTTGACTCCAATACCCCCGCATACATGCATATATGGGGCATTTCGCGCCAAATCGACGACTTTAGAACCCGACCTCTTTGGATTTGGCTGAAACTTTTTGATCTTTTTCTACCCTGTCAAAAACGTTTTTCAGAATATATTTGCAAATTTTTTCACTCAACCAATAAAAAGTTATGAATTTTTCAAAATAATTGGCTTTTTATTTTTCAAATAGCTATAACTTTTTCAAAATTTGACTTATCGGAACGTTTTTTTCTTCAAAATTTTCGTTTTTAAATGTACTTTTTGAAAAAAAATACAAAAAAATTATAAAAACCCATCTTCATTGTTTTTCTTCAGATTTTTGGAAAAAATCGAATATTTCTCGATGATTACCACTTTTAATTATGGTTTTTATTTTTTATTTTTTTCAAATTTGGAAGTTCTCTGAACACTCTCAAAAATTTGCAGAATAGTGTTATGAGAAATAAGGCTAGTTGGACATTTTTTTCATTTGGAAAAAAAAATAGAAATCGAAAAAACACCACTCTGAAGAAATTTGAGGATTTGCAGAGAATGTCAAAGTTTGATATAATAAAAAGAAAAAAAAAATAGAAAATGGTAATCATCGAGAAATTTTCGATTTGTTTCAAAATCCCGAAGAATAACAATGAAGATGAGTTTCTATAATTTTCTTGTATTTTTTTTTCAAAAAGTACATTAAAAAACAAAAATTTTGAAAAAAAAACCTTCCGCTAAGTCAAATTTTGAAAAAGTTATAGACATTTGAAAAATAAAAAGCCAATTTTTTTGAAAAATTTCTAACTTTTTATCGATTGGGTAAAAAAATTTGAAAAAATTCTGAAAAATGTTTTTGATAGGATAGAAAATGATAAAAAAGTTTCAGCCAAATCGAAAGGGGTCGGGTTTTAAAGTGGTCGATTTGTTGTGGAATGCTCCATATATGTCCAACCTATATTAAAATTTACACGACAGTGTGTACTACTGCAATATGCCAATGTACAAACGTTGCAATACTGAGTTTACCAAACGTCCTCAATCCTCTCGTTTGATTTATTCCCTTTTCTTTATCGAGAAATCTCGCATAGACGACCAATGACCAATTTTCCTCTACATTCGATTAGTACGAATCATAAAAATCACCGCTGTAATTCCATTGAAAAATTAAATAACAATTAATAGTTTTTGTTAAGCAATGCCGACGATGATAAATGAATTATATCAAAATTAATGCTTCATGTTTGGAGGGAAGTGGTTATTTCCATGAGCTAGATTCTAGATTTTTTTGAATGGAATTTTTTATTTTTCAGTGGAATATGAATTATTAACAATGATTTAATTGAGTAGATTCGGTGTATTGTTCGGCAGAAAACATTTTTTGTGCACTTGACTTGGAATTTTATTCCAAAAGAAAATCTGAAATAATTAATAGAAATATGAATCTAAATACCATTTTTTATGCAAAATATTCTCAGTTGTGTAAAACATCCAAATGTTAAATTTATTCGATGCTTACAATGTGGAATGCATAATTTTTGTCTTCAACAAAAAAAAACTAAATATTTCTTTTATTTTAATTTTTAATATAATTGATTCAATTTAATTTAATTTCAATATAATTACCTTGACTATGAACCGATTTTTTGTTGTGTTAGCATTAAATAAATTATAAGACGTTAAACAAAAAGTTACGATAATTGAAAAAAGTTTTCAACTAAATTGTTTAAACGTGTTGTAAAAATCAATTTCTCAGTTGACACAAAAACTGTAAAATTGCAAAAATAAACAATCTTTTCTCTGTTAGACAAAAATTACACTAAATTATCACCCAGAATATTTTGAATAAAAGATTCAGCATTTTAGTGTAAAATTATTTTGTAATATTTTGTAATATGTAGTAATATTATTTTTTATTATTTTTAATGAAAAACTAATGCATTAACCATTACTTTTTTAATGGCTAATAAAATTAATTTCATCAAAATTTAATGGTTAATCGAAATTATTTTCATTAACCATTAACCATTACAATTATTTCCATTAACCATTAAATGTTAATGGTTGATGAAAATGCAATTGCATTAAAAAAAGTGATGCATTATTTGCAATCCTACCCATTACAATGTAGTGTGTAATAGAAAAACTTTCCATTACCCATTACAATGTAATGTGTAATGGACAAAACTTTGATTGCAATTTTGGGAATGGAAAAATATAAATGAATAAATTATTGTAATATTGCATTACATTTTATTGTCTTAGGACTTAGATTTTCAGGTACCTTAAATTTTAAAAAGCATCTTTATTACATACAATTCTAAAAATCTAAGTCCGAAGACAATAAAATGTAATGCAAAACAGCAATAATTTATTCTTCTATATTTTTCCATTTCCAAAATTCCAATCAAAGTTTTGTCCATTACAATTACATTGCAATGAGTAACGGCAATTTTTTCTATTACACACTACGTTGTAATAGGCAGGTCCATTAACCATTAACAATTAGCCATTAACCATTAAATTTTAATGGTTAATGAGAATGCAAATGAATGTGTGTAATAAAAAATACCATTACAAAAAACTTGTATTAAAATAATTGCAAAATAAATGGATTATAAAGAATGCAATGAATACCGAAGTTTTTCAAATTTGCCTTTGCAGAGAAGTTTTTGCACTTTGAAGAGAGAAAGAGAGAAACAAAGAGAGAGAGAGAAAGAGACCGTCCATATATATTTTCACTGATAATTTTCTTTGAGGGGCATGACGACGATCGATTAGCGACGAAAGACAGAGAAATTTTTTTCGGTCGTCCCCGAGGAATTAAAAAAAAAAAAAAACCGCCCCTACACGCGTTGCGTTTACGCCCCCACGATTCTCCATGATTCCTGTCGTGCTGCGCACGATCCCCGAGATAAAAACATGAATTATCTATCAAACATTGCGACGAGCAGATTTCCAGACGTTGCTCATGGCCTGTCAAAACAAATAACCGATCGCCATACCGCGTATAATTTGTTTTTCATGCATTTCGACGCGAAAATTTCTCGGCCCAATATTGTGACATCGTTAATTTTTCTGTCTCAATAACCGTGTTATTTCAACAGTAAAATATTAATATTAATAAAATATTTAAATTTTACAATAAATTGATTGACGGTAAAAACAAATGTTAATTTCACGGTCACTGAAAATTATTTTTGCAAATGCTGATTAAATGCCATTGAGAAATTGTTTGTTAAAAATAATAATTGCGATTAATTTACAAAATTATCCTATGTTTTGCTACTCATTTCAAGGAGTTTCCCTTTCAATCATTCTCCATCGATTTATCATCCAAATTTTTGTCCAACATATTTTTAGATAAAATTCTTTCCCCGTGGACATTTTTGTACATGATATATATGTATATATTAATTTTGATGTGCTTGCTACTGGTGTTAGGAACTTCCAAGTTTGAGGAGGCGTTTCCGGGATACTCTTTTGTGTCCATGGGGCCAAAATTACACCCAGGGGATCCAGAAAAACCACCACCGAGTCTAGCGCCGCGTTAATTGTCTCTTTGTTACCGTGAAATTTCACATTAGTGAATTATAGGCGGTACCTCAGACCCAAAAGGGAAATATGCATGGTGACCAGATTTTGGTCATTTCATACATCCTTGTCCCTTTTGTTCCGCCATTTTCCAGAATTATTCTCTGTTTTTGCCTACGATCAAACTAATTTACATATCAAAACGATGAATGTGCATTGCACTAATTCAAAAAAAGCGACCGTTTTTTTTTTGAAATAACATATTAAATACTTTCGGGGAGGTGAAAAAAGATGCCTGTTAAAGGGAGAGCTCTTAATATTAATATTTAGATATGTCTCATCGCAAGTTTCTAATTTCTCATTTAAATAACACGAGAGAAAAAAATTGCAAACTTTGAAATTTTATATCCCGGCTTCAAGTCAATGCAAGAATACGAATCTAACGATTCGTATTCTTGCAGGGAATTGAACGCTCTACAAAAAAGATCTCTTATGATTTTTCGATAAACTCACTCCTTCAAAAGTTATTCACAGTCTAATATAGTCGAGACGCTGCCGCGTCTCTTGATATGGGGTATTCCATCCCAAATCGGACAGTTTGAAAAAGTTTTTTTTCCCTCCATTTTTTTATATTTTTGAGTACCCATCAAAAGACCCTTCCTGTTAAATTTTGAGATTTTTTTGATTATTTATTTATTTGGACCATTATTAAAGAAGTTATGACCAAAATACCAAAAAAAGAGCGGTTTTTTTGTTAATTTAATATCTCTTGAACGGGTAATTAAAAAAATCTCAAAATTCAACAGGAAGGGTCTTTTGATGGGTACTCAAAAATATAAAAAAATTGAGGAAATAAAAAAAAAAGTTTTTCAAACTCTCCGCTTTGGGATGGAATGCCCCATATGTATATCAGTATATCAGACTGTGAATATGGGTGAACTACAGTCGGTCATTTCTTTAAAAATTATGTTATTTATGTTAATGCAATTTAAACTTTTGTTTCAAGAAAGATTTTACGATATTTAGTAATAAGCTTCAACATTTTGCCGAAACTAAAAAAAAAGTGAAATTTACTCTAAAGTTATCTTTAACCTTGAATAACTTTTGAAGGAGTGAGTTTATCGAAAAATCATAAGAGATCTTTTTTGTAGAGCGTTCAATTCTCCACAAGAATATGTGTCGTTGATTTTTGTATATCGACTTAAAGCCGAGATATAAAATCTCAAAGTATGAAAAATTTTTTTATATCACTCAATACAATAATGGACGCTTTTACGCCCGCAAGCGGACGTGAAACCGTCCATATTGCACCTCGTGATATAAAATATCATACATCACACTCGTCAGCAAATGTTTTTACGTCCTCGTGATGTAATGTACTATTCCTGTGTTATTTAAATGGGAAATAGAAATTTGCGATGAGACACATCTAAATATTAATATTAAGAGCTCTGCTTTTAACAGGCATCTTTTTTCACCTCCACGAAAGTATTTATTATGTTATTTCGATTATACGCATATCGCGTTACAGCTGCCATAAAGGCGTATCACCTCTTTTACGCCCTTATGGCATCCGGGAGCCATAAGGGCGTATCGAAATTTTTTTTTCAGGAATCGACGTAATTATGACCGAAACGTATAGAACCGATGAAAAAAAAATTTTCCCAATTTTTTTTTTTTTTATACGCCCTTATGGCTTTCCGAGTTGGTATCGAAAGCTCTTGCTCAAGCCGCAATTCTATCGAGAAAATATTTTTGTTTTTCGGGCCTCATATCGATGTATTTTTGCCCCCTAAACACGAATCTATCAATAGTTTTTTCAAAAAATCAAAATTTTCATGAATTTCGATAAAAAACTGTTTTGCTCAATTTTGGGCCTATTTTCAAAAACCTGAAAATAGCGAAATTTCAAGTGCTCATAACTTCACTTTGGTTCAACCGATTTCAAAATTTGTTTTTCGTACGCAAAGCTTGTGACCAAACTTAGAGAATGCCGTTAAGTTCATCCCGATAACTAATTTTTTGTAGAAATGAGAGCAGTTTGAAAATCGCCGAAAAAAATGGAAAGGGGTATACCTTAAAAAATTTACAAAAATCTATTGTTGAACTTTAAAAATCTGCCAAAAATCGAAAAACGATCGTAATGGGATGAACCAAACGGGCTTTTGAAGCGTGAACGATTACGAAGAGAATGAGCTCATGCTCAAGCCGCAGTTCTATCTAGAAAATAAATTGCAGCCGTTTTAGTGAACCGATTGAATTTTGGCCAAAATGCAAAAAAAAAAAAAAATTATTTTTGTTTTTCGGGCCTCATATCGATGTATTTTTGCCCCCTAAACACGAATCTATCAATAGTTTTTTCAAAAAATCAAAATTTTCGTGAATTTCGATAAAAAACTGTTTTGCTCAATTTTGGGCCTATTTTCAAAAACCTGAAAATAGCGAAATTTCAAGTGCTCATAACTTCACTTTGGTTCAACCGATTTCAAAATTTGTTTTTCGTACGCAAAGCTTGTGACCAAACTTAGAGAATGCCGTTAAGTTCATCCCGATAACTAATTTTTTGTAGAAATGAGAGCAGTTTGAAAATCGCCGAAAAAAATGGAAAGGGGTATACCTTAAAAAATGTACAAAAATCTATTGTTGAACTTTAAAAATTTGCCAAAAATCGAAAAACGATCGTAATGGGATGAACCAAACGGGCTTTTGAAGCGTGAACGATTACGAAGAGAATGAGCTCATGCTCAAGCCGCAGTTCTATCTAGAAAATAAATTGCAGCCGTTTTAGTGAACCGATTGAATTTTGGCCAAAATGCAAAAAAAAAAAAAAAAATTATTTTTGTTTTTCGGGCCTCATATCGATGTATTTTTGCCCCCTAAACACGAATCTATCAATAGTTTTTTCAAAAAATCAAAATTTTCATGAATTTCGATAAAAAACTGTTTTGCTCAATTTTGGGCCTATTTTCAAAAACCTGAAAATAGCGAAATTTCAAGTGCTCATAACTTCACTTTGGTTCAACCGATTTCAAAATTTGTTTTTCGTACGCAAAGCTTGTGACCAAACTTAGAGAATGCCGTTAAGTTCATCCCGATAACTAATTTTTTGTAGAAATGAGAGCAGTTTGAAAATCGCCGAAAAAAATGGAAAGGGGTATACCTTAAAAAATTTACAAAAATCTATTGTTGAACTTTAAAAATCTGCCAAAAATCGAAAAACGATCGTAATGGGATGAACCGAATGGGATTTTGAAGCGTGAACGATTACGAAGAGAATGAGCTCATGCTCAAGCCGCAATTCTATCTAGAAAATAAATTGCAGCCATTTTAGTGAACCGATTGAATTTTGGCCAAAATGCAAAAAAAAAAAAAAATTATTTTTGTTTTTCGGGCCTCATATCGATGTATTTTTGCCCCCTAAACACGAATCTATCAATAGTTTTTTCAAAAAATCAAAATTTTCATTAATTTCGATAAAAAACTGTTTTGCTCAATTTTGGGCCTATTTTCAAAAACCTGAAAATAGCGAAATTTCAAGTCAACGTAATTATGACCGAAAAGTAGAGAACCGATGAAAAAAAAAATTTCCCAATTTTTTTTATGGCTTTCGAGACCCACTCGGAAAGCCATAAGCCCGAATAAAAAAAAAAAAAATTGGGACATTTTTTTTTTCATCTGTTCTACACTCTTCGGTCATAATTACGTAGATTCCTGAAAAAAAAAATCGATAAGCATGGCTTTCGAGACCCACTCGGAAAGCCATAAGGGCGTATAAAAAATTAAAAAAAATTGGGACATTTTTTTTTCCATCGGTTCTATACTTTTCGGTCATAATTACGTCGATTCCAGAAAAAAAAAAAATTCGATACACCCTTATGGCTTTCCAGCCCTACCTTTGGCTGGCATACGCCCTTATGGCAGCTGTAACGCGATATAAGCATTTAAAAAACTACAATCTCTAGATCCTTGTATGGGGACAATTTGGAGCAAACCTTTAATTTTTCAACTTTAACATTACAACTCGATCTTGAGGAATTAGGGCAAATTTAAAATATAGTTTTAGTTTTCACATCAACCTTTGTGCAACAGAAATCCCTTCTGATTTATCCCCTTAATCTATCAATTGAAAGTATTATTATTATTATTTTTTAATTTAGAATATAGTCTTAGTTTTCATATCAATCTTTTCACAACAGAAACCTCTTCCAACTCATCCTCTCGATTTGAAAGTACCAATTGAAAGTATTATTATTATTGAAGTATTATTTGTTTTTTTTTTTAAATCTGTATTTTATCTAATCGAATAAAAATCAAAAAATTGTAAAATTAGAACCGAAATTATATGTAAAAATTTTTAGAGAGAATACAAGAACCGCTCGAAGGTTATTCCATCCTAAAAATCAGCTTGAAGCAACTTTGAGTGAGCGAAGCGAATTCAAAACGAGTTAACAAACGAGGTAGGTGCGATCGAGGTGAAAAAAACGCCATTCTGACTTTTTAAACAGAACAATTAGCATATTATGAACGACGGCGTGACACTCGGTTCTCGCTGCCAAAGTGGGCCGTTTCGTGGCATTTGCCGGTTTTTTTTTTTTTTTTTTTTTCCAAGTCGCGATAACGCACCCGCATATAAGGGCGAGTGAGTCCGTCGCAAACCCAGCGCGTAACAAACGAGCTTGGGAGATCGCGGGCACGGTTGCTCGTTTCCGCTTCAACTCGCCTGGGAAAATACGAACTCTTATCAAAAAAACGGAAAAAAGGAAAAAAACGGTGTAGCACGTTGTACATATAACCCACGATGTGTTGTACACGCTGGTTTAGCTCAGCTGCTATTATATGCGCCAACTCCCGGACGAGCGGAAAAGGAAAGGGAAAAAAGATTCGAAGAGCCATCAACCAGTTATTTTAAAAATTGTGTAAGCGAGAAAGCCGCGCCTTTGGCCGCCCTCTATTGGGGTACCAAACGGTGGAGGTGCGTCCTTTCCAGTTGATGACCGTTTTAACCTTCCAGCGTCGAAATTGACCATTTTCGCTTTTGAGAAGGCGCCATTGAAATGTTTGAAAAATAAAGTCAAAATGCCCTTTAGGAGCATTTTGAGGGCAGGATAAAATATAATATATTTAATAGCAAATATTCTGCCTAACTTTTGAATCCATCCAAAGAAAATCAACGTTGAAAGGTAAGTCTTATTCATGAGTAAAATGGAGATGAAATTTTTAACTACCATTTCTCAAAATAATTCGAAAAATTGATTACAAACGACCCAGTGAACACGTTGTGTTTCCGCAATGTAACATGGAAGTTACATGTAATGTTACAATGTTATCCATATGTAACGTTGCTGTTATATAACGTGCAAGTAACAATGTTATGTAACATTTGTTACATGTAGGTTACATAACTGCGATACAACTTTGTTACATTACAGCAATATAACATGGAAGTTACATGTAGGTTACATAACTGCTATATAACTTTGTTACATTACAGTAATATAACATGGAAGTTACACACTGTAAAAAAAGATACCAAACTTGGAACATTTTTACTACAAGGGGTCAGGGATCGCGAAATTCAGTTATGAGAGATAACTTGAGTTATGAGGGGTCAGGTATTCTGGAATACAGTTTTGAGAGTTCACATAACTTATGAGGAGTCAGGGGCTCTGAAATTAAGTTATGAGGGTTCAGGTGTTCTGGAATACAGTTTTGAGAGTTCACATAACTTATGAGGAGTCAGAAGCTCTGAAATTAAGTTATGCGGGGACACTTAACTTATGAGGGGTCAGGGGCCCCGAAATTGAGTTATGAGAAATCGGTAAACTTATGAGAGCTCACGGTTTTATTCAAACCAGTTTTGACGGTTTGCACAACTTATGAGGGGTTAGAAGCTCTGAAATTAAGTTATGAGGGTCCAGGTATTCTGGAATAAAGTTTACATAACTTACGAGGGGCCAGGGAATTCGAATTCGCAAATAAAAAACCAACTTTCATGGTTTATTGCTCATTCAAATGCATATACTAGTTTATTATTATTATTATTATTATTATTATTATTATTATTAGTTTACTATCATTATTATACTAATATTATTTTTTCGGCACTCCAGTATTCATATATTATACAAGTAGAGGGAATTCATAAATAGTCGATAGCGTAATAGGTAGCGTGTTAGGTAGATAGGTAGGATGGTAGGTAGGGTCGAGGGTTCGAGTCCCGGTCTCTGAGTAAAATTAGATCGGACAATTCGTGCAGATTTTTTTTCCCTATGAATCTCTTTTTGGGGCCAGTAAACTATGCATATTAAATTATTTTGCAAGAGCTATATATGTTTTATAGCATGTTTAACAACAATTAATTCTAGTTACGGTAACTGTTATATAACTGTTGCATAACTGTTACATAACTGTTATATGACAATGTTATATTGCTGAGTAGGAAATTGTAACTTACATGTAACTTGCATGTAACATCCATGTAATGTTACATGTTACAAGCGGTAACGTTGCCGTTACATTGCTGCAACATTACTGTGTCAATTGGGAATGTTATGAACTGTTGTGTGAATTTTTTTTAACGACAGCTACTTCACGTTTTCCGTTCTAAATCTTATAAGTATTTTCATAGCTGATAAAAACCCAAAATCACAAATTTTCAGGACAATCCATATGGGGTTAGGAATCTTCATGAGGCTAGCAGAAATCATTTTGTATTTTTTCGTCCATTTAAAAAAAAGTGGTATATTAAAAATTGTATTCTTATTTAAGTAGACATATTCTGCTTTTAAGTATTTTGGATGGGAACGAGCTAAACAGACAGAGAACAAATGGACTTAATATTGCATTAACTCACTAACTCATCGGGAAGTTGGTTTAAAATCAATTACGAAATTTCACGCAAACGTTCGGACAAGCCGTTTTGAAAATTTGTAGGCATATTCTTAAAGGTCAAAACTATCTATTTAAGGGGAAAAAATCGATTTTTTTCACACTGATATTCCCCCTTAATAAAAACGTGGTAAAAACGTGAATCTCGCTAAATTTAAATTAAAATTTTTCCAGCATCTCCAATTTATCCGAAAAAATCGACGAAAAACAGATATCGAAAGATCCACGTATTTAAAAGGACTCTTCCCAATCCGTCATAACGATTAGATTGTCAAATCAACGTAGATGCACTTTGCTTGTATTACGTTACGATGTTATGTCAGCAAAATGCATTTATATATCACAATGTGGCTTATCGTAATCGCTCGTTGATTATTCGGTGTGAATGTGCGCGTGACGTCACTCGCTATCAAACTACGATGAGAAAGACATCGAAATGAATAAATGAAAAAAAAAATAATAATAATAAAACAGGAAAAAACGAGCGAATGTCATTGCACCGTTTTGCGGTGTTCGCGGGTTTCGTATCTCTGGCTCAGTGTCATTTTGCACTTGGACTCCTTGGATCGTCTACTCAGGCCATTGACAAGAGACAATTCAACGAAATAACGTACCGCGTTTATAATAAATTTTTCATGTTTATGTTGCAATATATCAGCTTATACCTATATTTAGGTACCGTTTTTACGTTTTTCTTCTTCTTCCGTCTCATTCTGCCCAGAGTGTAAGTTTATCTCAGCGTCCTTGGCTAATCTCCGGCCACAGAGATTACCCTATCAAGTCGAGGAGTGACTGTACATTTTACTATGTGTGTTCTACACGTATCTATACGAGACGGGCCTCCTCTACGCTGTTTACCACTGGATCGAGATACAGTTTCATTGAGCCAGGCCTAAGGTACCATTATTTCGCAACGATCCTGATAAGTCGCCCAATTTGTTCCCCGCGAAATCAACGAAATCTGAAATTGAATCTGGAGGTGTCCAATTAGGTTTCGACGACGTTGGATAATCCCATTGACAAGGGAATCAAGATTTGGTGAGTTTCTTGCACCCACAGAATAGTATCGTACGAAATTTTATTGTACGAGTGCGCAAAGTGCCAGTTTGAGCATGCGCAGCGTGCGCAAAGTGGCACTTTGCGCACGGAGTGCAATAATAAATTTATTAGAATCAAATAAATTCACATATTTGTGAAAATTTTATTTAGAATTAACAAGGATTTATTTGTATTGACGAAGATTTTATTTGATCATGCCATTTAGTCATACTTGAAACAAATATATAAATTTATTTACCGGTGCCGAATAAATACCATATGTTTATATTGGTTCGTCGAAATAGCGATTTACTTACATCAAATAAATGATCTATTTAAAATATCAAATTTGAATAGCAATTTATTTACGTCAAATAAAATTTAATCAAATGTGCGCTGCGTCGTACTGCGCGCACAATATGGCGTCGGTCGCTGCCGTGACGACGCTCAACAATCCAGAGTTGGCATATTCACGTATGTGTACGTGTTTCCGTTTGTATGTGATTTTGTGATTTTAGTGAAATATTGTGATGTGGACGAGGAAACGCGAGATTTTCTTTGCGATTCGTGGCTCGAAGAATATATCGACATCTTCAGAGGTCAATTAGGTTGTTAACATGCATGATTCACATGAGTGAGCAAACAACCAAGACTAATTGGCCAAAAAAGTTATTCACACCCAAAAATAGGATGATCTCGTATATTCCCATATTAATCAAAATTCACTAATTTCCCATATTTCCATATTAATCGTGAGTCTAAAATTATTTATTTGCAATAAATTTATCATCATTTTTCTTCTAAAAATATTTCCGTAGTATTTTCAATATTTATTAGATATAAAATTGATTGTGGTTATTTTGAAAGAAGCTGTAGTCAAATAAATAACACATTATTTTATTCCAATAGAATATTTGTTTCGAATGATTACATTTTTATTTCCTTCAAGCAAAGAACTATCATTTATATATAGTATACTTTAATACTATACATAAATTGTTAAAAATTAAAAAACTTGTTTTTAAATGTTTTCTTATATTCGAATCTTCACAACTTTTTTCAAGTGCATAGTTTAGTAGTCGATAGCGTAATGGGTAGCGTGTCAGGTAGTTAGGTAGGATAGGTATGATGGTAGGTAGGATCGAGGGTTCGAATCTCAGTCGGACGGAGAAATTAGATCGGAGAATTGGCGCAGATTTGTCTTTTTTTTTCTATTTATCTCTTTTTGGGGTCACCAAACTATGCATATTAAATTATTTGGCAAGGGCTTTTTATTTTTTATAAAATGTTTAGCAACAATTAATAAACACGCATTTGATTGAATCAATCATTTTTCCTGTTGATTGGACTAATTAATTTGTTAATTCAACAATTTTTTTTTTCCCAGCGCTTCCTGTATCAAAAGACATGCATGTTTTGAATGATAAAATATGTTCTTGAATCAAACAACATATTACATATAATTGATAACATATTTTTAGATTCAAGTAAATTCGTTTATTGAAACAGAAATTTACGTAATTGACTGAAAAAAATGAACCAATTAAATATATAAGGGAACCAATCTAATATATTTTGGCAAATAATGGAAAAAAATATTTTTTGCCATCAAAACTTTATTTCATTGGTTCTAATAATTTTTTCTCTCAGTGTACTCAAAAATCCATGAAAATAAGGCAAATGCAAAATTTGTAGAGAATGAAGCTAATAAAGATATTATTTTCCAAAAAACATTTCCAAAAAAAAGTCTCAAAAAAACTAGGATTTACATTGCTTACCGTCTCGTTACAATTTTCATGTAATCGTGATAAATTATTTTCATCTTATTTTTCAGTATTTGATATTTCAATTCATATCAGATTATTGAATCTTCTGATTTTTCTATTTTTTGAATTTTGTCATCCTCTTCTTTTTCAAATCACAACTTTGTTGGGCAGAATCGCATGGGATTGGGCATGGGGTGAACCATGATGTACAAATAAATCGAAAGTCAAAATATCGAGGAACGCTTCCTATCCAGAGGACATAGGAAAAATATTCGTAATCTAATCTCATTCCTGTGAAACGCCTACGTACAGACGCGAGACATTTTTCCATTCGTTTTCTCACTCAAACCCTCTTTCCCTCTCGTTTTACCATAAAATGCACACACACACACACACACACACACACACACCGACACCCCCCACACACACAAACACACGCACGCGCACACACACACACACACACACACACACACACTCGCGCGCGCGCACACGCACGCGCGCACGCACACACACTTCGCTTCGCCTGCTGCCGTTTGAAAACAGTAAAGTGCGTCGCGCGAACCGCTATCGGCCTCGGTCTGCTCGACTCCAAGCGATACCTTATCTGAACTACTATAGATGCACTTCAGTGACTCTCAGTGAATAAGGCTACGTTTATATATTTCGTCATTGACGAATATCATAATATATGCAGATAGAATCGTCACTACAGCTCTACTGACAAATCTAGTTTAACGCTGAATCTATCTCGATTTAAGGAGTTACCTACATGAGTTGGAAATTTAAAAAAATCAATTTTCGAAATTTTCTCATCTAATAGTACAATATGTCTAGAATGATTTGCCAAAGTTTCAGATCAATAGGAGTAAAAGCGAAGGAGAGAGAGAGAGAGAGAGAGAGAGAGAGAGAGAGAGAGAGAGAGAGAGAGAGAGTCTTTGGAAATTCCTCTCATCAGGAAAACACTATTTTTAAAAAAAACATCATTAGTGAAGTCAGTGGCTACGATTTCTCAAAAACTAAAGCACCGATCTCATTGAAATTTTTCACACTTTCCCGAAATATGTATGAATGACTAGTGATTTTTTTGCGAAGGTTTTTTTATTACAGTTAGTTTTAGATAAAGCTATCACGAGTTATCTTGACCATCATGAGGACACTTAAAATTTTTGTTATAAAAATGTTATAAAATATTTTTATATATTAATTTTTTATATACTTGAAATTTGAATAAAATACTTTATTTACTATATTTAAAAAAATATAGAACAGATGCTTCTTAACCTTTAAACTCACTTAAGCCTTTAAGAAAATGATTCAATCAGAAAATAATCCACCATCCCAAACAATTTGAATCAGTTTTCCAATAAAATCTTCCCGAACAGGGGTCAATCGGTATTCCGTCAAATATTATGCAATCAATGTGTATTTTGTAAATATTCATTTTCTGTATTTTCAACGTTTTTCTTTTCTCCACAATATCTTTGTAATATTATATGTGTTATTAATTTTATATCAGTAATTTCAAGTATTTTATTTATTTATTTATTTGTTGACTTTGTCCTTCATAAAATATTTTTTATTAAAATATAATTAGTCGAGCAGTTGAGTCGAGTGCTTATAAAAAAATATGAATTTTCCATTTAGAAATTATATGATTTTTTTTCCGTGAAAAGTTAGTAAGACTTTCGCGATAACTAGATAAAAATTTATGAAAAATTACTAAGATTTTCGTATGGGCTTTCTATGATACAAAAAAAGATTCATCGCCTCGTGGATTAAACTCTACATTCGGCGACTAACGGATCGTGAAGGTTGAGATATGCCTCTCGATTATCCAGTTGATTGTAATACGTATCGTATATCAGTACTTTTATATCCTATACCGTGTATATAGTATAAATATGATATATACTATGGAATGAGAGTGACTATAGTAACCGTGTACTTTTTCATTCATCTCCGATTCATCAATCTATCCATCTCACAGCGATCATCTTTCCTATCAGATATCAAGATTTTCCGATGAATGAGAATGGCATGAATGAAGAAACCTAATCGAGTAAACAATCATTAGAATCGAGTGATACATTTAATTTGAAACCAGCGCAACTCAATTAATTCCAATTTAATTTCAATTTAGTTTCCAACGATCCTGTCGATTGCTTACACTTTAGTTGCCAAAAGGCTTTGACGTTGTAGAAAGAATCTTTCTACCGGATACTTTTTAATCTAAATACACTTTCAGTCACACTACTTTCGCCTCCAAAAAGTTATCGACATTTTATGGAAATTCTAGTACTCCATCGACTTGACTACCGCCAGAATTACCTCGACTACAAGTTAATTAGTTAAGCTCAACAGTAAGTTAATTACCGCTGGGACGAAATATAAGTCTTGATTCACTGGTTCACTGTTGAAGATCTTTCAAAATCAAGCCTAGTCTGAAAAAAACTAATTTTGTGATCATTCGGGCAAAGCCAGATTCAAAGCTCTATAGTTAGTTATCGCCAGGACTCACTTGACTATAAGTTACCTCAACTATAAGTTAATTACCGAAAACACTAACTACAAGTCCTAATTCACTGGATCGCTGTTGGAGATCTTTTAAAATCAAAAGAACTCAAGCCTAGTCTGAAAAAGAACTAATTTTGGCATCATTCGGGCAAAGCCAGATTCAAAGCTCTATAGTTAGTTATCGCCAAGACTAATTTCACTATAAGTTACCTCAGCTATAAGTTAATAACCGAAAAGACTAACTATAAGTCCTAATTCACTGGGTCACGGTTGAAGATCTTTTAAAATCAGAAGAAATCAAGCTTAGTCTGAAAAAGAACTAATTTTGGGATCATTCGGGCAAAGCCAGATTCAAAGCTCTATACTTAGTTATTGCCAGGACTCACTTCACTACAAAGTAACCTTAACAATAAGTTAATTACCGAAAAGCCTAACTACAAGTCTTAATTCACTGGGTCGATGTTGAAAATCTTTCAAAATCAGAAGAAATCAAGCCTAGTCTGAAAAAGAACTAATTTTGGGATCATTCGGGCAAAGCCAGATTCAAAGCTCTATAGTTAGTTATCGCCAGGACTAACTTGACTATAAGTTACCTCACCTATAACTTAATTACCGAAAACACTAACTATAAGTCCTAATTCACTGGATCGCTGTTGGAGATCTTTTAAAATCAAAAGAAATCGAGCCTAGTCTGAAAAATAACTAATTTTGGGATCATTCGGGCAAAGCCAAATTCAAAGCTCTATAGTTAGTTATCGCCAGGACTAATTTCACTATAAGTTACCTCAACGATAAGTTAATTACCGAAAAGCCTAACTATAAGTCCTAATTCACTGGGTCACTGTTGAAGACCTTTCAAAATCAAAAGAAATCAAGCCTAGTCTGAAAATGAACCAATTTTAAGACCATTCAGGCAAATCCAGATGTAAAGCTCGTTTTAACTTGAATGGAAGATATGTATGTGCTAAAAATCATGCCCACGAGATTTTCTGACATTGCGAAACGCTGAACTAATCCCAAAACACAGTGTCGACCCGAGGGCGTTAAACTTTGTCAATTCGTGGTTAGGCTGCGTGACCAAAAGCACACGGCTTAAACGATATCGGTTCCTCGCAAGATAACTCATATCGGATAAGCTCGAGGTATAACCGCACATGTCGTTCGTTGAGGTCTCTTTTGCAAACCACCCACTCAACGTTTTGCGATTGCACGCTGCAAGATAGAAACGGCTAACTAACACACATATATATATATATATATGCCGGATATCGGTGACCAGAGCCGCGCTTCCCCCCCGCGTATGTTTCATGCATTATCACTCGGTATTTCATGAAATCAGTCGCCAGAGCTTACTCCGACTCAGTTCGCGATTGGACTACTTCGTCAGAAGAACCTACGTGCAACAAGATTCAACGTACGTGAATTTCCCTCTGTATAGCACCTCTCTTAGCAAAGGGATGCTCTCTGCGCCCAGAAGACAAATACCCGAGAGATGCTCGATGGAAAATCATCGGGAAAGTGTGAAAAACCATGCGACGAGTCACTCGACAAGCTTTCAGCGAGGATTACATTGATAATGAAAACAATGATGACGCGTTACGATTTTTTAGTGATAAATGAAGAAATGGTGCCCATGACTGGGAGACTACTCGTGGCTCCTTAATGAATTGTGCTACGAGCTTGCAAAATGTGTCAAACACGATTGGCGCGCGGTTTCGCGCGTGACAATTCCTCATTTTGAATGTACGCATATGAAACCCACAATCACCTGTTGTTATATAGAAAAAAAACGAAATGTCGGTAATTAACGAATATTTTACTTTTTTTGCTACTGAACTAGTTTCCTGCAGCGTTGGTTCCAAACTTATAAAATTAGTGCATGTTACACCTCAACTATTACACCAGGACAGATTATGTGACGCGGACTGGAAAATATGATAACAATAACTATAATGTGTAACTTTGACCGGAACAATTATTGCTGGACAATTGAGTCGTTCTAACTAAACTAAACCATCAACTAGATAATTGATGGTACATAGTATAGTAGTGGTTATCATATTTTTTATTAACTATACTTATCAAATATATCATACTATACCATTACCATATATTTATAGTAGATTGAGAAACATTATATTCGTATCAACAATATATTTATTTATTTACATTGATGGTGGCTTTTTTGGTTGGGGTTACTATAAAATGTAAGGGTTTTCCTCAAACTACTATAAATATATGGTAACGGTAAAGTATGATATATTTCATAAGTATAGTTGATAAAAAATATGATAACCACAACTATAACATAGCTGATGTGAGACTAAAACAATTATTACTGCATAAGTTAGTTGATATTGTAATTTATATTGTTGAAGGTGGCTTTTTTGGTATGGTTACTACAAAATGTAAGAGTTTCTCAAAGTACTATAAATATATAGTAATATGGAATAGTATTATATATTAGATATAGTTAATAAAAATGTGATAAATATAGTAAATAATAAATACGATAATGACAACTATACTATATACTATCAACTGATGAAATGTTTGTCCAAGGCCGCATATTTTTAGGTGGGGTCACGATAAAATCTAGAGGTTCCTCGAACTACTATGAAAATACTAGATCATTTCTCCTAGTGTCAAATAGTTGACGAATAAAACTGTGCTTCTCTTGCCTCGATAGTTTAATAAACAATGCCAAAATAGCGCTCTGACTCGACTGTTATAATTATTGATAACTGTAATAAATTATTGATATTCAAACGTCATATAATATTACACACGGCAGACAGGAAAATTTGCAAACTGGCAAAAATAAGATGAAACAATATGCATCGACTTTTAATTTTTTTTTTCCAACTCTTTTTCAATAGTGCCGTCAGGTCTTTATTTCTGTGATAATTAGCTTGTGCAAGCAAGAAGATAAAAATACAATAATCGATAAATCAAACCATCATTGTCTTTGTGTTTGGACTTTGCATAATTTTCATGATTTTCCTGCTTGTGTTACCATAAATTAATTCGAAATCGAGCATTTTCAATGAAGCGATATTGCCAATGGAAATGGCAATCGATATGCGCATTATGGCACCCGGAACATCGATCATAATATCGGCTTTACAGCAGCAGGTGTCATAAAGTATAAATTGACAGATCTCCGGTGAGCAAATGCCGCGAGTGGGTTTATTCCTCGTTCCAGGAGTCTCATCGCCCATTCGACATTTCTCACTACGCGCACCAACATAAATGCTGATCCTGTTCCTGCATCACCTCTATTGTGCATTAGGGTGGGCCGAAAATCCGCTTTTTTAGAAATTCTTTTAGCGATACCGAAAATATCGTTCATTATGCGACAAAAAAAATCTGTGTGAAGAGAAAAAATTTTGAGTCAACATCCTAGGCTCGCCCAAGATCGTTACAGTTCAGGGTGTTAAAAAAAAATTTCTCGGCTTATTTTTATTGGAAATTTCTCTACAAAAAAGGTCAAATCATGTAGGTCAAATCATGTAGGACCGATAGTTTCTGAGATAATTGCAAATTTACTTAAAAATAGTCATTTTTCTTTCTATAAATATTATTCCTATGAAAAAAAAATTTCTTTCCTTTTTTTATTATTATTTTTTTTACTACTGACGATGTGACGTCAGTACCAAAAAAAAGAATAAAAATTATTAGAATAAGCGACAATTTCAAAATATACATGTAATATTGAAAAAAGTAGACTTGACGACTGCTTTCGTAGAGAATCTATTAAAAGAGGGAAGGTAATTTTTTTTCTTCATAGGAAAAATATTTATAGAAAGAAAAAGGACTATTTTTAAATAAATTTGCAATTATTTTAGAAACTATCAATCCTACATGATTTCATACAAGGACTTTTTTGTAGAGAATTAAATTTCCAATAAAAATAAGCCAAGAACTTTTTTTTTCAACACTTTGAACTTTAACGAACTTGGGCGAGCCTAGGATGTCGACTCAAAATTTTTTCCCTTCACACAGATTTTTTTTGTAGCATGATGAACAATATTTTCGGTATTGCTAAAAGAATTTAAAAAAAAAGCAGATTTTCGGCCGACCCTATTGTGCATATACAAAGTGTCCCAGGAATGAAAGTAGAACAGTGCTTTGCCATTTTTTTAATATTTTGAACCCCTGAATTATTATTAATTTCATTAATTATTGAAGTTTTTCGTTTTTTGAAAATCAACTAAACGAAAAACTCTAAGGGAATATTTTGGTTTCGAATTTTGATAAAATCAATTATTTTTTGCATATTCTTAAAGTTTAGACCTTCAAGAATATATCGTCGAAAAGAAATTATTAAATTCCAATAATTTATGGAGTTACACCAATTTTGGTGACGTAACAAATCGGACTGTAGACTTTTTTCTCAAAACTATTTTTCTCAATACGGCTGACATGAAATCGCAAGTTCTACTCGATCAATTTACTTCAAATTTTTTACCAATCTTCAATGTATGACTCTCCATCGCCCCTACTACTTTTGTATCAGAATTATTATTTTTACTATTGTAACAAAATTAAAAACTATAAAAAAAAGAGTCGAAAAACGCCTTTTTTGTTCAGACAGCCGCCATTTTGCGAAATTTTTGTTTCCGTCCTTTAATTTTTTTTTTACGATTATGGAGGTGGCCGTTTTGCCCCCGAGTACCTCATTTTGTTTAATCCTTGGATTAGAGAAGATACATTGGTAAAAATGGGTAAAATTTGTACTAGTGGAGTTTGTGGAGCTAATTTTTTTAAATTAAAAAAAAAAAAATTCCTAGATCTCTGGATGTTCTAGAATTTCATCGCTATTCTTTACCATTTAAACGTGTAAATAGTTGACCGGGTGACTATAATTTGCCTTTTATTTCTTGACGCTCAGCGAGATCGAATATCGATTTCATCCTGATCGTAACGGGAGAACCGTAAGAGTTATTCAAGCAGGAAGTAATCGAGTTCTCTCGATGGAGTAATGCACGCTCACACGTGGCAAACGGTGAATGGGCCTCTCTCTCTGTCTCTCTCTCTCTCTCTCGCTCTCTCTCTCTCTCTCTCTCTCTCTCTCTCTCTCTCTCTCTCTCTCTCTCTCTCTCTCTCTCTCTCTCTCTCTCTCTTTCTCTCGGGGTGTATAAGCAAAAGGCTTTTATTTGCCACCGGCTTCGTGTAAACAGTCCGGTTAAAGCGTGAAAACAATGAGGGAACTCCTGTGGCGCGAGTTTGAGACGAGAACGACGACGGCGACGACAACGAGCTCGTCGTCGTCTCGTTTCACCTACGGGGATTATGGGCCGTTCCCAAGAACCACATACACCACATATTTTAATGTATCTATTCTTTTGACGAAGAATTCAAACCTCGATTACGCATGGCCAGGGTTTCAAATAATGCGTTACTTTTTTTTAATGCATTTGCATTTTCATTAACCATTTAAATTTACAGGTTAACGAAATTATTTTCATTAACCATTAACCATTAAAAGTAGTGTAGTGTGTAATAGAAAAAATTTCCATTACCCATTGCAATGTAATGTGTAATGGACAAAACTTTGATTGCAATTTTGGGAATGGAATAATGTAGATGAATACATTATTGCATTTTTGCATTACATTTTATTGACTTAGGACTTAGATTTTTAGAATTATAAAATAGATGCTTTTTATAATTTAAGGTGGAAATCTAAGTCCCAAGTCAATAAAATGTAATGCAAAATTGCAATAATTTATTCATCTATATTTTTCCATTCCCATAATTGCAATCAAAGTTTTGTCCATTACACATTACATTGCAATAATAATATAGATGCTTTTCATAATTATAATATAGATGCTTTTTAGAATTTAAGGTACCTGAAAATCTAAGCCCTAAGTCAATAAAATGTAATGCAAAATTGCAATGATTTATCCATTATATTTTTCCATTCCCAAAATTGCAATTAAAGTTTTGGCCGTTACACATTACATTGCAATGGGTAATGGAAATTTTTTCTATTACACACTACATTGTAATGGGTAGGATTGCAGATAATACATTACTTTTTTTAATGCAATTGCATTTTCATTAACCATTAACATTTAATAGTTAATGGAAATAGTTTTAATGGTTAATGAAAATACTATCCACTAACCATTAAATTTTAATGGTTAATGAAAATAATTTCCATTAACCACTAAATTTTAATGGTTCATGAAAATCATATCCATTAACCATTAAATTTTAATGGTTAATGAAAATAATATCCATTAACCATTAAATTTTAATGCGTTAATGGAAAATATTTCCATCAACCATTAAATTTTAATGGTTAATGGAAATCAATTTCATTAGCCATTAAAAAAGTAATGGTTAATGCATTACTTTTTCATTAAAAATTTCGCAACCCTGCCTATGAAATCATCATCAAAAACACACGTTCAACCTAATAATAGAATCATAATAGAATTTTGGGTCATAAGAGAAAAGACACGATTTTATATTCGATTATTGAACTCATCTCCATTTTTTGTAGAACTAAATAGCATCCAAACCATCAATTATATTCTAAATTTCGAGCACTCATAACTACAGCGTGGCAAATGTTCAAATGGGTCAAAACAAGCCAATTATAGGTGCGAATTTGTTTTAGAAAAATTCGGCCATCGGAGAATTGAACGAGAGACAAAAAAGGTTAATAGGTGTTTTCTTCTTCTTCAGCAATTTGCGATTTTTTTAAGGACACACTGTGCTATCATTGTTTTCCCTGAAAGTATAATGTGTTGTGAGTATCGACCATAAGTTTTATTCGAATAAATTGAAAATTGAGCACGTTAGAATTTCTTGAGTGGAAAAACCATTTGAATGAATTTCAATGTAATTCGAAGAATTTATTGTTATTATTGAGTACGAGAGAGCGGGATATAGTGAAAACTATGCCAAGAAGGACCATGATGGGACAACGAAGAGTCTATTAGCGTTTAATGTCACGATGCAGGCTAATAAAACCGCAGGTTTAGCGAAAACATTCAGAGTGAGATAAGGGAGAAGCTAAAACACGGTTTGGTCTGTGCTAAATATCATGGATATGTCGCACAAGTTCTATATTAGGGTGATTCGTTTCAGGGCAACTTTTTTTTACTCATGGTGCCCGAAAACCTTTAGTTGGTACCCAAAAACGAAGTCTCGTGAAAGGGGGGTGTTGTCAAAAAATATTTAGAGGTCGCGAATCAAAATTGAAGGTTTCCCATTTGATTAACATTGAAAAAAAAAAAATTCTCATTATTAGTGTTACCATTTCCCGAATTTTGATATCGCGATATTTTCCAAATAGGTCTTCATAGGAAATATGATACCCTACAATAAAGTCCATTGAGCCATGTCCGTAAAATCAACCGTTTCAGCGGTGTGTCATTGTTTCAAGTGAATATTGTATGAAAATATCTATTTAAACGGCTGTAATGTCTAAGCTATTGGATATATCGAAAAAAATCAAATGAGAAATTTGTAGAGAAAGTAATTTGCTACAAAAAAGTCTCATAAGCCGAGCCCGTAAATTTAACTCTTTTTCATCTATAGGTGGATGAAGTAAAATAAATAGATTTTTTGTTTTTGTTTTATCGATTTATTCGCATAGGGAATTCTTTGTAATATTTGTTGAATGGTTTTTCTGATGATTTTGTACATGCTATCTCATGGAAAATGGAGTTCGTTTGATTGAATAAAACAAAAAAATATCTATTTACACTGCGACCTCGACAATCGGAATCCGTCGGGACCGGCTCTTACAAGAAGTGGGGTTGCGCACATTGCACAGAACCGTCTCTGCGCCGTTGGTGGCTAACGGCGGCTTGACGCGATTGGCTTGGCGCTTCCCCCACTACGCTGCAATTGCAATGATCGAGGTACCGATTATCGAGGTCGTAGTGTATTTTACTTCATACACCTACACCTGAGAAAGAGTTAAATTTATGGGCTCGGCTTGTAAGACTTTTGCCCCCTAAACACGAATCTATCAATAGTTTTTTCAAAAAATCAAAATTTTCATAAATTTCGATAAAAACCTGTTTTGCTCAATTTTGGGCCTATTTTCAAAAACCTGAAAATAGCGAAATTTCAAGTGCTCATTACTTCACGTTGGTTCAACCGATTTCAAAATTTGTTTTTCGTACGCAAAGCTTGTGACCAAACTTAGAGAATGCCGTTAAGTTCATCCCGATAACTAATTTTTTGTAGAAATGAGAGCAGTTTGAATATCGCCGAAAAAAATGGAAAGGGGTATACCTTAAAAAATTTACAAAAATCTATTGTTGAACTTTAAAAATCTGCCAAAAATAAAAAAATGATCGTAATGGGATGAACCAAACGGGATTTTGAAGCGTGAACGATTACGAAGAGAATGAGCTCATGCTCAAGCCGCAATTCTGTCTAGAAAATAAATTGCAGCCATTTTAGTGAACCGATTGAATTTTGGCCAAAATGCAAAAAAAAAAAAAAAATTATTTTTGTTTTTCGAGCCTCATATCGATGTATTTTTGCCCCCTAAACACGAATCTATCAATAGTTTTTTCAAAAAATCAAAATTTTTATGAATTTCGATAAAAAACTGTTTTGCTCAATTTTGGGCCTATTTTAAAAAACCTGAAAATAGCGAAATTTCAAGTGTTCATAACTTCACTTTGGTTCAACCGATTTCAAAATTTGTTTTTCGTACGCAAAGCTTGTGACCAAACTTAGAGAATGCCGTTAAGTTCATCCCGATAACTAATTTTTTGTAGAAATGAGAGCACTTTGAAAATCGCCGAAAAAAATGGAAAGGGGTATACCTTAAAAAATTTACAAAAATCTATTGTTGAACTTTAAAAATCTGCCAAAAATCGAAAAATGATCGTAATGGGATGAACCAAACGGGATTTTGAAGCGTGAACGATTACGAAGAGAATGAGCTCATGCTCAAGCCGCAATTCTGTCTAGAAAATAAATTGCAGCCATTTTAGTGAACCGATTGAATTTTGGCCAAAATGCAAAAAAAAAAAAAAAATTATTTTTGTTTTTCGGGCCTCATATCGATGTATTTTTGCCCCCTAAACACGAATCGATTAATAGTTTTTTCAAAAAATCAAAATTTTCATGAATTTCGATAAAAAACTGTTTTGCTCAATTTTGGGCCTATTTTCAAAAACCTGAAAATAGCGAAATTTCAAGTGTTCATTACTTCACGTTGGTTCAACCGATTTCAAAATTTGTTTTTCGTACGCAAAGCTTGTGACCAAACTTAGAGAATGCCGTTAAGTTCATCCCGATAACTAATTTTTTGTAGAAATGAGAGCAGTTTGAATATCGCCGAAAAAAATGGAAAGGGGTATACCTTAAAAAATTTACAAAAATCTATTGTTGAACTTTAAAAATCTGCCAAAAATAAAAAAATGATCGTAATGGGATGAACCAAACGGGATTTTGAAGCGTGAACGATTACGAAGAGAATGAGCTCATGCTCAAGCCGCAATTCTGTCTAGAAAATAAATTGCAGCCATTTTAGTGAACCGATTGAATTTTGGCCAAAATGCAAAAAAAAAAAAAAAATTATTTTTGTTTTTCGAGCCTCATATCGATGTATTTTTGCCCCCTAAACACGAATCTATCAATAGTTTTTTCAAAAAATCAAAATTTTTATGAATTTCGATAAAAAACTGTTTTGCTCAATTTTGGGCCTATTTTAAAAAACCTGAAAATAGCGAAATTTCAAGTGTTCATAACTTCACTTTGGTTCAACCGATTTCAAAATTTGTTTTTCGTACGCAAAGCTTGTGACCAAACTTAGAGAATGCCGTTAAGTTCATCCCGATAACTAATTTTTTGTAGAAATGAGAGCAGTTTGAAAATCGCCGAAAAAAATGGAAAGGGGTATACCTTAAAAAATTTACAAAAATCTATTGTTGAACTTTAAAAATCTGCCAAAAATCGAAAAATGATCGTAATGGGATGAACCAAACGGGATTTTGAAGCGTGAACGATTACGAAGAGAATGAGCTCATGCTCAAGCCGCAATTCTGTCTAGAAAATAAATTGCAGCCATTTTAGTGAACCGATTGAATTTTGGCCAAAATGCAAAAAAAAAAAAAAAATTATTTTTGTTTTTCGAGCCTCATATCGATGTATTTTTGCCCCCTAAACACGAATCTATCAATAGTTTTTTCAGAAAATCAAAATTTTTATGAATTTCGATAAAAAACTGTTTTGCTCAATTTTGGGCCTATTTTAAAAAACCTGAAAATAGCGAAATTTCAAGTGTTCATAACTTCACTTTGGTTCAACCGATTTCAAAATTTGTTTTTCGTACGCAAAGCTTGTGACCAAACTTAGAGAATGCCGTTAAGTTCATCCCGATAACTAATTTTTTGTAGAAATGAGAGCAGTTTGAAAATCGCCGAAAAAAATGGAAAGGGGTATACCTTAAAAAATTTACAAAAATCTATTGTTGAACTTTAAAAATCTGCCAAAAATCGAAAAATGATCGTAATGGGATGAACCAAACGGGATTTTGAAGCGTGAACGATTACGAAGAGAATGAGCTCATGCCCAAGCCGCAATTCTGTCTAGAAAATAAATTGCAGCCATTTTAGTGAACCGATTGAATTTTGGCCAAAATGCAAAAAAAAAAAAAAAAATTATTTTTGTTTTTCGGGCCTCATATCGATGTATTTTTGCCCCCTAAACACGAATCGATTAATAGTTTTTTCAAAAAATCAAAATTTTCATGAATTTCGATAAAAAACTGTTTTGCTCAATTTTGGGCCTATTTTCAAAAACCTGAAAATAGCGAAATTTCAAGTGTTCATTACTTCACGTTGGTTCAACCGATTTCAAAATTTGTTTTTCGTACGCAAAGCTTGTGACCAAACTTAGAGAATGCCGTTAAGTTCATCCCGATAACTAATTTTTTGTAGAAATGAGAGCAGTTTGAAAATCGCCGAAAAAAATGGAAAGGGGTATACCTTAAAAAATTTACAAAAATCTATTGTTGAACTTTAAAAATCTGCCAAAAATCGAAAAATGATCGTAATGGGATGAACCAAACGGGATTTTAAAGCGTGAACGATTACGAAGAGAATGAGCTCTTGCTCAAGCCGCAATTCTATCTAGAAAATAAATTGCAGCCATTTTAGTGAACCGATTGAATTTTGGCCAAAATGCAAAAAAAAAAAAAATTATTTTTGTTTTTCGGGCCTCATGTCGATGTATTTTTGCCCCCTAAACACGAATCTATCAATAATTTTTTCAAAAAATCAAAATTTTCATGAATTTCGATAAAAAACTGTTTTGCTCAATTTTGGGCCTATTTTCAAAAACCTGAAAATAGCGAAATTTCAAGTCAACGTAATTATGACCGAAACGTATAGAACCGATGAAAAAAAAATTTCCGATTTTTTTTTTTTTTATACGCCTTTATGGCTTTCCGAGTGGGTGTCAAAAGCCATAAGGGCGTATCGAAATTTTTTTTTTCAGCAATCGACGTAATTATGACCGAAAAGTATAGAACCGATGAAAAAAAAATTTTCCCAATTTTTTTTTTTCATCGGTTCTACACTCTTCGGTCATAATTACGTAATTGCCTGAAAAAAAAAATCGATATGCCCTTATGGCTTTCGAGACCCACTCGGAAAGCCATAAGGGCGTATAAAAAAAAAACCGGGAAATTTTTTTTTTCATCGGTTCTATACTTTTCGGTCATAATTACGTCGATTCCTGAAAAAAAAAAATTTCGATACGCCCTTATGGCTTTCCAGCCCCACCGTTTGCTGGCATACGCCCTTATGGCAGCTGTAACGCGATATATCGAGTAAATTGAAAATATTTTGACTTGGAACGAATTCCGACTCAACCGAGGTAGCATCAAGAACGAGATTACGAATGGAATGAGATGGTTTCTTCGGCATCGAACCATTTTGTTTGACCCTGAGGAAGAATATTATAACAACTGACTCACGTGACTTCTCCACGATTCGTCACAAAGCAAGCGCCAATTTTCAGTGGATCATTCCGGACTCTTTATTGCATCGAACCAAAACGAGCGAATGTATGATTTGAATAAAGCTTTGTTTGGAATTGAGCAAGATCGAACAACGATCCTTTGACATAAATCTGATGGCTATGTCGTGAAAAATAATTTTTATTTGGACAATTTTGAGAGAGAGAAATAGAGAAGTTTTTTGTGTGAATTTTATAAAAGGATCTTTTATTTTGCAAAATCTTGCAGCAATAGATCCTTCGAAGGATCTATTGCTGCAAGATAAAGGACCTTTAATTGTCTCTGATTGTTATGACGTCATATAGACGTGTTTTTTTTGCAAGTTGATTCAGTTGACTTAATTTATTCAAATTTTTCAATTAATTTGCACAGCTTCGACTTTACAATAATGAATCGACTAAAAAAAATGATTTTCCAAAGTATTTTTTTAATTCATCAATTCGTAAACTAAACCCTTAGCACGCCAATTTTGGTGGTTTGAGATTGCAGCTTCTTTATTTGTATCACTTTTATAATTCAAATTTTTTTTCCGGCCTCAGCAAGAATGCAACGCGGGTGATATCCGCTGCACAAGCACATCCTTGGCCTGAAATATATATATATGAGGTATTCCCGCGCAACGGAACCCCTTTTTAGGCCGAACTCTTTCGATTTTCTTGAAACTCGAGTATGTTTTAGTGTTGCCTGAAAGTATATTGTATAACAATTTTCAGATCTCTAACTATAATACTCTTTGGAATACACCAAAAGTTGTATTTCAAACTTTTTGCGTATTCAGCGCTTCGGAGCTTTGGCACGGCGCAAAATAAAATCGAAAACATTCTTTGACGATAGCTTTCGATGAGAAATTTCCTGCGATTTCGAAAAAAATATCAGCGATTCCGAAAAAAAACGAATTCATCTAAATTTCAGCCAAAAACCGAAAAAAATGATTTACAAAAAAAGAGCATAATTTAATTCGGCGAAACAATTTTTTTCATGTTTTGTATATATCTAAAAAGTCACGATATAAATTTCAAGTTGGAACTCGCATCCGTTTACCAATGCCAAGTCTTTTAGTAGTAGGATAAAAATTCTTAAATATCGTGTTTTTCGTATTCAAGAGTTCTCTGATATATTATACAGCGTTTTTTTAACGAATTTTGAATTTAATAAATTTATCAAATTCGAGATTCGTTAAAAAAATTCGTTTTTTTTTTGGAATTACTGATATTTTTTTCGAAAAGCGCAGGAAATTTCCGATCGAAACCTAATGTTAAAGAATTTTTTCGATTTTATTTTGCTCCGTGCCAAAGCTCCGAAGCGCTGAATACGCAAAAAGTTTGAAATATAACTTTTGGTGTATTCCAAAGACTATTATAGTTAGAGATCTGAAAATTGGTGTACAATATACTTTCAGGCAACACTAAAACATACTCGAGTTACAAGAAAATCGAAATAGGTCGGCCTAAAAGGGGGTCCCGTTGAGCAGGAATACCTCATATATAGATTTTCTGCCACATTGACTACGGTCTCGCCAGTCGGAGCGATAAAATTTCAAGGAAAAACAAAGAAACAATCGAGAAACAGGCAGTGCGAGGTCGAATAATTTTTGTTTAAAAAAAAAACTGAGAATGTTGCAAATAATAAATTAATGGTCGAAAATCAATTAAGGAGGAAGCAAGTTGTGAATTTCAAAATTAAACTTTCAGATTTCCTGCCTTTTGGTAATGTTCTAAAAATGTCTGCAAAGATCAGTTAAATTCGTGAGCAAAAAAATCTCTCTCTTTCCCACTTCTGGACTCAGATGTAAAAGATTTATTTAATTCAACAATTTTTTTGAATAATCTACTAAATCTATCTTCGAAACAACTTCGAATCTTCGAATCTTCGAATAAACTTTAATTGATTTTCAATAAAATCATTGAAACTAAATGAATAATTCGTGTGGGAACGATTTTCGTTGTTGACAATACAAAATTCCATAAAATTGATATTAATTACACTGCAAAAACAAATTGAGCGACATTATTTAAACTGCAATTTATTTATTTATTACTAATTTTGGATTAATTCCAGAAACTCATTGATCTCTATTGAATGAACTATTGAACTTTGTTCACGTCTCACTTAAAAACCTCTTTCAAGTTAAAATCGAGAATGTGAAAATGTTTAAAAAAAAACAAAAAAGCGTCTCGATTTCCAAAATGCCTTTATATTATCCGTAGGAGAAAAAAAATCTGAGATAATTCTACTCTTTGTGGAGGGAAAAAAATTATCATTGATTTTTGCTTCAAGTCGGTTGCTGGTTGATTTACCTTTTGTGATCTCAGGTTGAGAACCATCGGATCTGACTTTCAACGAGGGCGGAGCTTCGATAAGAATGGAACGCCGAATTTTACGTTACCTCGATGCACTTCGTACCTGCATCCTATTATTTACGATCTTCTGTGATCCCTCCCTCCCTTCAACCGCCATTGTTGTATGTTATTTTTTATTTTATTCTCACTTATCTCTGATATCAACGATTAGTGCGTAATTCTTATAATCGTCGACTGAACCACAATGAATCCATGGATGATCCCACTTTTGATCTCCTTCTTTCCGGTACACGAGATATAATGATCTATAAAATTTCTCGATCATAACCATTGTGGAGAGGATCGAAAGATTTGGACACGCCTTCTCCAACGTGGTTCCCAACTTTAATATTCGTGCGAACATGAAAATTCGATAAAAAAAATTTGCAATTTATTTAAGTTTTTTAATTTCAAAACTTTTTGTTTTTTACTTTGTTGATTTTTTAATTTTTTATTAAGAAAAAAATCTTTTGGTTGTTTTATTTTTTGAGCATTCCATACGATTCCATTTTTAAACGATTTACGATTCTAATACATTCGTTGAAAATTTGTAGTGTCCGTAAGAAAGTCAAAACTTATTATTTGAAAAAAATTCTTTGATAATTAATTCCAAAAAAATTATGAAAAATAAATTTCGAGCGCATCCTCCACACAAAAATGGAAGTTTCTTCACAGAAATAATTTATATTCTTAAAAATTTCAAAACTTTATTCTCAAAGTATAAGAATTTTGAGGGCAGGCATGATTTTTTTATTTCTCACGGTAAGAGACGGAAAAATAAAATGCGCGAGTGGAACTTTATAATTCAAACTCAATAATGGGTGAAAATTGGAGAAATGAAAAAATTTATAATTAAATTTCTATTTGTAATTGAATTTTCACTGCGAAGCCTGAAGTCTGTCAACAAGAAGTAAGCTTGTAGCAGTTGGTTTCGTCGTTTGGGCAATTTAATTCAACAAACTGAAGATTTTGATCTGCTCGACAATTTTTTGCAACACAATTTACCGAATCGTGGAAAGTTAGAAGATGCCTCTGAGAGAACGGACTTGAACCCCGAGAACGAGTCATAAAAATCGTACAAGCAAACACATATATTTTAATTCTTCTTCTCCCTTCAATGGACTTTGAACACGTATATTCATCTTCAACTCATCCAATCGTGTGTAATCAAAATAGCGTAGTCTTCGGTAGCTCAAAGTGAATCATCGGTAAACGTAAAATATCGATGAATAATTGTCTTGAAAGAAAAACGGAGCAGCGAAAACGATGAATTAACTAGAATAGGGCGAATTTGTGGATCAGAACACGGAAAAAAATGATGAGTGACAATTCATGTGTAATATTTAAAAAATTACTGAATTCAATGCAGAATATACGGTTCAGAACTGTAATTCAGGCACTTTACTGGAAATCCATTATAAATCAATGGATTTAATGTAGTTTCTACTTTTCAAACCATTATAAATGTTGATTTACACTGTAAAAAATGCAATGTTCACCGCAAAAAAATGACAAACTAGAAATAACAAGCAGAAACGACGAAATCCACTGTGTTTGAACTGTAAAATTTACAATGGTCTCTGTAGAATGTTCAAAGCACATAATTATAAATTGCAGTGTTCCCAGTGAAAAATCAAATGCACGCCGCAAAATATGCAACGTCAATTTCAATTTTTACAGTGTGACACTGTAACGGGACGACCTGCGGCATGCCACGATCTCTGCATTTCGCCCGAGATCCGCTAGATGGCGTCGGACGGCGCACCCGCTCGCGCCAGCGAGAGAGCCACCGAGCACCTATAAGGGTCCGATGTATTACCAACATCGGTGTCCTCAATTGACGTACAATTGTTGGATCATCACCCGCGTTCTGTGGTCGAGCAGTCCTATAGACTGAAGACTACATTTTCTTAACGGATCACTTTATTGCAATTTATTTTATTTATTGCAATTGAATAAATTGGAATTTATTCAAATATCAAAACGTTTCACTACACTATAGTTTATTTTAGAAATTGCAATATTTTCAGTGAAAAATAAAAAACGTACCGCAAAATATACTACGTTCTTTTCAATTTTTAGAATGTACACTGTAATTTTTTCACGGGCCCTGGATGATTTTTACAATGTGAAATGTGTAAAAAGTTCACATCGGATACAACAGAAATATAACGTTTCACATAGTGTACATTTTACTGTTCCACACTGTAAAAATTCGTCTGATGGGTATGTACTATATCACATGCAGACTTGCAAATAATGCATTACTTTTTTTTAATGCATTTGCATTTTCATTAACCATTAACGTTTAATGGTTATTGGAAATAATTTTCATTAACCATTAAAATTTAATGGTTAATGGTTAATGAAAATTATTTCCATTAACAATTAAATGTCAATGGTTAATGAAAATGCAATTGCATTAAAAAAAGTAATGCATTATTTGCAACCCTGCCCATTACAATGTAGTGTGTAATAGAAAAAATTTCCATTACCCATTGCAATGTAATGTGTAATGCACAAAACTTTGATTGCAATTTTGGGAATGGAAAAATATCGATGAATAAATTATTGCAGTTTTGCATTACATTTTATTGACTTAGTACTTAGATTTTTAGAATTATAATATAGATGCTTTTTAGAATCTAAGGTGAAAATCTAAGTCCTAAGTCAATAAAATGTAATGCAAAATTGCAATAATTTATTCATCTATATTTTTCCATTCCCAAAATTGCAATAAAAGTTTTGTCCATTACACATTACATTGCAATAATAATATAAATGCTTTGTATAATTACAATATAGATGCTTTTTAGAATTTAAGGTACCTGAAAATCTAAGTCCCAAGTCAATAAAATGTAATGCAAAATTGCAATAATTTATTCATCTATATTTTTCCATTCCCAAAATTGGAATCAAAGATTTGTCCATAACACATTACATTGCAATGGGTAATGGAAATTTTTTCTATTACACACTACATAAAAAGTAATGCAAATAATGCATTACTTTTTTTAATGCACTTGCATTTTCATTAACCATTAACACTTAATTGTTAATGGAAATAATTTTAATGGTTAATGAAAATAATATCCATTAACCATTAACCATTGAATTTTAATGGTTAATCAAAATAATTTCCATTAACCATTAAATTTTAATGGTTAATGAAAATAATTTCCATTAACCATTAAATTTTAATGGTTAATGAAAATATTTTCCATTAACCATTAAATGTTAATGGTTAACGGAAATTAATTTCATTAGCCATTAAAAAAGTAATGGTTAATGCATTACTTTTTCATTAAAAATTTTGCAACCCTGGTCATATGTGACATCTGTATATTGTATTAAAGAAATATGAAATTTTCACTGTTCGACCTTCCAGGAGACGCTGTTGATGGGGAAAACTGTAAAAATTAATGAGAATCTCAGCAGTTCTCACTGATCATTTTTTTTTATGAAGAAAAATTGTATCCTGGGTTGCAAAACAAGCGCGACATTGAGTTTCAAAAGGATGAATGCGAATCGACAGGGATGTGGTCGTCGCACCACTTCCGTTTGCAAACTCTACCGTACTTAACCTAAACACAAGAAAAATTTTCGTCCTGTTACAAAGGTTACTGCGATCGAAAATTGCCAAGAAATGCTTTTATTCCGCCAAAGTCTCGAAACGTCCGCCCAAAGTCCTTCAAACGATACCGAAGTTTCTTCGATTCATGACGACATGAAACTTATTTATGCTGAGGAGAAACTTATACTTGAATCTGCAAAAACCTACGTAAACCTATCAAAGTCCAATCCAAACCCAAAAATTTGTAACAAAGTCTTCCAAAATCTACAAAAGGCTACGTGAACTTATTCAGATGCAAACCAAACCAATTGAATTTGTAGCCTTACCTATTTTTTATAATGCAAGCTCAAAAAAGAAGGAGGATTACGCCTATGACGATGATTTAATGGTGAGTTTACGTGAACCCTGACTTTTGTACGATTCGACCCGACGAAGTGACCCTCTCCCATCTTTCTCGTCTTCGAAGCTACATAAACCACAACTTTTGAAAAAAGTCCCCGAAGAACTTGCGGACCAACGGCCGTTGAAATCATCGCCGGAAAGCTGATAACGCTCTCTCTCCCCTCTCTCTCTCTCTCTTTCTCTCGTAATTTACTCTCCGATATCTTTGCCTGTCTCTTGCTTCACCACGAAAATACTCTCGGACGCTTCGTCGGGTACAGCAAAAGCCAACTCGAGGGTCACATTCGTGCGAGATTCCAAACGAGCGAGACGATGAGAAATGCAACGATAATGATATTTATAATAATAATGCGATCGATGGAAGTTGAAAAATACGAATCCACGAGTGAAGAAACCCGGATCACTGAACTCTCGGGATCGAACGAATCGTTCTAGTTCTCTCGACGGGGAAAATTTGTGCAATACAGTCGTTTGTATTGATGGATCTTGCAACATTTCCACGTCTTTACGATCTGAGAATGAACGACGATAAACCCTAAAAATCCAGAGATCTCGATTAGATTAGGAGATTGAAATTACAATTTCGACATCTTTTTGTTTCCAACAAATTGGTATGAAACTGTGATCGGAAAAAAAAATCTATCTATTTTTGTTATCCAATTGTTTCGAAAAATTAATAACTAGCAAAAAAAATATTACTAATTTTTTTTTTACACCAGTAATCGGTGACAAAATATTTGTAATTATTATTTAAAAATTACTAATTAGCAAATAAATATTACTAATTTTCCTAAAAAATTACTAATTAGTGACAAAATTTCACTAATTTTTCTATTAAATAAGTAATCAGTGACAAAACATTTATAATTTTTCCAAAAAAATAAGTAATCAACGATAAAATATTACTAATTTTTTCCAAGAATTAGTAATTAGCGAGAAAGATATTGCTAAATAACCAAAAAAATCAATAATTTGTCGAGAAATATTGTATTAATTTTGGAAAAAGTAATAAATAAATAAAATTACTCTAGTTATTATAAAGAATGGAACATTTACACAATACTTTTTTAAAAATTACTGTTTTTTAAAAATTAATTAGTAATATCTTCCTTTAGCAATTACAATATTTAGAAAAAAAACTTGGTCATATATTTTCGTTAATTAATTTTTTTTTTTTTTAATTAGAAATATTTTGTCACTAATTACTAATTTTTTTGGAAAAATTGAAAATATTTTCTCACTGATTAGTAATTGGTATAAAATTGGGCCAGAATTGAGCAAAAAGGTTTTTATTATTTATGAATGCCCAAAAATGCTGCCAGCAATTTATAATTGATAACCGTTTAAACCAACAGGATTAAATCGCTCTTGAGTCCCCGTAACAAGACATTTTTGTAATGTTTTTGTCCCTTTCTCTGAGGACAAAATCGTTAAGGGGCAACATTTCACGAGAATTGCTATAAAAAGAAAAAAATTAAAGAGGGACAGACGTATACGATTTTCTGTGGCTTTTCTGTCGAAATAAATTCGGCTGTCAACTTGATCCCGTCACAATTGTGCACTTACCGTAAAACGGGGCTACTTTGTTCATGTATCGGAAGTTTTTTGGTCGTAACTTTTTTTAATGTTCAAAATTATTTTTTTTTGCTCGAACAGAACAATGTGTCCTTTGGCTATAAAATGTATAACAATGACAAGCCCCACTAGACCCTCACAATTTCATATATTTAGAAAAAAAGCCAAAGTAACCCCGAGTGTGAGGCTTCTTTGGAGAGGCATTAAAATGCAACTTATGTCAATGATCCGCATCGTAAATGCAGCTTTGACATAATTTCGATAAAAAACAATAATATTTTATACATTGTACATGAAATTAAATGAAAAACAACGATTTTTGACAATGAATTCGTCATTTTTGTTGAAGAAATATTTTACATAAAAATACCAAATACTTAGGCCCGAATTTTAAGTTCTTAAGATCAAACTTGAGATCAAACTTTGTATCGAACTCAAATATGAATTTTAGATCCAACTTGAGTTCAAATTTAAGATTAATCTTAAGTTTGAACTTAAGTATCATCATAAGTTCATACTTATGTTCAAACGTTAATGCGAACTTCAAATCGATCTCAAGTTCAAACTTAAATTTGATTTGAGGTTTGATCTTGAGATCCATCTTGAGCACGAACTTAAGTTCGATCAAACTTCTTTCACAGGCTCCCTCAACCGTGTTATTTTAAATTAGTTGTGAAATTAATTAAGCACGATCAAACTTAAGTTTAAGCTCAAGATGGATCTTAAGTTCGAACTTCAAACCAAATTTAAATTTGAACTTTAGATCGATCTGAAGTTCGCACTAAAGTTTGAACTTAAGTATGAACTTATAATGGCACTTTAGTTCAACTTAAGATTCATCTTAAATTGGAACTCAAGTTCGATCTCAAGTTCCAACTTGAGTTCCATGGAAAGTTCGATCTTAGGGTGGGACTTGTGACTTGAAATTCGGGCCTTACAGATGTAACAGAGGTTGGAGTCATTCTTCTTGCCCTTCTTTATTTCCTTCATGCGAATGGCATCATCGATTGTTCGGACATCTTGACTCGTTACACATATCCGTGTACCTGGTTTATGAATGACTTTTTACCTCTTCTACCCACTCCCCACGACCCCTCCCGCCCCACAAGGTCACGAGGGTTCACTGCGCACACGTTTTTACCGCGTTTTGCTACTCGTCCAAAGTAGCCCCAAAAACCAACAAAGTAACCCCCAAAGTCAAAGTAGCCCCCTTTTACGGTATACTCTCCCTCGATCGAAAGTCGTTTTAGGAGAGAAAATGATTTTTAAAAAAGTGTCGCAGTCCGAAAGTGATTCAGTTTGGAAGGGGAAGACATGACGCAGCTCAAATGTGTCGCACGAGAATCGAAAATAATGACGACCCTGAGGATCGTTGCTACCGATAATATTTAACGGATTTCCATGTATGTGTGAGTGCAAGTGCGTACATGAGTATGCAAATATACTAGCGTGAGTCCACGACCAGCATAATACAAATTTACCGTGTAGTGCAAAATATATAACAATATGATTTTTAAATGCCACTCTGGTCCCTGATGCAAGTGCATACTCGCGAAAAAATCGCATAATATCCTTCGGCATAGACAAACGCGCATTTCCACTGCACTCTAATGAGCAGCATTTTTTTTTAGCGCAGTATATTAGACAGAAACAATTTTCAATAAAAATGCCATAGCAATGAATTATACATAGTCTAGAATTTTGAAAAAAATCAATTTTTTTGCATATTTTAAGGCTTAGACCTTTAAGGATAGATCCTTAAAGTGAAATTTTTTAATACTAATAATTGAAGGAGTTATGGCTATTTTAATGACGCAATAAGAAAAATTATTTTCCAAGACCGTCAGATTTCTTGATTCCTCTTAATATAAAATTTGCTTGAATTTTCGGGAATGTAAACATTCCTAGCAATAAAATCTTCAATCCCTTTTCGTCATTTTTCAACAAATCCAATGATAACTTTGCGACTAATATTTCTACTTGGAGCAAGTTTGGCAAAACTCAAGTATTATACTTGAACTCAATTGATCAAATCATTTTTGAGCTACGATTATGTTTTCTACATGCTGCGCACAGTTATTGAGATCTTTGTGTTTTCCAAATTTGATTGTTGGCGAATAAGTGCGCAGGAATTCAAAATTTTTTTTGCGGAGTTATTTTGAAGGGAACTTAAAAAAACCCACAAATTTGGATACATGTTGAAACCTAAAAAAAGTTATGGTCAACCATAAAATTTCAATTTTGAAGCTACGATATGTTTTCTTCATGCTGCACACAATTATTGAGATTGTTATGTTTTCCAAATTTGATTGTTAGCAAATAAGTGCGCAGAAATTCAAAATTTTGGATGCCAAGATATTTTGAAGGGAACTAAAAAATAGCCCAAAAATGTTGATACATGTTAAAACCTGAAAAAAGTTATGGTTAACCATAAAATGGCAATTTTGAAGCTACGATTATGTTTTCTTCATGCTGCGCACAATTATTGAGATTATTATGTTTTTCAAATTTGATTGTTCACGAATAAGTGCGCAGAAATTCAAAATTTTGGATGCCAAGATATTTTAAAGGGAACTAAAAAATTGCCCAAAAATGTTGATACATGTTAAAACCTGAAAAAAGTTATGGTTAACCATACAATGGCAATTTTGAAGCTACGATTATGTTTTCTTCATGCTGCGCACAATTATTGAGATTATTATGTTTTTCAAATTTGATTGTTCGCGAATAAGTGCGCAGAAATTCCAAATTTTGGATGCCAAGATATTTTGAAGGGAACTTAAAAAATAGCCCAAAAATGTTGATACATGTTAAAACCAAAAAAAAAGTTATGGTTAACCTAAAAAAAGTTATGGTTAACCATAAAATGGCAATTTTGAAGCTACGATTATGTTTTCTTCATGCTGCGCACAATTATCGAGATTTTTGTGTTTTCCAAATTTTATTGTTAGCGAATAAGTGCGCAGAAATTCACAATTTTGATGCCGAGTTATTTTCAAGGGAACTAAAAAAAAACCAAAAATTTTGATGCATGTTAAAACCTAAAAAAAAGTTACGGTCAACCATAAAATGGCAATTTTGGCATAAATTATAGTCTCTCAAATCCGCCAAATTTATAATAACCTGAACAAAAAAAAATATGCTAAAACCTCAATCACGCAAATCGCAACTTCATTGGAAAAGGTTAGCGGATAATCATTTCCAGTTAGAATTAGCTCCGGTTACCATATTTGTCATTACTATAAGACTAGTTTCTCAAACTAGCCTAAACCTAGTAAATTCTTTAAATCTACCTCGAAGCGAGCGCAGAAAGCACTGATTTCATTTGTTTGGAAAAAAATAATTGCTCCTTCCCCTCTCCACTGATCAGAGAAATTTTTCAACGAGAAAGTGAGAATAAATGACAACACCCAAAAATAGGATGATCTCGTATATTCCCATATTAACCAAAATTTCCTAATTTCCCATATTATTCCCATGTTCCCACATTAATCGTGAGACCCAAATTTTTAGGTTATGGATAGTCATGGGCCAGATGGTCATCACCAAATAAATTCTCAATTTGTAACAAATAAAATTTTTTAGTGGCAACTAACATAAATTCAATTTTTAAATAAATTTTGTATTACTATCAAATAAATTTTTATTCGAAGCAAATAACTTATTTATCGCAGGCAAATAAATATTTCATTAAGGCCGAATAAAAGAAGCTAAGAAATAGTGAATTTGAATTTAAATAAATCCAAATATTCAATACTATAATAAAACCGTATTAGGCCCATATTTAAATACGAAACTTTATTTGTTTCAGCAAATTTTATTTGTTTCAAAAAAAATCTTTTCTGTGGGTGCGCGGAACAATTGCAAATGTCACTATGACGTTTTGGATATGCAACGAGAAAAAGAGGAGACGTGTTTCTTCGCATTTTGTCGGCTCTCTGTATCAGGGTTGTCGTAAATGAGAGCTCTTGCCAATGTACACTCGGATAAAGGCCCGGTATACATATCGTTATCGCAGCCAGGGGCGGCGTTATCACTCTGATATCGAACATATATACATCCACCACAAGCGGCCCCTGGTCTCCAGTACCTCGCGGACCACCGGCCCAGTTATAGCGATTAGTTTTTGAAGCACCTAAAAAAAAAAAAAAAAGCTCCGGCAGTGTTTCCACCCTGATAATTCCATCGCCTCGAGGTTACACCTATGCCCTCAAAATTAGCCTCGACGTTGATCAAGTTGATCAATTTAAAGTAACGAGTGTGGAAACCGGTAAAAATGTTCGACGGAAGAGGAAGTCAACGTTGAAGATGACAAATTGCAACAAAAACGAATCAATGACAAAGTGTGTCCTCCAAACGGTGTTCAAAATTCCAAGTGCTAAACCTATCTTTTATAAAAAAAAAAAATGTGGGATAATAAATCAAGCAAGAAGAAGAAACAAATTTTCTTACCGTAATCTCGAGGCCGATATTTGCAGGTCACCTCCTCTCGTTGACCCTCCAAGCTTCTTCTTCGCGTCATCGTTCTCTCCTCTTCTCTCATCAATCGACGCAACAAAAACAGCGTTTCCAGTGGTGCATCTTGAAATTAGTCACATTTGTCACTCAGTCCATTCTTCGTAGCACTGAAAATCTTCGATTTTCTTCGACCCCGCGTTTTTCCTCTTCCTTGCTTCGATACTGACGTTATCGGTGAAAATTTTGGGACCACGACACTTCCCTCACGTTTGGCACGAGCTTGAATCCTCAATGAGGAATCGAGACGATGAAACGTCCCCGGAAAATCGTCGCTTCGGCGATGAGAATCGATTGTAAATCAATGCCGAATTAATGCGTGATCGAGATGAGATGTGTAAAGTGTTTCGTACTTCTGACGATGGTTACGTTGTAACTACCATACCGCGGAGTCGGTTGAGCTCTATGATCGGCAGCGGAGCTCGTGTATAGTTATATTGTGTACACAGAAGCAGCGCCACAGTGCCGGAGAAAACCGTGTTTCTTTTGCTCGCGCTTTGGTCATGAGCGGGGCGAAAAACGCGCGGTCTTCAAAAAAGCGATTGAATCGCGCGCGCGTCGGAGGGCTCGACTAGAGTGAGTGAGTGAGTGAGAGAGGGTGTGTGTGTGAGAGAGAGAGAGAGAGAGAGAGAGAGAGAGAGAGAGAGAGAGAGAGAGAGAGAGTATATAAGCACTAGGAAAGTCTGTGAGAGGGGAGGTTACGACGTTGCCCCGTTTGACCCGATGGTGGGAGTCCACTTTCCGATGTATCTCCATGTCGTCATTGCGAACCCGACGTTCGGCTCCGAATACGAGAAATGGCTCCGAATTCGCAACTCCGATAGAGTTGAAGTTTTATGATCAACATCCTTCGTATCAAGCCTCCAAATGTATCCGGTTAATCCCAAATGCCAAAAACAGGATCGGATTTCAATTCATTTCGATATTCAGATTTCGATTCAATATTCGGGAGTTGAAGATATTCAGGGTTCAAAATTTTAGAATCGTCAGTTTAGAATGAATTATTTATCATAGCGGACAGTAGTTCAAGTTTTCATTTAATCTTTGGATTCTGGGTTGAAATTTTGAGAATTGTTAGCTCAGAATAAATAATTTCTTACAACGGGAGAAGTTGGTGCAAGGTTTATTCAATTTTTAGAATCTGGATTGAAATTTTAAGAATCGTTAGCTCAGAATGAATAATTTATTACATCGGGAGAAGTTAGTGTAAGTGTTAATTCAATTTTTAGATTCTAGGTCGAAATTTTAAGGATCGTTAGCAATTTATTTCGTTAGCTCAGAATGCATAATTTATTACATCTGGAAAAGTTAGTGTAATGTTGTAAGTCAATTTTTAGATTCTGGGTTGAAATTTTGAGAATCGTTAGCTCAGATTGCATAATTTATTACATCAGGAACAGTTGGTGTAAGTTGTAATTCAATTTTTAGATTCTGGATTTGAATTTTAAGAATCGTTTGCTCAGAATGAATAATTTGTTACATCAGGAGAAATTACTGTAAATGTTAGTTCAACTTTGAGATTCTGGGTTGAAATTTTAAGAATCGTTAGCTTAAGATGGACAAATTATTACACCAGAAGAAGTTAGTGCAAGTTTTTATTCAATTTTTAGAATCTGGGCCGGAATTTTAAGAATCGTTAGCTTAAAATGAATAATTTCTTACAACAGGAGAAGTTGGTTAAGTTTTGATTCAATTTTTAGTTTTCGGGTTAAAATTTTAAGAATCCTTAGCTAAAGATCAGTAATTTCTTACACAAGGAGAAGTTAGTGCAAATTTTTATCCAATTTTTGGATCGTGGGTTGAAATTTTAAGAATCGTTAGCTCAAGATGGATAATTCATTACACCAGAAAAAGTTAGTGCAAGTTTTTATTAAATTTTTAGAATCTGGGTTGAAATTTTAAGAATCGTTAGCTTAAAATGAATAATTTTTTACAACAGGAGAAGTTGGTTAAGGTTTGATTCAATTTTTAGGTTTCGGGTTAAAATTTTAAGAATCTTTAGCTAAAGATCAGTAATTCCTTACACCAGAAAAAGTTAGTGCAAGTTTTTATTCAATTTTTAGAATCTGGGTTGAAATTTTAAGAATCGTTAGCTTAAAACGAATAATTTTTTACAACAGAAGAAGTTGGTTAAGTTTTGATTCAATTTTTAGATTCTGCGTTGAGTCCTTAGCTTAAGATGGATACTTTCTTACACCAGGAGAAGTTAGTGCAAGTTTTAATTCAAATTTTAGATTCCGGTGTGAAGCTTTAAAAATCGTTAGCTGAAATTGAATAATTACAACAGAAGAAGTCAATGTTTTAATTCAGTTTCTAGATCCTGGTTCTGATTCCGATACTAAATTGAGATCAAGAAAATTAGGATACATGGAGAGAGACAAAAATGGGTGATAATTCATGGGCAACAAAAGTGATAAATACTGGAGTATGTGGGGAACTACTTTATTGTCCAGTAATGCGGATTCCAAAAGGTCAGTTATTTTTTCCCGAGTCACCTTATCCTAACTTCATGTTCGGACTTGCAAAATTAATGTGATCGTATAGCAATCTTCTATATAAACTGTGGCTCTAAAAGTCTGGTTGCGTTTTTTTCTGGCTAATTCTATGAATCTCAGTGAAAAATAGCTGATATATCTAGGAAATCCGAATATTTGAATTTTTGCGTCGTAAAATCGATTCAACATGCAACGATATACAATGCTAATGTGAAATACATATCATATGTGTAATTTCGACGTTGCATGAATTTCTTGGTGCATTTTGCTTCGGAGCTTTTCACTCGCTTTTGTACCTCCATTCGGTATAGCTAGTGCAGTTAGTTTCTCGATTGAAATATGTATAAGCTCGTGAGCGGCAAAATACGTACAGTCGAAGTCCCCATTTCTTGACCAGACGAATGTAGGTCATTCCCACATCTTCACTTCTCCTACAGTCCCCACTTTCGATACGACGCCATATTGTACGCCACCACCGCGCATGCTCGTGTGAGTACGCGCATGCTCCTGGGAGCGCGCACGCGCTTTTCTGATCTCAGAACACTCTTGCGCACGCGCCTACAAACTACTGGGTTATAAAGTGGTCCAACCATCAATAGGAGAAGTCAAGATGTGGGAATGGTTGCCATGGTAACCCGGTCAAGATGTGAGAACGGTCAAGAAATGGGGGGTTAAGAAATGGGGGCTTCGACTGTATGCGACAACTAACCTTATCAGCCGAAAGCCTCGTGATGCCCTCCCCGAACCCCAACAGTGCCTCCTCGTCAATATTTCTTCGCTGGCGAAACGCTTCTGACGTCGTTCGACGACAAACTCCAAGGAGCGAGAGTATGAATCTTTAGCAGCCAGTTACTTCCATTCCTACTTTTTTTTTCGCTATCTATAACCCCTTGATTTCGTAACTTCCATTCCGTGGATGGTGATGTGAAACGTGGACAATCGGGGAAGAATGTTTTTTTGTTTTTTTCAAAATTAAGTTCAGCTTGTAAGACGTTGTTAATTGTAATTTGATAATAAATTTTTGAAGAATCGTTCATAGATTTGTGTTCAGCGGAAGAGCAGAACAAAAAGTTTGTGTGTAAATTTGTATTTAGCAGGACGAAAAATCCTGAATAAAAACTCATTTTCAATTATACGAACGCTTTGCAAGTGCATTAAAGCATCCCGAGTCCTTGATAAAGACTCCAAAATACATTTCAACAATTTTCCACTTCGAACATTTCTTAGGAAGAATAAATTTTATTGAAGAATAAATTATTTTCGTTGCATCTGAATGATGCAAACTTTAGCCACATCTTATTAGTTTGCGATCTGGGCTTTTGCAAATTGGTGAGATAATTTGTTTTTCTTATTGGCTCCTTTTCATATCAACAATGACAATCGTCTGAGGTTACAAAATTTAAGTGGTTAAAAACAATAACTAGCAAAAGCCAAGAAGGTAAACATTTACCTTAAGGTACTACTCTTTTTTAGAAGGCCAAAAAAGCAAATTTTTAAGATTTTCTTTCTCAGCTCCTTTATCAGATATGACTGTAAAACTGTTTTTACAAAATTATTTCATCCGTTGAAAATGCGATAAAAAAATTATTTTTGCTTCCTCATAAAGGAAGCTTTGTTTTCGTGAAACTTTTTTTTTCGCGATTTTTATGCTAATATGTTCAAAATGTCCTAAAACATCGAGAAATCATATTTAGAAAAAATGTCCGGATGGATGTGTGTGTGTGTGTGTGTGTGTGTGTGTGTGTGTGTGTGTGTGTCCTGAGTTTCAGATGTAAATAATTAATAGCGCGAAAACGCTACGAGATATCAATCTAAAATTTGGCACATTTGTCGAGCACGAATTGCTCTTCATTATGAAAAAAATTCGTTTCAATTATAACGGGTGTTCAGATTTTACTGACTTTTTTCGTTTTTGCTAGAATGGCGTAAACGCTCTAACCTCTGCAATTTTCAAGATATTGCACTCAAACTTTGTACAGAATTAGTATAGCTATTAAGGTTGTTTGGTATTGAATTTGGCGAAAATCCATCGAGGGATTAAAATTTTATGAAATTTTGAATTTTTTGAAAAATAGCCTGAACGCTTTAACTTGTGCAATTTTTAAGATATTGTACTGAAATTTGCACAGAGCTAATATAGCTATGGAGGTTGTTCGCTATTAAATTTGGCAAAAATCCATAGAGGGATTAAAATTTTATGAAATTTTTAATTTTTTTTTAAATAGCGTAAATGCTCTGACTTTTGCAATTTTTAAGATATTGCACTGAAACTTTACACAGAGCTAATATAGCTATCGAGGATGTTCATTATTAAATTTGGCGAAAATCGATGGAATGATTAAATTTTTATCAAATTTTAAATTTTTATGAAAGAAGCGTAAACGCTATAACTTTTGAAATTTTTTAGATATTGCAATGAAATTTTGTGAAGAGCCAGTATAGCTATCAATGTTATTCGCTATCAAATTTAGTGAAAATCGATCGAAATTTCACATTGATTACTAATATTTTTCAATAGTTAACAATGATTCCTTTATGAGGAAGCCAAATTTGATCGTTATACTATGTGTTAAAGGAAGCTATGTGAACTATGGATAAAGATGAGGAAGCAATGTGCAAATTTCAATTTGCAGAGTTTTCATTTTTTTATTTCAGACTTGCCAATCCTGAGATTAACTGTCGGCCATGGGACAAGACGTTTTTGATTTTGGCGCCTTCTATAAATTATTCAAAGAATCAAAATAAAGAATAATATTTTTTTTGTACTTTCGAAGGATGAACCAATTTTGTAAAAACAGTTTTATCGCCACATCTCATAAAGGAGCTGAGAAAAACAATCTTAAAAATTTGCTTTATTTTAACCTTCTAAAGTTTTTCAAGATTCTACGAATCTTGTAAAAAATAAATCATTTTCAATTTGCTCCACCATTAACCTAAACCATTGTTGCAAACGGGTTGAATAATGCTCTTTAGATTGTCAAACAAATCTAAAAATCGATCCCTCGAAAGGTTGGCTTTCTGTGACTCAGAACAGCCAAACAAACTAAAATAAAGAACCTTTTTTGTCCAAAAGAGAAATGCAATGTTTTTTTCATCATATATCTTCTCTCCTGATTCATCCTACGCTTAACAAATCCTTTTGTACATCGAATTTCAGAGTAAAGTACAAAGGTTAGTGCTGGAGAAAAGGGTCTCAGCAGGGTGGCTTGTTTTTCCTTCATTCGCAAAAAGACGGTCATCGGATGGAGGAAATGACCAATAATGAAGATGCGTCATCAGAATCATAGATTGAAATTTCTATGGCTAGAAGAGACGACGGGGCCAAAGGTGAAGGGATTTTCTGGGTCTCATGACATTATTATTATCATTATTATTTTTATTTTTATTTAAAGAAAAAATGTACTGTTCTCGATTTCCTTGACTCGGTAAACAGTCGTATATTTCAACACGTGACATGCTCGTGCCACATAATACGATGATGGCTGACGTGAGCTCAAGAGGCAAGAATTGAAAAACAAAAGAAATATTGTTTATGGAATATCGACAGCCTGAATCATATATATGAATATATATATCAGGGTGTTTCAAAAAAAAAAAAAAAATCGATATTCCAATGGGCCACACCTGAAATAGTTAGTTTAGGTAGAAAAAAAAATTCTGTCAAAAGATTTTTTCCTTTTTTTTAAATTTAAGACAGATAATTATTGGAAAAAAAAGTCTTCTTCTTCACAGTTCCCAGAATGTCGGATTGCGTCCTAAAAAAATACTTTTTGAATTTCATAATTTTTATTTATTTTCAAATTCGGTCCCAAACGGATTTTCACTATATTATTTCACTCTTTTTCAAAACTATATTGTTCATGATAAGTTTTTTTTGCTCTTCATTTTATAACCATAATCTGTCAAGAACCTGTAATCTGTTTAAGAATCTATTAACAATAAAAAAGTGACGAAATAAAGTCTTAATATTGAAAAAAATACTATACAGTAACGAAAAAGGGTATTCATAATAATTTATTTTAAAAAATATATTAATTTTCAAAAATCGAAAAAAATAGTAGTTATGGGAATCCCACGATCGGACTGGTCTTAAAAATTGTTGAATGGATAGATGTTTGAAACAAAAAATTAAAATAAAAAAAATCAAAAATGACAGTCACTTTTAAAAACGCGATTTAAAGTTTAAAACTCAAAAAACTCATTCAAAAACACGTCGAGTATTTTTGTTGCATTTTTTTCTGAAAATTCCATAAAAAAATAAAAATTTTGAAATTTTTTTTTTTAATTTGGACCATTACTAAAGATGTCATGACCAAAATACCAAAAAAAGAGTTTTTTTTGTTAATTTAATATCTTTTGAACGAGTAATCAAAAAAATCTCAAAATTTCACAGGAAGGGTCTTTTGATGAGTACTAACAAATATTAAAAAATTGAGGAAATAAAAAAAGTTTTTAAGATTGTATAGAGCTAAAAAAAAATTATCGTTTTTTTTTATACAGTCTAATATATATATATTTGAATGGCTACATATATATATAACTAACGATGCTGGAGGAGAGAGCAAATACTCACGAATGAAAAGAAAGAGGGTGCTTGACGAGGCGACAAAGGCAACTTGATGTGTTTGGTATCAAAAGCGAGTGCCAGGTTACAGAGACCCTGCAGTTTGTGACCACGATGGACAAGGCTGTCCATTCATTCATCCTTTACGATCGATCATTCATTCATCTCGCGATCGACCACGTTTCAAACTGTTTGGCTGATGATTGGATCACTCGACATTTAAATTTATTCATCCGAGAACTCATTAACTCACATTAGTTGTAATACTCATTCGTCAACTATCGGAATTTTACCCATATGTGAGTAAAATCAATCATTAAAATTAAACTCGTCACATTGGATTATTCTCAATTTTGAGTCGTCCAAACTCTTGAAATATTTAATAACAATTCGTGTAATTTACCTTCAGGCCCACTTAATATTATTAATAATTGAATTATTAATGATGATTAATTATACACTCTCGTCTTACGTTTATAATTAATCATCTTTTAATTACACTGAGAAAAAATTACTAGAACCAATGAAATAATGTTTTGAAGGCAAAAAATCATTTTTTTCATTATTTGCCAAAACATATTAGATTGGTTCCCTTATATATTTACTTGCTTCATTTTTTTCAGTCAATTCCATAAATTTCTGTTTCAACAAACGAATTTACTTGAATCTAACAATATGTTATCAATTATATGTAATATCTTGTTTGAATCAAGAACACATTTTATCATTCAAAACATGCACGTCTTTTAATGCAGGAAGCACTGAGAAAAAAAATTTGTTGAATCAACAAATTAATTAGTCCAATCAACAGGAAAAATGATTGATTCAATCAAATGTGTGTTTATTAATTGTTGCTCAACATTTTATAAAAAATATATAGCCCTTGACAAATAATTTAATATGCATCATTTAGTGACCCCAAAAAGAGATAAATAGAAAAAAAAAGAAACATCTGCGCCAATTCTCCGATCTAATTTCTCTGTCCGACCGAGATTCGGACCCTCGACCCTACCTACCATCATACCTATCCTACCTAACTACCTAACACGCTACCTATTACGCTATAGACTACTACTATGCTCTTGAAAAAAATGGTGAAGATTCGAATATAAGAAAACATTTTAAAAAAACCAGTTTTTTAATTTTTAACAACTTATGTATACTATTAAAGTATACTATAGAAATGATAGTTATTTGCTTGAAGGAATTAAAAATTTCACCATTCCAAACAAATATTCTATTGGAATAAAATAATGTATTATTTATTTTACTGCAGCTGCTTTTCAAATAATCACAATCAATTTTATATCTAATAAATATTGAAAATACTACAGAAATATTTTTAGAAGTAAAATAATGATGAATTTATCGCAAAGAAATAATTTTATTCGAAAAAAAAAATTTCGTATTGAAGTCATTTTTTAGATTCAAATAATCATCATTTTAGATTCAAATAATCTATAAAGTTTACGATGCGATAAATGTAATTAATCTAATGAATACAAATTCAATCGAATCTATTTAAATAAAAATATTTTTTGAAGTAAAATAATAATGACTTTATTGCAAGAAAATAATTTTTTCGAAAAAAATAATTTTTTATTGAATTCGTTTTTCAGATCCAAATAATCTCATGTTTATAATGCGATCAATGTAATTAATCCAATGAATACAAATTTAATCAAATCTATCATGCATTTAATTGTTACTATTAAATAAGAGTTTAATATAATGGAGTAATAGATTCGTGAAAATATTTTTAAAAACGAAGAGTGATTTTGTTGGTTCAACAAATAAATAATCGAATTAATACTTTCATTTAATAAATAAATTCATGTTCTCAAATTCAGTAATTTTTTCTCTCAGTGTACCAAATTAAATTGAATTAAAAAAAAAAAGATCTTTCGAATGAAAATTAATTGAAATAAAGTTACGCGAAGTCGTGGAGACAAAAAAAAAGTTAATTATAAAAATGATGACACATAGATCGTGTTCTTGACAAAAAAAATTCTAGTCTGCAAATATTTGCATCGTCTCCATTTTGGCATAAAAAATTACAAAAATGAAAATCTACTTTTATTCGAATGTATTTATCGAGTCTAACTTCTTTCTCCGCTGATATTTGAGATTGAAAAAAAACAACAAAATAATTAGAACGAAAATAAAAATAGAGGTGGAGAAAATTACCGAGAATCACTGAGAGTCTCGAATTACAAATTCACGAAATATTTATGAAGCGCTGTAATTCTTCGCTGTATGTTCTTTCGGAAGGACGGAAGGCAACGAGTTTTTCTTTTTATTTTTTTTTTTTCAATAGTGAACAAGCGCAAGCGTTATTTCTTCCTTGTACAGGCAACAACTAACCTATATACTCTAAACGCATTACAGCGATTTCATGTACACATGTGAACGTGTAAGTGAACGCGGTTGCGAGCGAGTTGAGCTCGGTGTCACGAACCCCACCGAGTAGGAAAGCATTGTGAGAGCGTTAAAATCACCTGAAACTCACGGAGTCTCGGCGTTTTGTAGCACACGTAGGTGTTATTGTGTCGAAGCTACGCGTATCGACTTCCAGCAAACGTTATTCCAAGGTTCAACGAATGTGAACCCAAGTCTCTGTATAATTTTCAAAAAAATATACAATAATAATAAAAATGATATAATATGAAGGTTAGGGCCATTTTTTCGACTTTTTTTAAATTCTTTCACTCCCCTCCCGGAATTTGGATGCATATGTCTGAAAGAAAATTCCCTGAAAGTTACAGCCCTTAATATTAATATCAAGTACTTTCCCTGCGCGTGATAAGTTTTTCCATCCAAAATGCACGTGAATCAAAAACTTTTTTCTTCAAAATTTTACCACTCCGCGCTTTTTTATGCTATCGCATTGATTTTGGTCGCAATTTACGCAGAATCGAACGATCTTCGAAAGTGTCCTCAACTGGGGTTACCATATCTCAGGATTTGTCCTGAGATTTCAGGATTTTTAAAGTACTGACAGGATTGCGGCCGAATTTCGGAAATCTCCGGATTTTTCGATTTTTAATCAAATACGGTACATTTTTCAGATTTTTTTAATAGAAAAGTCCAATCAACAAAAACGAAAACATAATCTTCATTGGATAGTATCACAAATCAACGTAATTAACGTCAACATAATATAAAAACATAATCTAATTTACCCTCTTTGGTTTTTAAAATCAACTTTTATTGGTACTAGGTCTACTTTGAGAAGGCCAAAAAAAGCAATTTTCGAAGAATTTTTTTCTCAGCGCCTTTATCAGATATTACTGTAAAACTGTTATTACAATATTATTTCACCCTTCGAAAGTACAAAACAAAAAATTATTTTCTGTTTCGATTCTTTAATCTCAGTATTGGCAAGTCTGAAGCAAAAAAATAAAAGAGCATTTCAAAGAGGAAGGTTTCTTACACAACAATTAACCACTGTTAATGAAAAATCGACTAACAAAAAGAATGGCGGATGTTTGAACTAAATTGTGAAAAATTAAATTTTAATTTCTATTTCAAACATCCGCAATTTGTTTTTGTTAGTCGATTTTTCATTAACGGTGATTAATTGTTGTGTGAGAAACCTTCCTCTTTAAAATGCTTTTTTATTTTTTTGTTGCAGACTTGCCAATCCGGAGATTAACTGTCGGCCATGGGAAAACACATTTTCGACTTTGGCACCTTCTATAAATTATTCAAAGAATCGAAATAAGAAATAAGTTTTTTTTGTACTTTCGACGGATGAATCAATGCTGTAATAACAGTTTTATAGTCATATCTAATAAAGGAGCTGAGAAGAAATCTTGAAAATTTGCTTTTTGCCCTTTAAAGTAGACTAGTACCTCAAATGAATTGCGGAAATAATCAATTCTCTCATTAATCTGTGAAACTAATCAGTTTTATCATATTTGTTGTGCGCAATTACGTTTGCGACAAAATCTCAGGACATTTCTATGGAAATCAGGCTTTATGTCAGGACTTTTCAATTTTCCATCTGGTAACCCTAAAGTTGATTTTTACCTACAATTCTCGTTTTTCGCTGTTATCTCCGAAATGATTAACCTTACCGAAAAAATATAAAGGAAAATATTTCTGGAAATTTAATTTCCTACAAAAAAGGTCCTCTGGACCTAAATGCTAAAATCAATATTTCTCGAGATATTGAACCTTAACTTATTTGCGATATGAAAATTTTTATGGATTATCGAACCAAAAGTTTCAAATTGTTGATGTTCCATATCATATCCACCACTCGTGACATGATATGTGATATGATATGGAATATTTTTGGAACCAAACTTTTGGTTCCAAAAACTATACAAATTTTATACCATAAATAAGTTAAGATTCAATATCTCGAGAAATATTAATGTTAGCAGTTAGGTCTAAAGAACCTTTTTTGTAGAAAATCAAATTTGCAACAAAATTTTCTTTTAAGACTTTTCGGTTAACTCAATCATTTCGGAGATAACAGCAAAAAATCGAGAATTTTGGGTAAAAATCAACTTTAGGGACCCGTACTATCGCACCAGTGTAAGTTACACTTACGCTGTTCAGGACACTTTTGAACATCGTTCGATTCTACGTAGATTGCGACCAAAATCAATGTGATAGCATAAAAAATCGCGGAGTGGTAAAATTTTGACGAAAAAAGTTTTTCATTTACGTGTATTTTATATGGAAAAACTTATCACGCGAAGGAAAAGTACTTAATATTAATATTAAGGGCTGTAACTTTCAGGGAAGCTTCTTCCAGACACATACAACAAAATTTCGGGTGGGGAGTGAACGAAAAAAAAGTCGAAAAAAAATCGCCCTAATGACTATACTAATAATTGGCGATGATAAATTTGCGATAATAAATTGATGTCCAAGAGGATTCATTATGTTAAGCATAATGCATTTTGAAGTGCTAATTTTTTAAAAGTCTAAAATTCAATTGAATATCGAGAGGAAAGGCCGAATTAAAAAGCCAAAGAAAATGAATTTTTTTTCATTTTTATTTGAATTAAATAAATAAACTTTGCATGGAATTTTGTACAACAAAATTAATAATTTAATTTGATGATAATTAATAATAATTGATTCAATGATAATTAATAATTAATAATTTAATTTGATGATGATAAATTTATGTCGAAGAGGATTCATTCATGATGTTAACCATAATGCGCTCTGAAGAGTTAATTTTCCAAAAATTTAGAATTCAATTGTATAACGAGAGGAAAAGCTAAATTAAAAAGCCAAAGAAAATGTAATTTTTGCGAATTTTATTCCGAGCTCTGATAAAGGGCTCCCCTTGAAACTTTTGGGTTTTAAATTAATTGGTAATTAAATAAATTGCCGTTGCATGAAAATTATTATGTATAACAGTCATCGAATACAATTTGTCTCTTAGATTATTTATATAATCGATAAATTCATTGTTTTTTTTTGTTTCAGATAAAATAGACGCACTCTATTGTTTGCTGTTGGAAAATTTGTAATAAGTTATAATTGTGGATGAATAAAATTCTTTTGCAATGACTAAATAATTAAGGGGTCCCAAAAGTTTCGAAACTATTCGCTCTATTCAAGATGTGAAAAGAAATCGCAAAGTTTGCACTTTTGCCAGCGTTATAATTTGGCCCCCTTAAATAACTTTCAAGTATTTCATGCGGGCAAACAATGAAAGTCCCGTAGAAAACTTTCGCTCTTATTCTTAATGTAACCCTGGTACAACTACTGGAATCAATATTATTACCAATAATAATTGCAATAGGGGAAAAAAAGAAAATTACAAAATAAAAAATCTTGAAAATGATAACGCATCTATTGTTTTTTCTCAAATTTAATGGAAGAGGTCAAGTCGAATTTGAAACATGTTCTAAAACATTTCTCCTATTTCCTCTATAAAAAAAAGTCTGCCAAATCTACAAAAAATGCAAAGTTTAATAAACTATTTTACAGCCATTACACAGCAGATCCAAAAAAATCATGTCGAACCATTTTATCAGTTTTTTGAGACATTCAATAGGCCCCATAATAATTTTGCAAAAAAACTCGATATTCATTTTTTTTCAAACCTAATTTTGTAAAAATTGTAATTTAAATAAATAGTACTTTTTTAGTTCGATTTGGGCATGATTTTTGGGAATGAAGCAATGATACTCCTTTGTTCCTGGAATCATCTTTGCAGTATCAAAACGAGATTATTTTATTATTTTTCCCTGTCTACGATTAATAATGATAAAATATCAATATCTACGCTATTTCGTTAAATCACTCTATAATGATTAAAACTGTTAAAACTACAGACGAATCGAAGATGTCAATCCTGAGAAAAAAAAAATATCAAAACATTATTTGCTCCGAAAATGGCATATGGAGCTTTCGGAGGAGTTTGTAAAAAAATTCAGTGAAAAGCACGTTGAAAATCCTAAATTTTATGTCCTACTTTTTTTTCGTACGATGAATAATTTTCGAGTTACAAAGTGGGACAAACAAATTTTTTGTATTTTTTTCCAGCTAAAAAATGTAATTTAAAAATCTGAAAAAAATCACAAATTTTGTTGATAGTTGGAACTGCTTTCTAAAGATTTGTATGCGATTTTTGGCGATTTCAAAAAATTGCGTGGCTGACTTGACGTGGAATGCCTCACATACTCACTTCTCTGTACAAATGCCCAGACTACTCGATTTTTTAGCTCCCTTAAAAATTTTCTGTAGAAAAAACAATTTTAAAATTGTCAAGCTAGTATATTTTTAACCCTTATTAATGTTTTGATCTATAAAAAATTTAGAACCATCAGAATTTTCCGAATTCTACGAAAAATGATTGGGACGAATGTTAAACAGCTAAAATTTACCATTTTTCAAGGTTATTCACGAAGAAAAAATGTCTCGAAGAAAATATTTTTTGAAAATTTCCCAAATTTTCACGCAATCCATTCAACCCTCACCAATTTTTCAATCTATAAAAAATTAAGAACCATTAGAATTATCTGAATTCGACTAGAAATTTATTCGGATGAACATTAAAAAATGAAATTTTCAACAAGTACCATTTTTCAGTATCACTCACGGAGAAAGAAATCATTTGTCAATTCCTGTTCGACATTTTTCCACCTTTTTCCTGTTCGAACTTCTCGCAATCGAATTCTTTCTCTGTAGTCAAATTTCTTGTAATCACGATATTTCATTTTCCCTCTCCGTGATATATTTCTTCCCATTATTTTGTTTCTCCGTATGAAACGATAACTCATGAAAGTCTCGAGAAAGAAAACCTGCAAAAATACATAATTAAAAGTTAAAAAATCCGGAGTGCGAAGAAACGTTGACCCTCGCAAGTCCACAAAAATAAGAAAAATTGAAAAAATTCTAATATCAATATTTTGGAAATGCTAGCAAACTGTCGGCAGATGAGGAAAAAATAAAAGAATAGCATCAATAGTGACACCAAAAAATGTGTATGGGTCAAAATTCCGGAAGGCAGCATGCGTTTGGGCCTCATAGTCGACGATTGTTTTGTAATTTTAGGGACACATAGTACAGTATGAGAGTACACTCTGGAATTTTTTTTGGATTTTAAATCGACTAGTTTCACTGTATCGATAACGTCATTTTTTTGAAATTTCTTGAATGTCATGTTTCAATCACTTTCTCTAGACCCCTGTAATTAAAAAAAAAAAAAATTCGTCATATATTTTCATCGAAAAAGATCTCAGCTTTAAAAAAAAAATGTTTCCAAATACGTACCAATTCGTATAAGCATAGAAAAATAGGTTTTTTCCTCAAAAAGGCGTTTTATCGATGAGCCTACGCTTCAATCTGTTTTTTCATATTTTTTTCGGATTTCCGAGGTTTTTTTACACGAAAAAACTCTTTTTCCAAAGTGGGATCTCTGCGGCATCAGACCGCTATACATTAAATATAATCTGAGGTGCTGTAAATATCGAGAAAATAGTGCGGATACAATAATGCTTACTGCGCTAGTATTGTATTGTATTGTTACTATCATTTTTTATCGAGGTCGTTATGGGTTTTAAACTTAACTTTTAATTTATTAGTACTGTAACAGGAGGATTTGACTATGAGAAAAAATAATAATACCCTGAAAGCAATATAATATACACGATTCCGGGGAATGGGTGCACTGAGAGAAAAAATTACTGAATTTGAGAACATGCATTTATTTTAAATGAAAGTATTGATTCGATTATTTATTTGTTGAACCAAGAAAATCACTCTTCCTTTAAAAAAATATTTTCACGAATCTATTACTCCATTATATTAAACTCTTATTTAATAGTAACAAAAAAATGCATGATAGATTTGATCAAATTTGTATTCATTGGATTAATTACATTGATCGCATCATAAATATGAAATTATTTGAATCTAAAAAACGAATTCAATACAAAATTATTTTTTTCGAAAAAATTATTTTCTTGCAATAAAGTCATTATTATTTTACTTCAAAAAATATTTTTATTTAAATAGATTTGATTGCATTTTTATTCATTGGATTAATTAGATTTATTGCATCATAAATATGAGATTATTTGGATCTAAAAAATGACTTCAATACGAAATTATTTTTTTCGAACAAAATTATTTCTTCGCAATAAATTCATCATTATTTTACTTCTAAAAATATTTCTGTAGTATTTTCAATATTTATTAGATATAAAATTGATTGTGATTATTTGAAAAGAAGCTGTAGTAAAATAAATAACACATTATTTTATTGCAATAGAATATTTGTTTGGAATGATGGAATTTTTATTTCCTTCAAGCAAAGAACTATCATTTCTATAGTATACTTTAATAGTATACATAAGTTGTTAAAAATTAAAAAACTGGTTTTTTAAATGTGTTCTTATATTCGAATCTTCATAACTCCAAACTTTTTTCAAGAGCATAGTAGTAGTCGATAGCGTAATAGGTAGCGTGTTAGGTAGTTAGGTAGGATAGGTATGATGGTAGGTAGGGTCGAGGGTTCGAATCTAGGTCGGACAGAGAAATTAGATCCGATAATTGACGCAGATTTGTTTTTTTTTCTATTTATCTCTTTTTGGGGTCACTAAACTATGCATATTGAATTATTTGGCAAAGGCTATATATTCTTTATAAAATGTTTAGCAACAATTAATAAACACGCATTTGATTGAATCAATCATTTTTCCTGTTGATTGGACTAATTAATTTATTCATCAAATTCTTTTTCTCAGTGCTTCCTGTATTAAAAGACATGCATGTTTTGAATGATAAAATGTGTTCTTGATTCAAACAACATATTACATATAATTGATAACATATTGTTAAGTTCAAGTAAATTCGTTTATTGAAACAGAAATTTATGGAATTGGCTGAAAAAAATGAACCAAGTAAATATATAAGGGAACCAATCTAATATGTTTTGGCAAATAATGAAAAAAATGATTTTTTGCCTTCAAAACGTTATTTCATTGGTTCTAGTAATTTTTTCTCTCAGTGTATGTAAACAAACTTTAAAAAACATCCACTCATCTTTCATGAAAATATTTATTGATGCATGTTTAATTTTGCGCAAAAAAAATATTTAACAATTTTTACTTGTTTTACATTAGTTGCTTTTGAGTATACTAAAAAAAAATATATTCAACATTTTCTTGGCAAAAAATTAACCATGCGTCAATAAATATTTTCATAAAAGATGAATGGATGTTTTTTAAAGTTTGTTTACACACCCATTCCCCGGAATCGTGTATATTACATTGCTTTCAGAATATTATTTTTTCTCATAGTCAAATCCTCCTGTTACAGTACTAATAAATTAAAAGTTAAGTTAAAAACCCATAACGACCTCGATCAAAAATGATAGTAACAATATAATACAATACTAGCGCAGTAAGCATTATTGTATTCGCAATATTTTCTCGATATTTACAGCACCTCAGATTATATTTATTATATAACGGTCTGATGCCGCAGAGATCCCGATCTGGAAAAAAAAAATTCGTGTAAAAAAATTTCAGAAATCCGAAAAGAATATGAAAAAATAGATTGGAGTGTAGGCTAATCGATAAAACGCCTCTTTGAGGAAAAAACCCATTTTTCTATGCTTATACAAATTGATACGTATTTGGAATCTTTTTTTTTTTGAAAGCTGAGATCTTTTTCGATGAAAATATATGTCGAAATTTTTCTTTTTTCAATTACAGGGGTCTAGAGAAATTGATTAAAATATGACATTCAAGAAATTTCAAAAAAATGACGTCATCGGTACAGTGAAACTGGTCGATTTAAAAATCCAAAAAAAAATCCAGAGTGTCCCTAAAGTTACAAAACAATCGTCGACTATGAGGCCCAAACGCATGCTGCCTTTCGGAATTTTGACCCGTATGACTTTTTTCGTAAAACACACTCTCATTGGACAAGGATAGGGAAGGGCGAGGCGATAAGAACTAGGAATTTCTATAAATCTACAATAGGGTTAACGCGAAAGAACTTTAACAATATATTCTCTGTTTCAACATTGATTCGTCGATATTCTCAAATGCACTTCCACAAATAGTTCAAGACAGCTGCACTTTCGTGGATTGTTGAAAAAAAAAAAGAAGAAATAGTTAAACTCGTCACAAAAGTGCATTGATAAAAATGCACGAGATCTTTACGAGGAAAAATCTGTCGGATGAATTTAGAGTGAAGATCGCGAATGCCGGAAAGTTAAAAGTAAAATCTATCTGTACAAGGTTCGCATAAGAAAAATTCATTTGGTCAAGTATTGTTTCGATACACGAGAAAAACCAAAAAATGCACAAAAGAAATGCCACTTTTTTCGAGCAGAATGCACGAAATGTACAAATTATATTGAGTCTGATACAAATGTACACGAATGAAATGCGAGTAAACCTCGAGTTGTTTCTTCAATGAGGAAACGCGTTTTATACACACGTGAAAGCGTGCAGCTGAACGACTTGAGTTAAGCTGGAGAAGTTGGAATTGCATCGTTTTGGCGCTAATCACGTTGTACGTCAAAAGTCAAAACGGGAGAGCTACCCGGATTTTGACCGCGGTTCGTTGGAACGAAAAGGTAGAAGAAAAAAATAAAAATAATAATAATAATAAACAAAAATTGAGAACACGAGCTATGCGACGGATGTTTTGGTTCGATTTTTAACCGATTACGAGACCACAGCCGAGTTTGAAATCTGCCTTCGAGTGATTCATTATACCGCTAAGAGCGAGCGTGAATGGCAATGGTTGGAGCTTCTTTTCCAGTACCGCGGCTACGGTCCAATTCGAATCGACACTTCCTGTAATAAAAAAATCATAAATAATATTAGCACGAGTGAAGATTTGGCTAGCGGAGATCCTGCAGGAAAACAGAGGCTATTGGGTGAGGGAAAAAAAAAAGAAATTTCGAGTATCGAGCTCAATAATTCGAGGTTCCTATTTTTTGTACAAAATATCCTGGAGAAAAGAAAAATTGTATTGCATTATTCTGAAAGTTGCATTGAGATTTTGGTAAAGAGGAAATTCTCAGCATGCGCGCCCACATTTTTACACCGGTACCATTTTTCTTCTTCCCAATATCTCAAAGCACTCATGAAAAATCAGAATCGTAAATTTGTATAAGGTAAATGTTCCAATTATCGAACAGGTCCCAATTATTGAACACTATCTTGTATTTTTATTGTCCCTCATTCACCTGCATGCATTTACTTATTAATAAAAATTTCATCACATTTATGGAACTTTTAGCTATCGAAATGTTACCTTACTTGTGCAAAAAAAGCTTTGATTAATAGAGAAAAAAATTATTTACTCAGCAACGGTGATCCGATTTGACGTCTCGTGGTAACTGCTTATCGTTTTTGCTAAGACGCGCCGCTTCGCGCGTGAGGCCATAAAAAATTCAAAAACTGTCGCATCTCAAAAAGTAAAGGAGTTTCAGGTTCTTCAGAACATTTACAAATAACAATTAAATTTTTTTTTTTAAATTAATCATTTGTTAAAAAATACGGTGTTCGATCATTGGGACATAGAAAATGCAGTGCGTCCCAATTATTGAACACTCGAATTCTCCAAGATGGCGTCATTAAACCCATCAAAACATCGAGACAGTTAACGCGTGACAGATCGTGTGAATCGGATTTATTCAAACAAAAACTGTAAGTTCTTGAACAAACTTACATTTATTCTTTTAATAATAACTCTAAGATCGTCAAATATATTTTTTATTTGTATTTTCGTACAATAAACATAAAAAGAAAAGTAAAAAGAGAACATAACCTAAGTGTAACCTAAAAATACGAATGTAATGTTCAATATTTTTTGCTCTCCGATATTTCAGTCGAAAAACAGGAAAGCTGCGACAAAATCAAACAAAAAGAGAACATAAAAACGAGGAAGCTGAAGATAAAAATAAAATAAAGTTCGTGTTGAAAAGCAAAAATAAACCAAATGCGAATGAACCGAAAACCTGTCAAAAGTGACTAAATATATATTTTTGTATTTTTACATGATTAATAAAAGATTATTCAAGTGTTTGATTTTGCTTTTATTTCTTAATATTGTACCCAAAATAATATTTTCAGAACGGAAAAAGAATTCTCGAGAGTGTTCGATAACTGGGACATGCCTGTTCAATATTAGGGACATAGGCGCTTCCGGTGTTCGATAATTGGGACATTTGCATGTTTCACATTGTTATTCTTTTTTTAAATTTGAAATCATTTAAAAATAATTTAAAGGGTGATTTTTCGAAAGTAAAAATATCAAAGTATCATTTGAACATGAAACCTATGATTTTTTTCTCGATTTTATTTTTTTTTCTCGCCGAATTCAATCCCCAGATCCTAAGCTGTTCAATAATTGGGACATTTACCTTGGTGCGTATGGTAAAATTTGCTGGTTCCTCAAATCTCAATGTAACCTTGAGAAAAATTCATTAGTTTTCTTTACCGACCGAGGTAATTGATAAATATTATTTTAAAGCACATTCAACATTTTTTTCGTAGATAGATTAATAGAAGAAAAAACGAAAAGTGGAATCGCCTGTAATTCGTCTTTACATGCAATACTACTACTTTTTCATTCTATCAAACCGTTTGCCAAAAAGATGTGTTAAAAATATTGACTTCCGAACTCACAAGTGTAAAAAGGTTAAAAAAAGGGACTGAAACCTACTCTTAGGGGAGGAAAAGAGTCAGAAAATTATTAATTTATTAATTAATTATTGTCGGAAAATTTGAAGTCATTAGGAGCAAAACTTTTCGAGAGACAATTGAGTCTTCGGTCTTCGGATAATTGAGTTTATAAAAAAATTGCTGCAGGCGCGTTGCTTTATGGAGCCGGAATCGACGATTCTATTCAAGTTTAAAAAAAAATTCTCTATTTTACTCATGCATCAAACTTTAATCGCGTTTTTCTCAAAACTTTTTTTTTAAGGCGGTAGTCAAAATTTCTCGAAAACCTTTGGACCGATTTCGCCTAAGCTTTGCACACTTCTTTCACATACTAAATACTCGGTTCTGAACGAAAGAATTTTTTTTTTCAATTACAACTTATTTTTTAATTAAACATAAAGAACAATTTTTGACAAAAATCAGAGTTTTTTATTGCACCTTTACCAAAAATTCAAAAATGAATATTTTGTTAATTCCTTCGTTCGAATCCAAGATAAACTTATGTACCAAAGAAATCTTTTTGATTATCGCCCCGCGCTTATTTTTCGATGTTTTTGTATGAAAATTTAACAGAATATTCTTAGAATAATGCTTGATGATGTAAAATTTTTAAAAAAATATTAATAAATAAGGTACTCTGAAAAAAAAATCACAAAAATATTTTTTTTCTTTTCTATCTCAGACCCTTTTTCCCCCTTAAAGTTCCAATTTTAAAAAGGAACATATTATTACCGTTAATGATTGAAAAAGTTGAGCTATCGGAATAATTGACCATTTTACTGACCTTTGAAGACTAGATCTGCCTTTGGCAGATCATATTGATACGCTATTGTAGCCGTTGACTCTTGTACCCTCTCGTTGACCTCAAGTTCGGCTGAAACTTGAAGTTCCGAACTGGCTTTTTGATGAAAACAAACGTGACAACCGGACAGACCTGAAACAAGAATAATCACTGTGATTTTTGTTCCCAACGACTATTTTTTTTCGAATTAGGAGGACGAGAGTTTGGAATGAACTCGAAATTCCGAACGTTCAGACGAACGAAAAATTGACAAATTCACTTTTTTACCAAACAATTTCGAAATTTTGTTAACACATTAGAAATAATTCAGGTTACATCTTTGAATTTTTTGAATTATTGTTCATCAAGTATTTGGAACGGAGCTGGGCAGTACTTGAAAGTACTCGGTACTTTCAGGTACTTGAAGTACAGTACTTTCAAGTACAAAGTACTTCAAAAGTACTTCAAGTATTGTACTTAAATTTTTCAAGTACTTCATGTACTTGAAGTACTGTACTTGAAAATTTCAAGTACTTTTCTGTACTTGAAGTACTTTTTTCAAGTACAATCATCAAGTACTTCTGAATGTGTCTTGCTGATGGTTGCATGTGCAAAAGTATGGGCATTATAATGGGCCTAATATGTGCCTTTGAATATGGGTCATTTCATGTCCAATCGACCAATATTTGGAATCGACCTCTTTCAATTTCATAAAAATTGGTCAGAAGTTTTCTATTATCATAAAACGAAGTTCTAACAAAGGAAAAAAATAAAAAATTTTTTTTCGAAAATTTAGAATTTCACCATTCTTTCAAGTTTATTTTTTAAACATTTCGAAAGCTATTATAATTACGAAAAAATCGTTCTGGGTTCGTCTTAGAGAGTATACTTGGGGCTACGAAAAAAAATATTCCGAAACAAATTTTTGAAAAATGATGAATTTGGAGAATTTCTCAAAATCGTGAAAATCCACGATCAACATTAAGTTTTTGGTTTTATTTTTTTATGTAACACCTTGTACTGTTATTAAAAGATCCTGAAATTTTCAGAGATGTGTTTCTTTTTGTTTCATAAATATGAATTTTTGAATTTTAGTAAAACTTTTTGTTTACCTCCAAGTTAAGTGAAGTTGATCAATCATGTAATTTTGACTGCTGAAAATTACAAAATTACAACATTGCTCGACTTAAAAAAATTCATATTTTTGAAGAAAAAAAAACACCTTTCTGAAAATTTCAGGATATTTTCAAATCAGTACAAGGTATTATATTTATAAAATTGAACAAAAACATTCGATGTTAATTGTGGATTTTCACGATTTTAAAAAATTCAAAATTCTCCAAATTCATCATTTTTCAAAAAATGTCGAAATATTTTTTTTTTTTGTAACCCCAAATATACTCTTCAAGACGAAACAAACGATTTTTCATAACCATCATAGTTTTCAAGATATTTAGAAAAAAAAATTGATAAATGGTTAAAAAAAAAATTTCATTTTTTTTTCCTTGGTAGAACTTGGTTTTATGATAAAGCAAAACTTCTGACCAAATTTCATCGAATTTGAAAGTGGTCAATTCCAACTCTTGGTCGATTTGACATGGAATGACCCAAGTACCAGAATTTACGAGAAATACCCGAAAACTAGAAAAGTACTTGATTTTTTCAAGTACTTGCAAGTAACAAGTACCTTGTACTTGATACTTGAAGTACTTGCAAGTACTTTGCCCAACTCTGATTTGGAATCTCTCCTCATTTTTCGTTAAATAAATACTATTTCTGATTTTTCGTTCAAATGAACATTCGAAACTTCAAGTGCATAGTTTGGATAACTTGCCAACGCTCGCGCTGATCGTCGAATCACCGCTCGTATAACGTCCGACCGCCGAGACAACGGTTATCTGTCCACCAGGGACGGGAGTTCGTTGATGAGCTATTTCACCACCCAGCGCTAACGACGGTGTTATACTTTGGAGATAATGGCCTACGACCAATCCTAAAATGATACATAATATGATTCTTTCATTAATAAACATAAGAAAACAAGAATCTTTTTTTTCGTTGATTTTCCGTTGACAAAAGAATTTTCTAATTTTCTGTGATAATTCTAAATCATCCCAAAACTGCTTCTTCAAGATGAACCGAAATATCAGCTTGAGATAATAAATGTTTTATTAACCATTAAAATTTAATGGTTAATGGAAATTATTTTCATCAAGCATTAAAATTAAATGGTTAATGGCAATTATTTTTATTAACCATTAACCATTAAAATTTAATGGTTAATGGATATTATTTTCATTAACCATCAAACAATTTTCATTAACCATTAAATGTTAATGGTTAATGAAAATGCAATTGCATTAAAATAAAGTAATGCATTATTTACATCCCTGCCCATTACAATGTAGTGTGTAATAGAAAAAATTTCCATTACCCATTGCAATGTAATGTGTAATGGACAAAACTTTGATTGCGATTTTTGGGAATGGAAAAATATAGATGAATAAATTATTGCAATTTTGCATTACATTTTATTGACTTAGGACTTGAATTTTCAGGTACCTTAAATTCTAAAAAGCATCTATATTATAATTATAAAAAGCATGAGTTCTGAGTCAATAAAATGTAATGCAAAACTGCAATAATTTATTCATCTATATTTTTCCATTCCCAAAATTGCAATCAAAGTTTTGTCCATTACACATTACATTGCAATGGGTAATGGAATTTTTTTCTATTACACAATACATTGTAATGGGCAGGGTTGCAAATAATGCAACCCCTTTTTGTAATGCAATTGCATTTTCATTGACCATCAACATTTAATGGTTAATGAAAATAACCCCCATTAAACATTAAATTTTAATGTTTAATGAAAATAACTTCCATTAACCATTTAATTTTAATGGTTAATGAAAATAATTTCCATTAATCATTAAAATTTAATGGTTAATGAAAATAATTCCCATTTAACATTGAATTTTAATTATTAATGAAAATAATTTCCATTAACCATTAAATTTTAATGGTTAATGGTTAATGGTTGATGAAAATAATTTCCATTAACCATTAAATCTTAATGGTTAATGAAAATAATTTCCATTAACCATTAAATTTTAATGGCCAATGAAAATAATTTCCATTAACCATTAAATTTTAATGGTCAATGAAAATAATCTCCATTAACCATTAAATTTTGATGGTCAATGAAAATAATCTCCAATAATCATTAAATTTTGATGGTCAATGAAAATAATCTTCATTAACCATTAAATCTTAATGGTTAATGAATATGCAAATGCATTAAAAAAAGTAATGCAGTATTTGCAACCCTGCCTTGGATCAATAAATAAATTACCCTGATTGTAATTTTCAAATGAAAAACCTGCAAATTGGAATTTTACTCCTGCTTCTTCAGTTTTATCCATCAAGCTTCCTTTATGAAAAAGCACGAAGATTAATTCTGGCTTGCTCATTAAGATATGAGAAATTCCAAATTTTGTTTCACCCCAAATTTCACGCCGATCATCTTTTCTGTTATATTTTGCAATTCATCTCAATCTCAATTAAGGTTTACTTTTCCCAATGAATTAATCAGACTCCTTTTTTACTGTTGGTCATTCTTACCTGTACCATTGATGATATCTGGATTACCGAGGGTGAGCGAAGCCGTGTAAGAATCGCCCCGATAGTCGGCGGTCATTTGAACTGCCGTGAATTTATTATTTTGCACTTGAGTAGCTAGTTTTCCCTTGAGCCTTGGCGCCAATTGATGCAATATATTGGCATTCAGATTGCCCGAAGGATCCATGTCACCAAGCAGAATCGGATATGCTTCCGTCGGTCCGGTCTGCTTGGTACCCACGTAAGTCGCACCGAATCTGCCATAAATTTCATTAATAAGAAAGAAGCGTAGAAAAGAAACTACTTTTCTCCATCGTAATACATTGACGAAGAACCGTACTTGTAACCGGATTGAATCGCCGGACCCAGCGTAATTGTGTGAGAAATTTGAAAGTGATTGCTGAGCCCTTTGTTGAGCAACAATCTGGCACCCTCGAAGTTCGATGGAAAGACATCTGTAAAATCGTAAATAAATTAAACGCAAAGAAAAAAGAAAATCGTATTTTCAAATCAACGGTAGCGGAACTTTTTCTTCTACGTACAAATAATTGGCAATCATTTTGTTTCTGATAAATCCAAAAATCAAGGAGAGCACTTTATCGCACAGTTTAAAAAAATTCAAAGAATGTGAAATTTTTTTTGTAATTCTGGCTTCCTCTCACAGAAACCTCAGGAATATGAAAGAACGATCGGAATGCGATATGCCAATTTCATATTTGCATAATCTTGTTATCTTTTGCTCAAATTGCAAAGCAATAAATAAATTGGTGGGTAATAAAAACTCGATATTACATGAAGTTCGAATATATCTGTTACATCGCTGAATTACAAGTAGCAAACGTTTTATCGGTCATAAATTAAATTTTATTGATCCATCTATGACGCAACATTTCTTAAATGCCAGTGCTATACAAAGTTTCATCGCAATGAAAAAAGATTTGTCTCGCAGCGTCGATGAGCATTGACAAATTTTGAAATCGTGCGATACGTAAAATCATTCATTATTATTTACATGAATTGTAACTGGAGTTGTGGCGGCACTTCCAATAGTTTTTAAATTTAAATATTTGATTTTCCGAAGTCAAAAAGCAATGATATTACATTAAAAGGCACCAATTGTTCGAAAACATCTTTTTTTTCTGTGCCATTTGCACTTTTCAAGAATTCTAGTGTTAGAAGCATGAGAATTATTTTCTGCTCCTTCGCAAATTTGAAAGTAGTTTGTAAACCCAAAATCTTTGTAACAGAGACAAGAATTACTTCGAGGGTCAAAGTTCCAATTGATGTTTCAAGCTCAACAGGAGCGAGGTCGTCTTAAATATTTGATTTTCCAAAGTGAAAAAGCATCGATATTACAATGAAAGGCACCAATTGTTCAAAAACATCATTTTTTCTATACGATTTGCACTTTTCATGAATTTTAGTGTTACAAGTATGAGAATTATTTTCTGCTCGTTGGCAAATTTGAAACCAGTTCGTAAACCCAAAATCTTTGAAACAGAGACAAGAATTACTTCGAGGGTCAAAGTTCCAATTGATGTTTCAAGCTCAATAAGAGGAGAAAAATTTATCGTGTGAAGGATCATCACGTGCGCGAAATTCCAGTTCAATATATTGCACGAAAACGTAAAATAAAGAGGAAAGAAGGAAACGAGCTCACCCTTGCAGAGTTTATGAATTTCCTCGATGGTTCCGGGATTCTCGAGGCGCACCGTCGTTTCCGGGGGTGCAAAAATTCCGGTCGTCTCGGGTTTTCCCAGACTCGGGGGATAAGCCGTCGACGGCGGTGCGGGTGGCGGTGGCGCCGATGCTGCTAATACGTTTCCCATTTTTTTCTAGAGCCCTTTTTTTCAGTTAAATGCCGCACGTTGGTGCACGAAAATTCGACGACAGCTCGTTGGATCGATGGAGAATGATCCCTCGATATTGTCTCGAGCTGTCCGACTTGCGCGATATTATTTACAAGAAAAGAGTCTCGCGATTACCGCTGTACAACATGCACGTTGAACGCGGTTATACAAGTCGGCGTGCCGAACCGTGAGTCGCCATTTGTAAAGGAACGGTGCTGCCAACTTCCGACCGAGACACCACGCGAGTCAAAATCTAGGGACATTTTTTGAAAATAGAAAAATGCGACTTTATTACCATCAGAGTTACTTCAAGTCTGGTCTCCTCACGTACATATCTACATTATTTAACAAATTTTGCATGTTTTTGAGGGAAATCAAAGGGCAAAAATAATTTTAAATAGATCATTAGTGATCCACAAATGATCCCACATTAATTATGCTTTATATTGGGTAAATATAAGGAATATAAAAAATAGAAATATCCCATTAAACACGTTATGTTGCAGCAACGTAACATATAACAACGTAAATAAAATAAAAATTACTAATGTATTTTTTAATAGGTACTGATTAGATATTCGTATTAATAATAACTTATGTGATATCGTATGACATTCGATACAATAAATACTAATGTGTGAAATATTCAAAAGATCTAGTTATTATAAAAAATAAAACAACTTTTTGAATAGAGTTGTTTGAGCTTATAACTGCTGACGAGAGCGCCGCGCGGCGCGCGCCTGCCCGCCTGAACCCGCTCTCTCGGCGTCCGACACCGAGAGAGGGGGAAGAGTGGGGATATCGAAAGAGAGAGAGAGAGCGCCGGGCTACGCGTGGGCAGCGGTGAGAGCAGGAAGTTGCGCGCGAAACACAGGTGACGCATAACGGTGGAATGTGTCTGGTTACCTATAGCGCTATACATATCGGTGGGGGCAAAATGAACCAGCTCTGAGACCGCGTGTTATATTCATGCGTCAGAGAGTAGAGGGGATATTTCAAAGCTCTCGTCGAATATTCTTGCAGAGGGGAATGCGAATCGAGTATCGCCGTGTTGAGAATGAAAACAAAAAGTCGAGCCTCGACACATACACATACACAAATTCCAAGCTTAATTTTTTCAATCTTAATGTTTACATATTTTCTTATTTCCGTTTACACATTCCAATGCTATCAAAATTCAATCTACACGATGATTATTCTTCAACATTCGCTCTAATATGTGCGAAATATTTTAATACTGCTTATTTATACGCAAAAAATGAACGCTAATTTTTTTTTCAACATTCTGCACGCGTTGAACTATTTTTTTTGTGTATATACGGGAAATATATGTATATAGATATAGAATTTGAATGAATTTTAATTTCGTTCTTTTTTATTCTGTAGAAAGACGGAGAAAAATTATTTTGACTCGAAATACTCTTTCTAGAATTGTAAAGCAATTTTTTTTTTTTACATGAATCGTGCATTAAGAATAATATGACATCGAGATGAATAAAACATTACTCAACCCTGATTGGAAAATTATTATTTTTCATTTCAATAATCGATCAATACGGTTTTTGTACGGTTTGTACGACTTGTTATTCAATAATGGTTTCATACGAAATTTTTCAATGTATTTGTTTTTATTTCTTTTATATTTTTTTATAATGTTTTTAAACTAATTCTAAATTCGCGTGTAACGTCTATGTAATATATGGCTTCCTCATAAAGGAAGCTTGACGATAGACGGAAACAAATGAGGAAGCTATGTGCAAATTTCCAATTTGCACGATTTATTCATCATTTTCATAAAATTTTCATATTCTACGATCTCTTGCTGCTCATTCAATGTCAATTTATTCATCACCTTATGTATTTGTGCGAAGTTTCATCTAGATACTTGCAAAATTACGAAAGTTGAAACGCTGATAATAATTTTTTGAAAATTTCAAAAATGTTTTTCAACCAAACCCCTCATGCAATTTTTCCGAAATTCTATATTGTTTTTCCTTGGTATTGAATGTGTCAGCATAAAACAATTCACCTCGATAGATGCAAAATTACAAAAGCTACAGAGCTTACTCATTTTTTGCGAAAAATAATAATTTTTTTTAAACCAAACCTCTTGAGCAAAGTTTCCCAAATTCAATCCAAATAGTTCTTATTATAAAGTGTATCTACACATAAAATTTCAGAGTGCCAACTGCAAAACAGCTGTTTAATTACGAAAGTGTTCACAAGCATTTTTCTGGAAATGTCTACATTTTTTTTAGAACAAACCTCTCTAGCGTTTTTCACCAAATTTGGCCCTAACAATTCTCATCGTCTAGTGTATTTGTGCAACAAATTTTAGCCCGATACTTGCAAAAATGCGAATGTAGGAGCGTTAACAAAATTTGTTTGAAAATTTCAAATTTTTTTTTTTTAAATGAACCTCTCGAGCGATTTTTCTGAAATTCAGTATTATCTTTAGTTTTCATTGAATATATCATCACAAAAAAATTCAGCTCAATACATGCAAAATTGCAAAAGTTAGAGAACTTACAAATTTTTTGCGAAAAATTAACATTTTTTTTAAACCGAACCTGTTGGGCGATTTTTCCCAAATTCAATCCCAACCGTCTCTATTATAAAGTGTATATGTACATAAAATTTCAGAGTGATAAGTACAAAATTACGAAAGTTAGTCGACCCACAAACATTTTACCAAAAATTTAAAGTCCCGCCAAATTGACAATTATTTTGCAATTTAAGAAAAATTTGCACTGAGTATAGGAATATATATGGTCTACTTGTATACGAAATTTCAAGTCGATCGCCCAAACCATTCTCAAGAAAATTCTCATTCAAAAAAATTCATAAAGAAGAAAAGTCGTTGTGGGGTCGTTTTGACCCCGTGTGACCACGTAAGGTTAATAACTATTTAAAGAATAATATTATAAACTATCTGGCAATTGATTTTACAATGCTTAACAGCATAATAATTTTTTACGATAAATTATACACAAAAATGAAAAGTTCCTGCGCCAACGTCGCACAGCAGCGCACAATTGCGAAGGGATCCTTAACTTTTTTTTTCATGAAAACGCACCTTGCGGCTCAAAATGTCGCGTTCAGTGATGGATCAGTAACCGACCCGCAAAGGCACCTTTTGTTCAATGTGCCTCCGCTCATATATTTTTTTTCCTCGAGATACACTTTGCGCTCTGCAAGAGCAAATACGTGAAAAAATCATCGATCCTCGCGAGAATAAATATAATCGCGATTACTCTTTGATTGTAAGAATGAGTTATGACAAAATGCGTGCGCGTTGAAAACGCGTTTTCACACCGGTCTCTGTTAATTGTGGGAAATAATTCTTTTCACAATGTTGCTTCAAGCAAGTCCCCTCGTCGATTGATACAAAAATTGTAAAAAAAAAAAAAAAACAAAAACAAAAACTGTGCGCGGTGTGTTCAATAAAACGAATGAGCGTGGAAAATTAATTTGTTCAGTGAAAATGCTTTATCAAAGTGCCTAAACTCATATTCTGTGAGAAAAAACGTTCTCACTCTTTGGCGTTTTTTAATTTTTATTTTCCCACACTATTATCATCATTATTATTAAGTGTTTGTCTCGGAGAGGTCTCTCACCGGGTCTTTGGAGGCCGCAAGTGTGTGTAAATATATTTATATATATTTACGATGATCCGGGGGTTCCTCGGAATCGCGAGACCAACTCGAAGAAAACGTGAACAACGAGTGACAATGGTAGACTAGAGAACGATTGTTATTGTTTTTTTTTTTTTTCATTTTTTCCTTTCGCGTCAAACTCACACGAAAAAATATGCATTTCTGATCGAGCCAGTTTGACACGCGCTATCCTCGACGTTTTGTCGTCCACGAGATAAAGGGTAACTCAATTTACACATTTTTTTTGCTACATAAATAATATAATAAAAAAATACATTTTTTTTTGTAATTTATGTAAAATTTTATTTTATTTATTTTATTTATTTTATTTATTTTATTTATTTTATTTATTTTATTTATTTTATTTATTTTATTTATTTTATTTATTTTATTTATTTTATTTATTTTATTTATTTTATTTATTTTATTTATTTTATTTATTTTATTTATTTTATTTATTTTATTTACTTTATTTATTTTGTAATTTATGTAATTTTTGTAATATTCATTTTTTGTAATTTATCTTTTTAGAAAGATTGGCACAAAAAATATTTGTATTTATAATATATAGTTTTTTTTAAGTTGATTAATCTCATGTTTTTCCTCATCTTCAAACTCAGAAACGTGGCAATGACCCATTTCTTTTATCACCAAACAATTGCAAACCTGCTCTCAATAATTATTGAAGATCGTAAACCGAATCAGTCGAAGTATAATTTGTGTAATTTTTTTCCTCAGGTGCGACGAATCGAATTGTTTCATTCCTCTGGGATGTTTTACCACATATTTCGATGATGCCAAATAATTTTTTTCAGGTCTTGAGTATTGATTTTTTTTATAATAATATTTTGAAACTTTGAACGCTTGTTCGAGGATCGGTTGAAAAAGTTATTGGAGTTTATTTTTTTATTCAGTTTTGAAATCCATTTTTTACTCCAATTGTAACTCATGAAGAATTGTAACTTTTGACATTTGTATAATTCATTTACAATGTATGAAGTCCGCTCTAAGTAAATTCTCTTTAAAAAGTGTAGATCTTAATTATCATCTAATACGAAGTCGGAATCTGTTTAATAACTCACAGAATGGAGAATTTCGAACCAGAGTTTATTCTACAGTCATGTATATAAATATTGTTTCAAAATAAAACCTCAAAAGATGTTTTCAAATTCAATTAAAATTACACGAGTCAAAAACCTTTCGGAATGTTATCCGATCTTCTTGTTTACATTGAAACCCAAACTGATTCGCTGCTAGTTCGTTTTTTGTAAAGATATTTCTTAAGTTTTCATTCTGAGGAATGCTCGGAACTTCGAGCGTGCTTAAATTTTATATAAGAAAATTTTTTTTCATTCGTGATGGAAGATTATAATTTTTTCAGTTGAGCCTGAAATGGGTAGTTCTTGGTGGCAGTGCACCGCATGCCTGAGAGCTCAGGAAGAGGACATATGCGAGTTGCAGCTTAATCACTGTAATCTGTACGACGTACCGCCGGATGTGTTCATCTACGAAAGAACATTGGAAAAGCTTTATCTCGACGCTAACAGAGTAAAGAATACAAAAATATTGAGCACAAGCGCAGATGTCTCTTTCAAGGGATTACAATTTTCATAATTTCTTTAAATTCTTTTTTTTTTGCCACAGATAAAGGACTTACCCAGGCCGTTATTTCAATGTCACGAACTCAGAGTTCTGTCACTGAGCGACAATGAAGTTACTACTTTACCACCCGCCATAGCTTCGCTCATTAATCTCGAACATCTGGATCTCAGTAAAAATAGTAAGTAGCCGATGTTTATTCGATGATTAAGTATTTTCAAAATTGTGAAATGTATAATAGATATAATACTTGAAAGAATAGTACATTACATCACGAGGACGTAAAAACATTTTCTGACGAGTGATGTACGATATTTTATATCACGAGGTGCAATATGGACGTTTTCACGTCCGCTTGCGGATGTAAAAGCGTCCATTATTGTACTGAGTGATATAATAGTACATTACAAAATTTTATCGCACGAGTGCGTAAAGTGCCCGCTTCTCGCACGCGCAGCGATGCGAGGCGTGCGAGAAGTGGTCACTTTACGCACGGAGTGCAATAAAAACCTTTAACACGCTTTAATGTATCATTGAGATGTCTCGAATGAGAAAAACCACTCGTAACCCAAATTCTATTCGCAATCCTACAAAAGTTAAAGCTAAAATTGACAATTTTATTACATGTTACCTTATTTCTTACAGGTATGAAGGAATTGCCGGACAGTATAAAGGAATGCAAAAATTTGCGCTCGATCGACATAAGTGTAAATCCATTCGAGCGATTTCCCGACGCGATAACGCACATCGTCGGTCTTCGGGAGTTGTACATAAACGACGCTTACATAGAATATTTGCCGGCGAATTTTGGACGTCTATCGGCACTGAGAACCCTCGAATTGCGAGAAAATAACATGATGACGCTGCCGAAGAGTATGAGCCGATTGGTGAACTTGCAGAGGCTAGATATTGGAAATAACGATTTCACGGAGTTGGTAAGCAACGCAATAACACGAATATTTTGCAAAATGAACTAACAGTTGAAAAATGAACGCTGCAAAAAATCAAATTGTTGGTATGGAAATCGATGGAGCTTCGATGCTGAATTTTTGCTTCAATTTGGGAACAAAGCTAGAGAACTAAATCCAAAATCTATTTTACAATATTTGCAAAAAACATAAAAATCTGGCATTTTTTCTATTCCTTCGCTTCATCACAGCGGAAACTTTGTTTTCATAAACTTTTGTTCTTCGCGAAGGAAGCGTAGAATTGATTCCTGTATTTTTTCATACAAAAAACTTTGCTAATGGTGAGACAAGATGAGGAAGTAACTCACAATTTGCAGGATTTCGCTTCCTGATAAAGGAAGCTTTGTTTTCGTGAAGACTTTTTTGTCGAGATTTTTATGAAAATGTGTTCAAAATATCCCAAAACGTCGAGAAATCACATTTAGCAAAAATGTCCGGGTGTGTGTGCGTGCGTGCGTGTGTGTGTGTGTGTGTGTGCGCGCGCGCGCGCGTGCGTGCGTGCGTGTGCGCACGTGTGTGTGTGTGTGTGTGTATCCTGAGTTTCTGATGTGAATATTTAATAACTCAAGAACGGTTAGAGATATCGAGCTGAAATTTGGCACACTTGTCCAGAACGAACTGCCCTTTATTATGAAATTTTTTTGTTTTAATTCTAACGGGTGTTCATATTTTATCGACTTTTTTCTTTTGTTTAGCAATGACGGTATAACTTTTGCAATTTTCAAGATATTGCACTCAAACTCTGTACAGAATTAGTATCGCTATTAAGCTATAGCTATTATAGGATAGCTATTAAGGTTGTTTGGTATTGAATTTGACAAAAATCGATCGAAAGATTGAATTTTTATCAAATTTTTAATTTTTCTTAAAATATCGTAAACGCTATAACTTTTGCAATTTTTTAGATATTGCACTGAAACTTTGTGCAGAGCTAGTATAGCTATCAATGTTATTCGCTATTGAATTTGGCAAAAATCTATCAAATGATTATAATTTTATGAAATTTTGAATTTTTTTAAAAACAGCGCAAGCGCTTTAACTTCCACAATTTGCAATATAGCGCACCGAAACTTTGTACAGAACTTTTATAGCTATCAAGGTTGTTCGCTATCAAATTTGGCAAAAATCGATCGAATTGGCACATTGATTAATAATATTTTTCAATAGTTAACAAAGCTTCCTTTATGAGGAAGCCAAATTTGATCCCTATACTGTGTGATAAAGGAAGCTACGTGAACTATGGATAAAGATGAGGAATGTGCAAATTTAAAGGCTCAGGGGTATAAGGATGGTGAATCTGCCGCCGAAAGGTTTTTAAATGATACTTAGATAAGTAGGTACTAATAAAATAATAAGATCCTGAAAGTTTCAGATCGATTAGTTATTGAGAAAAAAAGCAGAAAAAAATTTTTTCTCAGAATTGACCAAACCGATTGATCTAAATTTTTTATATGTTTTGGGGGCTAATAATAGCTCCGAGACAAATAATAAATAATCGCGGCAACATGGAAGCAACATTCAATAGTTCCAAGACCATATGCACATTCACAGCTGAAATGTGATTCCGCAATATTTTTGAAAAATATATCTTTGATTTTGAGATAGTTGTTTGCCTTTTTATTATTTATTTATTAAAAACTGTTTCTTATGTTATAATTGTATTTTGCAGTATATCTGTCAATCTTTAACAAATTCTTTTATTAGTGTGAACTGTTGGGTTTATTAATTTTTGTTGTTATTTTGAATATGAAATATTATTTTTAATAAAAACAAATTATGTAAATATGCGTTAAAATACCAAAAATTAAACCTCAAAACATATAAATAAATTCATAATTTGAGCCAAAAAGTGGTTTTTATTTTTTTCTACTATGGCGTACCGTTTTTAAAATTTTTAAAAATTCATAGTTTTATAGTGAAATATAGAAGGTTTGAAAAAAAAAATTATTTCATAATTGTGCCAAAATTGTATCACGGTGAAAAATTGAAAATGAATGAAAAATAATTTTTTTTTCAAAGATTTTATAGAACTATATATCTGTCAATTTTTTTTCTCGGAGCTATTATCAGCCCCCAAAACATATGAAAAATTTAGATCAATCGGTCCGGTCAATCCTGAGAAAACATTTTTTTTCTGTTTTTTACACATTTCACTTTTTCTCAATAACCAATTGAGATAGGGATCTGAAACTTTCAGGATCTTATTATTTTATTAGTACCTTCTTGTGCTCTGAGTATCATTTGAAAACCTTTCGGGAGCACACTGTAAAAAATGTTATTCAATTTAATATACAAAAGTATATTAAATTTCAAAAACAAGTACATGAAACCGAAATTAATATACAAGGTATCGGAAAATTAACAATTTCATCTTAAATTTAATATTTGTATATTAAAATTAAAAGAGTGAGCATTGAAAATTAATATACCCGTATATGAAAATAGTTTTTGTATACTTTTTCGCAATTTTCAAATACATTATTGAAAATTAAAACACTTATTTCTTAAAATTGCAATCAACCATTGCAATTTTTTTTCAATATTGTAATGAAATTTAATATACAGTATAGGGAATTTCAATAACAAGTATACGAACTCGAAATTAGTATTCATGGTATTGGAAATTTAACAATTTCATCTTAAATTTAATATTTGGATATTAAAATTAAAAGATGAACGTTGAAAATTCAAATCCCCGTATATTAAAATGGTTTCTATATGCTTTTTCGCATTTTTAAGATACGTTATTGGAAATTACTACATTTATTTTCCAAAATTACAATCAATGTCAGCAGCCGTGCTAGTTGACGCATCCACCACTATGCGTCGCATGCGCTCGGACCTCTGTGCCCAAGCGAAATAGGCGTATGACGGTGTTATATTCCTATATTCCTCCAGGGCGAAGCTCTCCCATTGCACTTTTCGGTCGAGCTGACCCTTGCGAATATCCCTAATGTGGATATCTCGGGCGTACAATTTTCGTTGCACTGTTAGAAATTTTTGTATCAAATTTAATTTAAAAAATATGAAGTTTTTATGCATATACAGGATACTAAATTTCATATACAATGTGCACAGTAATATTCCAATATAAGAATTAAATTATTAATTAAATATTATTATTATTATTAATTAAATATTAAATATTAATTAAAAGAAGTTATTTGATTTTTCATATACTTATATTGGAATTTTAATATACGAACGTATATTAAAATTTATATATTGTATATGCATAAAAACTTCATATTTTTTTAATTAAATTTAATGCAAAAATTTTTTACAGTGCAGATTCACCATACCAGATTCATCCCTAGGGCCTTTGGAGAGTTTTTTTTTTAACAATGTTTCCTCGCTGTTGAATTGTTCGTAGCCCGAAGTCGTTGGTGATCTGACGAATCTCACCGAGTTGTGGATCGACGGTAACGATATTCGACGTATACCGGTGAACATCGAGCAACTTTATCGCTTGAATCACTTCGATTGCACGATGAACGCCGTACATCTGGTACCTGCTGAGATTCAAGGCTGGCGCGACATATCAATTATGAATTTTTCCTCCAACGAGATCTATCAACTTCCCGATTCTCTGTGCTATTTGCGTACAATAGTGACGCTTAAAATTGATGACAATCAATTGAACTCACTGCCAGTTGACATTGGACAAATGTCGAGCCTGGAGGAGCTCATAGTTACTAAAAATTTTCTTGAGTACCTGCCATCGTCGATAGGACTATTGCGAAAGCTTCATTGCTTGAACGCCGACAATAATTATCTTCGTAGCCTTCCACCGGAAATCGGTAGTTGCACCGCTCTGTCGCTTCTCTCATTGCGATCCAATAACATCACCGGTGTACCGCCCGAACTCGGACATCTTTCGTCCCTCAGAGTACTCAATCTCGTCAACAATTGTATACAATTCTTGCCCGTTTCGATGCTCAATCTCACCAATTTAAAGGCACTCTGGCTCAGCGACAATCAGAGTCAGCCGCTTGTACCGCTTCAACAGGAATTCAACAACGAGGAGGATATGATGGTCCTCGGTTGTTTCATGCTACCGCAAAAACAACGCCAGGAGCTTGAACGTAAGTCCAATACTTTGTACGATCAAATGATTTTTTTGTTTGTTTTTAAATCTTACAAGTTAAATTTGACCCACTTCCCGGTTTCCGATTGAGTTAAAATTTGTCATGCATATGTAAATCGGATGACAATGCAATGTTATCACAAAAAATTTGCAAATTTTTTGCAAAAATAATTGTTTTGCAATATTTTTATTACAAATTTGCTTGAAAATTGTTTTGGAACAAAAAATTTTTCGCATAATTTTTTGCAAAAGAAATGTTTCGCAAAATTGTTTTCAAAAAAATTGTTTTGCTAAATTTTGTTTACAAAATGGTTTTAAGCAATTGATTTACAACTTTTCTCAACGAAAATTTTGTGCAACAGTCTTTTTCCAAAAAATTTTCCGAAAACATTTTTTCGCATAAGTTTTGCAGAAAAATGTTGCAAATTAATTGTGTGATATAATTTTGTCCAAAAAATTTTGCAAAATAATTTTTGTGCAAAAAATTATGCGAAACTAGATATACATTACTAATCTAGTTATTTAACATCATAAATACTAAAAAGTAAAAAATAAACAAACGAAACATTTTTTTTTAAACAAGCTTTTATTAGTTGTTAATAAAAAATAATTAAAAACTTAAAAATAAAGCTTTTCCGATTGGAAATAAGTTTTCAAATGAAAGCGTGTTACATTTTAACAGCAAGAGAAAAAAGAGGGTGTAACACGCTTTTATTTGAAAACTTATTTCCAATCGGAAAAGCTTTATTTTTAAGTTCTTAATTATTTTTTATTAACAACTAATAAAAGCTTATTAAAAAAAAAAAAAATTTCGCTTGTTTATTTTAATTTTACTTCCTCATAACAAGAGCTTTGTTATCATGAAAAAACAATTCGATGTCCAAGTAAAGCAGCTATTCCTTTTGGATCAGTAAAATTTTCTTTGAAAATTGAAGAATCTACACTACCGATGAAAAGTTTCCGGACAAAACTTGAAAGAAGGTCTGGAACGTTTTTTTTATGCCCTTTCGCCGGAAGTCAACGTAGACTTAACAAACGCCTTTTTAAAGGGCAAGAATTCGACTTCATTTCCTGATTTTTAAAATGATTTTTACAATTTGTTTTTAGATTTGGACTCTATTTTGAAAACAGCTGTTTTTCGCCTTTTTTCCCCCTCTCTTCAGGTGCACCCATCTTCCAGAGGAAATTTTTTGAATACATTTTTACGATTGGATTCATAAAGCGGAAAGTTTGAGCTTCAATTTCTTTTTTTTTTAAACTATGAGCGATTTTTTTTTCCAAAGTTATTCTGTTTTTTGTGAAAAAAGAGGAAATTTGAAAAATCCCGTATAACACGAGAACAAAGAGGATTCATGAAAAACTTCACGATAGCAAAAAGTTGCGTCTGTTTTTGTTGAGTGGGGATGAATTTTTTCAGATTTTTTTTCCAAATTTTTTTTTTCTCATTTTCTGGATCGGAGCTCGGATCATTCAATTACGATAACTCGAAAACTATGGGATTATTGATAAAATCTCAAGCGGGGAAAATACTTTATTTTACCATTTTCAACACATTGGAATTTTTTTTCAAATTTATTTCCTTATAATTTTTTTTCCACCCTCAACATGAGAAAACAAAATTTTGGAGAACGAAATCTGAAAAAAATCACCTGAACTCAACAAAAACAGACGCAACTTTTTGCTGCCTTGATTTTTTTTCATGAATCCTCTTTGTTTTCGTGTTATACGGGATTTTTCACAAAAACAGAATAACTTTGAAAAAATAATCGCTCAAAGTTAAAAAAAAAGGACATTGAAGCACAAACTTTTCCCTTTATGAATCCAATCGAAAAAATGTATTAAAAAAATTTCTTCTGGAAGATGGGTGCACCTGAAGAGAGTGAAAAAAGGCGAAAAACAGCAGTTTTCAAAATAGAGTCCAAATCTAAAAACAATTTGTAAAAATAATTAAAAAATTTAAATCAGTCTACGTTGACTTCCGGAGAAATGGCATGAAAAAACGTTCCAGAAATGTAAAGAAAATATTGAGAAATAATTATAAATTGTCCGAATTTCGTAAATATGCACAAAATTATCAAAAAAACCGGGGAATAAAGAAATTTGAACGTAACTTTCAATTTTTTTTTCGAACATTAAAGCTTCTTTTATGAATAACAATTGATGACTATAGTTTCCATAATGAAAATAAAACTTTTCCCAAAAAGCAAAATGCCTAAAATTTTTGAAACTCGCATAATTATCATAATTTCATATCATATTCATAATCAATATCAAATTCCACAAGTTTAATTATGAAGTGAACTACATAAATTATCTCCACGAATTTTCCCAATAACATCTAAACCGAATAAACATTAGATTGCGACTGAATTTTTTTTTGGATAAATTTATTACACGCCGCATAGTGGGAAACGACGAGGAAGAGGAAGAGGAGGAGGAGGAGGAGGAGGAGGAGGAAGAATGAAATGGTAAAGTAATTGTCGCAGGTTAAACGTACCCGACGCATTGACCAATAATCGTAGAGAATTAATTTTTCATAAATATGAAAACCGAATGTGTTCATCGGACCAGAACGAATTTATGATGACGATTGAACAATGTTTGCTTGTTGATTTTTTTTTTTAAAGAAATGGAGCAGGTGGTGGGTCCCATTACCGGCGCGATCGTTGGGACTGGAAGGAGAATATGTTTTGCCGCTGAGGTTGAATCCGAATTACCGAGACAGCTCCATCGTGCCCCAACACCGTATCCCAAAGAGCTGCGAAATCTTGCCAGACACGCTCGCAACCTTCATCATCAGACCGCGCACGATCAGAGGGTATCGTATTAATTGATTGGCACTCGCTCTTCCGTTAAAAGGGCAAACTTAAAAAAAAAAAAAAAAAAAGCTCGACGAACCCGTCAACGTCGTGTTTGTTTTGCAGGTGCAGGCGGATCGTGAGACGATGATAAAAGAAGCGGTCGTCGCCAAAGCTACGTCCGTTCTCGGCGTGGCCTCGATAACTGGGACCTGCCCTGTACAAACTAAAAGCAATAAGGTGAGAAGAAAAAAAAAAGACAGCTTCAATTTTTATCGATTACGGTCGTTGTTTTGGATAAAGGGTTTTTACCAGGGTTGCGAAATTTTTAATGAAAAAGTAACGCATTAATCATTACTTTTTTAATGGCTAATGAAATGAATTTCCATTAACCATTAAAATTTAATGGTTAATGGAAATTATTTTCATTGACCATTGACCATTAATATTATTTCCATTAACCATTAAATGTTAATGGTTAATGAAAATGCAATTGCATTAAAAAAAAGTAATGCTGCAACCCTGCCCATTACAATGTAGTGTGTAATAGAAAAAATTTCCATTACCCATCGCAATGTAATGTGTAATGGACAAAACTTTGAATGCAATTTTGGGAATGGAAAAATATAGATGAATAAAGTATTGCAATTTTGCATTACATTTTATTGACTTAGGACTTAGATTTTCAGGTACCTTAAATTCTAAAAAGCATCTGTATTATAATTATAAAAATCTAAGTTCTAAGTCAATAAAATGTAATGCAAAACTGCAATAATTTATTCATCTATATTTTTCCATTCCCAAAATTGCAATCAAAGTTTTGTCCATTGCACATTACATTGCAATGGGTAATGGAAATTTTTTCTATTACACACTACATTGTAATGGGCAGGGTTGCAAATAATGCATTACTTTTTTTAATGCAATCGTATTTTCATCAACCATTAACATTTAGTGGTTAATGGGCAATGAAAATAATTTCCATTAACCATTAAATTTTAATGGTTAAATTTTCCAATTACAAATGTAATTGGTAATTGAAAATTTCGTAATTACAAATAAAAATGTAATTAGTAATTTGAAATTTCGTAATTACAAATTACAAATGTTATTAGCAATTAGAAAAATAAAAATTGCAAATTAGAAATGTACTTGAATTCTAATTTCGCATTAATTACACTTTATCAAAGTAATTAAAGTCAAATTTGACTCTAACTACATGTAATTAGTCGGAAATTTGATACTAATTACATTAAAAAATGTAATTAGTAGAAAATTTGGTTCTAATTACATGTAGCTAGAGTAAAATTTGTCTCTGATTTCATTGAAAGATGTAATTAGTCGGAAATTCGATACTAATTATATGTAATTAGAGTGAAATTTGAACCTAATTACATTTGTATTTTGTAATTCAGAAATTTTCAATTGCTAACTACATTTGTAATTAGGAATTTTTCAATTACTAATTACATTTGTAATTGGAGTGAAATTTGACTTTTATTACATTGAAAAATGTAATTAGTAGAAAATTTGGTCCTAATTACATGTAATTAGAGTGAAATTTGACTCTACATCGATAAAATGTAACTAGTGGGAAATTTGAACCTTATTACATTTTTAATTTGTAATTAGGCAACTTTCAATTACTAATTACATTTGTAATTTGCAATTAAAATTTTTTCAATTGCAAATTTCATTTGTATTTTGTAATTAGAAATTTTTCAATTACTAATTACATTTGTAATTACACCGATTTTTTAAAAAAATGCGTTGTCCTCTTAGTCTTTAGACCTAAAAATTTTACAATTGTTGAGATCTTGATGCCCCAAAAATTTTCCAGAACGAAAATCAGATTTGAAACAATGAAAATTTGTAAACAAAAATTTATTAAAAAGCTTCTTTGAGGCAGATACACAAACGACAATTTCCTCTTGTCTGTCTTATCTTTGAATTGTGGTAATTTTTTTAAATGTTTACAGAACTCTTCCTATATATCTTCTATGACTGCCGAGGAACATTCTCAAGGATCGTACAACAATAAAAGCTCATTAAATGACGAAACGGAAACCGTCGATACCGAGGACTCGAACGAAGAAGCGAATCGTACGGTGATAGCGAAGGAAATGAGTCCCGAGATACGCGAGGCGAAGTGCGTTCGCAATCCGACTTCGGAATTTCTCACGAGACCCCCGACAATCGCCGATTACGTCAATTCAACGTGGAAACCCGACGAATATTCGAAAACAAACACGGCTAAAATCGTTGAATCGGAAAAACTCGCTGAACCGTACAAAAACGCATCGCCGAACACGAGAATCTCGGATCTATCGAGCGTTTTAAAATGCAAAGTCAATGAAGTTCCTCCCGCGCCTCCGCCCTATCACATAGCAGCAGCTTTTTCCAAAAAAGCCGCTCTCTTTCAGCAATATAATAATGGTGAGTCAAGCTGAACCATCAATAATTGCACGAATTACAAATCGTACGATTTCTCATTATTTTTTGGATTTATTGAAGTCAATGAATTTTGAAAATTCTTTTTATCTTTGTAACTGGATCTAAGAGTACTTGATGAAAATCAGTGAATATGTAAAAATAGCGAGAAAGCGATTTGGAAGTTCTCAATTTCCATGATTTTTCTATGAGTTGCCGGAAAAAAAAACTTCAAAAAAGATCTGAAACGTTTTTTTATGCCATTTCGCGGGAAGTCAACGTAGACTGATTTAACGAGCGGCATTTTAAAGGGGAAGAATTCGGCTTCGTTTCATGATTTTTTAATTATTTTTTTGCAAATTGTTTTTAGATTTGGACTCTATTTTGAAAACAGCTGTTTTTCGCCTTTTGCCCCCTCTCTTCAGGTGCACTCATCTTCCAGAGGAATTTTTTAAATACATTTCTACGGTTGGATTCATAAAGAGGAAAGTTTAAGCTTCAATTTCCTTTTTTTTCAACTTTGAGAGATTTTTTTTTCCATACTTATTCTGTGTTTTCTGAAGAAAGAGGAAATTTGAAAAATCCCGTATATCACGAAAACAAAGAGAATTCATGAAAAACTTCAAGATATTAAAAAGTTGCGTCTATTTTTGTTGAATTCAGCGGAATTTTTTCAGATTTTTTTGTTTCCAAAATTTTGTTTTCACATGTTGAGGATGGAAAAAGAATAAGGGAAAAAAATTTGAAAAAAAATTCCAAATACTTTATTTTACCATTTTCATGGTAAAATAAAGTATTTTCTTCTCTTGAAAATTTATCAATAATTCCATAATTCTCGAGTTATGGTAGTTGAATGATCCGAGCTCCGACCTAGAAAATGAGAAAAAAAAAATTTAGGAAAAAAATCTGAAAAAATGCCTCTGCACTCAACAAAAACAGACGCAACTTTTGCTATCTTGAAGTTTTTCACTAATCCTCTTTGTTCTCGTGTTATACGAGATTTTTCAAATTTCCTCTTTTTTTACAAAAAAAAGAATAACTTTGGACAAAAAAATCGCTCAATGTTTAAAAAAAAAAGAAATTGAAGCCCAAACTTTCCTCTTTGCGAATCCAATCGTAAAAATGTATACAAAAAAACTCCTCTGGAAGATGGAGAGAGGTGATGAGAGGTGAAAGAAAGGCGAAAAATTGCTGCTTTCAAAATAGAATTAAATAGAATAGGCAAAATTCAAAAAATGTACCAATTCGTATCAAAGACTAAAAAGAACACACAAAAGATCTTTAAGTAAAACGACAAAAACCTATTTCTCATAAGCCTTATTAACGTTTTTCACCAAAACCTCCAAAATAATTTCCCACCAGGGTTGCGAAATTTTTAATAAAAAAGTAATGCATTAACCATTACTTTTTTAATGGTTAATGGAAATTATTTTCATTGAGCATTAAAATTTAGTGGTTTATGGAAATTATTTTTGTTAATCATTAAAATTGAATGGTTAATGGAAACTATTTTCATAAACCATTAAAATTTAATGGTTAATGATTAATGAAAATGCAATTGCATTAAAAAAAAATGCATTATTTGCAACCTTGCCCATTACAATGTAGTGTGTAATAGAAAAAATTACCATAACCCATTGTAATGTAATGTGTAATGGACAAAACTTTGATCGCAATTTTGGGAATAGAAAAATATAGATGAATAAATTATTGCAATTTTGCATTACATTTTAGTAACTTAGGACTTAGATTTTCACCTTCAATTCTAAAAAGCATCTGTATTATAATTCTAAAAATCTCAGTCCTAAGTCAATAAAATTTAATGCAAAATTGCAATAATTTATTCATCTATACTTTTCCATTCCCAAAATTACAATCAAAATTTTATCCATTACACATTACATTGAAATGAATAATGGAATTTTTTTTTTATTACACACTGCATTGTAATGGGCAGGGTTGCAAATAATGCATTACTTTTTATAATGCAATTGCATTTTCATTAACCATTAACCATTAAATTTTAATAGTTAATGAAAATAATTTCCATTAACCATTAAATTTTAATGGTTAATGAAAATAATTTCCATTAATCATCAAATTTTAATGGTTAATGAAAATGCAAATGCATTAAAAAAAAGTAATGCATTATTTGCACCCCTGTTTCCCACTGTTCTAAAAAATGTGCAAGATTAATTTTTCTCTTATGAGAATATTTTCGCATTTTCAGTTCAAAGACCGAACAATTCATCGCCCTCAGTGGGGTCCAATCGAGATAGTATATCCCAGCCGTCTCCTCAGTATATACAAAATACAAGATCAGCCTCGCAAATGCACCAACAGCCGGAAAATTCGACGCAAATAATCGGTACGAAGGATCGTCAAGCGAATATGCGAAATTTCCTGGAAAATGAGAGATCTCGTGATTCGTACGACACGACTGACACGACGAGTCCGAGCGTCACGCCGATGGAAAATAACAGTATTAACGAGACAATCATCGATCTCGATCGTCTTGCGAAACCCAGCAGAATACCGATATTGCGAGGAAAGAATCTCGAGGGTTCGAGCTCGGAAAACGATTCGACGGAAAAATTCGCTTACAGCGGTAACGAGGATCACGAACGTAACAAGCAACAATATGACCCCGCTGATACGCCGACTTCGCCGATAACCGGCAAAAAGTATCGCAGTCCATTGTCCCTGCAATCGCGATTGTCCGATCGTTCGTTGAAAAGACACATCAACAATGGGCATTTCAATGTCGACGATGCAAATTCGCGCAACGCTCCAAACGGGTCGTACGAAGCTCACAACGGTGGTTCCATGATGAAAACGGTGGGTAAAGAGTGCCCTGACATCAACGTCGAATACACGCATGCTAAAGTTATCCCGATGTTGCATGCCGATGATAATTTCGTCAATGTAAATAACGCGAACGACGCGGAAAGGAACGATACGACGACGCGTCGCGAATCATTGGTCGTTTTAGGTACCATTGAAATGACTAGAAACGATTTTGAGGGCTCGAACGAAACGACGAATTCGGAGAGAAAGCCAAGACACAAATGGATGTTCGGACAGCACAAAAACGTTAATGTGGTATGTCATTATACGAATGACTCGAAGAGAACTTGGACGTGCGTTGGTCAGAGTTGGGCAAAGTATACTTGAAAGTACTTCAAGTATCAAGTACAAAGTACCGCGGGTACTTGAAGTACAAAGTACTTGTTACTTGAAGTACTCGTCAGGACGAGTACTTGAAGTACGAGTACTTGAAAGAATCGAGTACCAAGTATCAAGTACTTTTCAAGTTTTCGGGTACGTCTCGTAAATTCTGGTACTTGGGTCATTCCGTGTCAAATCGACCAAGAGTTGGAATCGACCACTTTCAATTTCGATGAGTTTTGGTCAGAAGTTTTCGTTATTAACAAATGTTGTAATTTATTGAAACGATTTTTTAATTTTTGAAACAAAACAACACCATCCTGAAACTTTCAGGATCTTTTAAGATCAATCCAAGGTATTGTATATAAAAAAATGGATCCAAAAATTTAATGTTGATTGTAGATCTACGCGATTTTCGAAAATTCAAAAATTCATATTTTTGAAAAAACAAACCCATCTCTCTGAAAATTTAAGGATCTTTTGAAATTAGTACAAGGTATTATATAAAACATAATTGAATCAAAATTTTAATGGGCAACTTGGATTTTTATGATTTTTGAAAATTCAAAATTCACCCGATTCATCATTTTTCAAAATTTTTTTTTGAATATTTTTTTTTTCATAGCCTCAAGTATACTCTTTAAGGCGAATTGAGAATGATTTTCCGTTGTTTAATAGTATCCGAGATATTTAAAAAATAAACTTGAAAGATTTGAAAAATTGTGAAATTTTGAACTTTGGATAACTTTCGCACAACAATTTTTTAATTTTTTTCCTTTGGTAGAACTTCGTTTTGTTAATGACAAAAACTTCTGGTCAAATTTCATCGAAATTGAAAGGGGTCGATTCCAAATATTGGTCGATTTGACATGGAATGACCCATATTCAAAGGCTTTGCACATGCAACCATCGGCAAGGTACATTCAACAGTACTTGATACATGTACTTGAAAAAAGTACTTCAAGTACAGAAAAGTACTTGAAATTTTCAAGTACAGTACTTCAAGTACAGGAAATACTTGAAAAATGTAAGTACAATACTTGAAGTACTTTTCAAGAACTTTGTACTTGCAAGTACTGTACTTCAAGTACTTGCAAGTACCGAGTACTTTCAAGTACTGCGCAGCTCTGACCTGGGTCATTCCATGTCAAATAGACCAAGAGTTGAAATCGACCCACCTCAATTGCGATGAAATTTGGTCAGAAGTTTTCGATTTTAATAAAACAAAGTTGTACCAAAAGAAAAAAAGTTTTAAAAAAATTTTCGCACGTTACGCGATTCAAAATTACACAATTTTTTAAAAATCTTTCAAGATTATTTTTTAAATATCTCGAAAACTATTGTAGTTACGAAAAAATCGTTTTGGGTTCGTCCGGAAGAGTGGCTGCGAAAAAAAAAATATTCCGAAGGAAATTTTTGGAAAATGATGAATTTTGAGAATTTTGGAGAATTTTTAAAAATCTTGTAAATCGACGATCAACACTAAATTTTTGGTTAAATTTTTTTAATATGATATCTTGGACTGATCTTCGAAGATCCTGAAATTTTCAGGATGATGTTAGCTTTGTTTCAAAAATGTAAATTTTTTAATTTTGGTAAAAAAATTTTTTTTTTACTGAAATTTAAAGATCCTGAAATTCTCAGGATCTTTTAAGATAAGTCCAAGGTATTATATAACAAAAAAATTTAACTAAAAATTCAATGTTTATCGTGGATTGACACGATTTTTACAAATTCAAAAATTCATATTTTTGAAAAAACAAAAAACACCTTTCTGAAAATTTCACGATCTTTTAAGATCAGTCCAAGGTATTATATAAAAAAAATTGAACCGAAAATTTAATGTGGAAAGTGGATTTGCACAATTTTTAAAAATTCAAAATTCTCCAAATTCATCATTTTTCAACATTTTTTTCGGAATATTTTTTGTTACGTAGCCTCAAGTATACTCTTCAAGAACCCAGAACGATTTTTTTCGTAACTATAATAGTTTTCGAGATGTTTAAAAAATAAAATTAAAAGATTTAAAAAATTGTAAAATATTGAATCTTCTGAACTTTCGAAAAAAAAAATCATTTTATTCCTTTAGTAGAACTTTGTTTTATTAAAAACGAAAACTTCTCATCAAATTTCATCGAATCTGAAAGGGGTTGATTCCAACTCTTGGTCGATTTGACATGGAATGACCCATCTGTGTCGGCCGATTTTTTCCTGGAAATTTGTACTTATCATTTAACGAGCTTCCTTTTTTCCTTTCAGTTTACAGAGCTTTGACGTAGGGTACAGTTTAACGTGTCTTCGTTGTAATTGTCGGTGGTATTGAAATTACATTATTTTGGGAAACATCGTAGACTGACTCACGATTATGGCGTTGAAATCGATGCCGGGACGTCGCTTTTGCTTTCTTCGTCGTTTGGAAGGTGGAAATTTTGGAAATCGTCTCTGGGAACCATCTGTATATAAATTATAATAACTGAATTAGTTGATTGGTTAACTGGATTGATTTTTCGTGGTATCAGCTGTTTCAGGTCAATTTTCAACGAGGTGTATTTTCGTTCAATCTTCAATCAATTTCTCAATCGAAAGAAAATCTTTCGAAGGAGAAAATAAAAAAATTAGACGAATATACCGAATTGTTTTTGGAAAAAATCGGTGACTTCATTAAAATTTGTCCCAAAACAGTCGATATTAAAAAAAAAAAAAATCGGTCCAAGTCATGATCAGACATTATTGATTATTCCATAAATATTAAAAGAAACGATTTTCAAATTTTTTTAATGGATTTGACCAGTGTGAAGCATTCGAAGCTTCTTAATACCTCTTTAACATGATTAACTCCTTTCGTACGCTGCGATAATTAGTGTTCATCACAATCCAAGCTGCATACACATTATCGACATTCCTGGCATTCCTGACAAAAGGCGTGAATCAAATGGATAACCGATTTGTCTTTTTGCGATCCATTTTTTTTTGACAGCAAACCTCTGGACACAAAAAATGAAAATTTTGCATATTAACACCAATTCAACCATTTAACTGTGCATAATTTAATTGTCTGAAAAAAAAACATTTTTCAAATACGACCTCTTGATATTTCTATATCTTGTATTCATATTTTTCTTACTCTGTTTGCAGTTGCCAGTTCAAGTGAGGAAAAATCCGGGTCTCGGATTTAGCATCGCGGGAGGAATAGCTGGAGCTGAAACGGTGAGTAATGTCTAGAATTTGTGATTTTTTTTTATTCTGGGAAAAATATTCTTTAACCGTAAAATCTTCAAAGATTTGGTAACAGGCACGTTTTTCGTGTCCGTGACTTTCCAAACTCCAGAATTACGCGTCGACTGGCGTTTAAATTGGTGGGAGTCGAAAAACCTTAAGATCAAAATTCATAATGACCGAAATTCAGAAATTTATGAATTCCAAAAATTAATAATTCGCACATGCATTATATAAAAGCTTAATAAAGGAGTCCTCAGGGTTGCGAATTTTTTAATGAAAAAGTAATGCATTCACCATTACTTTTTTAATGGCTAATGAAATTAATTTCCATTAACCATTAACATTTAATGGTTAATGGAATTTATTTTCGTTAACCATTAAAATTTAATGGTTAATGGATATTATTTTCATTAACCATTAAAATTATTTCCATTAACCATTAAATGTTAATGGTTAATGAAAATGCAATTGCATAAAAAAAAGTAATGCATTAGTTGCAACCCTGCCCAATACAATGAAGTGTGTAATAGAAAAAATTCCATTACCCATGGCTATGTAATGTGTAATGGACAAAACTTTTATTGCAATTCTGGGAATGGGAAAATATAGATGAATAAATTATTGCAATTTTGCATTACATTTTATTGACTTAGGACTTAGATATTCACCTTAAATTCTAAAAAGCATCTATATTATAATTCTAAAAATCTAAGTTCTATCGATAGATTCGTGTTTAGGGGGCAAAAATACATCGATATGAGGCCCGAAAAACAAAAATAATTTTTTTTTTTTTTTTTGCATTTTAGCCAAAATTCAATCGGTTCACTAAAATGGCTGCAATTTATTTTCTAGATAGAATTGCGGCTTGAGCATGAGCTCATTCTCTTCGTAATCGTTCACGCTTCAAAATCCCGTTTGGTTCATCCCATTACGATCGGTTTTCGATTTTTGGCAGATTTTTAAAGTTCAACAATAGATTTTTGTAAATTTTTTAAGGTATACCCCTTTCCATTTTTTTCGGCGATTTTCAAACTGCTCTCATTTCTACAAAAAATTAGTTATCGAGATGAACTTAACGGCATTCTCTAAGTTTGATCACAAGCTTTGCGTACGAAAAACAAATTTTGAAATCGGTTGAACCAAAGTGAAGTTATGAGCACTTGAAATTTCGCTATTTTCAGGTTTTTGAAAATAGGCCCAAAATTGAGCAAAACAGTTTTTTATCGAAATTCATGAAAATTTTGATTTTTTGAAAAAACTATTGATAGATTCGTGTTTAGGGGGCAAAAATACATCGATATGAGGCCCGAAAAACAAAAATAATTTTTTTTTTTTTTTGCATTTTAGCCAAAATTCAATCGGTTCACTAAAATGGCTGCAATTTATTTTCTAGATAGAATTGCGGCTTGAGCATGAGCTCATTCTCTTCGTAATCGTTCACGCTTCAAAATCCCGTTTGGTTCATCCCATTACGATCGGTTTTCGATTTTTGGCAGATTTTTAAAGTTCAACAATAGATTTTTGTAAATTTTTTAAGGTATACCCCTTTCCATTTTTTTCGGCGATTTTCAAACTGCTCTCATTTCTACAAAAAATTAGTTATCGAGATGAACTTAACGGCATTCTCTAAGTTTGATCACAAGCTTTGCGTACGAAAAACAAATTTTGAAATCGGTTGAACCAAAGTGAAGTTATGAGCACTTGAAATTTCGCTATTTTCAGGTTTTTGAAAATAGGCCCAAAATTGAGCAAAACAGTTTTTTATCGAAATTCATGAAAATTTTGATTTTTTGAAAAAACTATTGATAGATTCGTGTTTAGGGGGCAAAAATACATCGATATGAGGCCCGAAAAACAAAAATAATTTTTTTTTTTTTTTGCATTTTAGCCAAAATTCAATCGGTTCACTAAAATGGCTGCAATTTATTTTCTAGATAGAATTGCGGCTTGAGCATGAGCTCATTCTCTTCGTAATCGTTCACGCTTCAAAATCCCGTTTGGTTCATCCCATTACGATCGGTTTTCGATTTTTGGCAGATTTTTAAAGTTCAACAATAGATTTTTGTAAATTTTTTAAGGTATACCCCTTTCCATTTTTTTCGGCGATTTTCAAACTGCTCTCATTTCTACAAAAAATTAGTTATCGGGATGAACTTAACGGCATTCTCTAAGTTTGGTCACAAGCTTTGCGTACGAAAAACAAATTTTGAAATCGGTTGAACCAAAGTGAAGTTATGAGCACTTGAAATTTCGCTATTTTCAGGTTTTTGAAAATAGGCCCAAAATTGAGCAAAACAGTTTTTTATCGAAATTCATGAAAATTTTGATTTTTTGGAAAAACTATTGATAGATTCGTGTTTAGGGGGCAAAAATACATTGATATGAGGCCCGAAAAACAAAAATATTTTCTAGATAGAATTGCGGCTTGAGCAAGAGCTTATTCTCTTCGTAATCGTTCACGCTTCAAAATCCCGTTTGGGAAATTGGGAAAAATTTTTTTTCATCGGTTCTATACTTGTCGGTCATAATTACGTCGATTGCTGAAAAAAAAAAAAATTCGATACGCCCTTATGGCTTTCGACACCCACTCGGAAAGCCATAAGGGCGTATAAAAAAAAAAAAAATTGGGAAAATTTTTTTTTCATCGGTTCTATACGTTTCGGTCATAATTACGTCGATTCCTGAAAAAAAAAATTCGATACGCCCTTATGGCTCCCGGATGCCATAAGGGCGTAAAAGAGGTGATAAGCCCTTATGGCAGCATTAACGCGATATGTCAAAATTCCGAAAATTTAAATACCGAACTGAAAGTACAAAATTACTGGGATAGCGATTGCTCAAAATACCGAATGTTCAAAATATCGAATGGTCAAAATAGCGACTGATCAAAATATCGACTGATCAAAATTGTAGGCACCAGAAATGGACGAGCATTTCTGGTGGCATTTATTGGGGTTATATTTCGGGATTTTCAGTTTCTGTATTTTGAACTATCGGATCTTTTAGTATCGATAGATTGATGTTCGGAATTTATGTCCATCGTGATAATGCCTGTTTGGAAATGAGGTATTTTGGAATTTGAATCTGCTGTTTTCATACAATTTGCATTTAGCTATGTTTGCTGATGTCAAATCTGAAAAAAACTTTTTGGTATAAACATGCTTTGCATATTTGCATAAATTGTGAAAAAGTAATATAACATTATGGTTTTTTGGGAATTTTAAATTATGATTGACAAACTATTCGTTGGTAATGGTATTCGGGTATCCGATTTTCTGAATTTCGGTCATTATGAATTTTGATCTTTAGGTTTTTCGATTCCCACTCCATTAAATTAATCTTTGATGGTAGTGGGATTAATGAAAACTACAACAACAAAAAATGTCAACAGGGAATAATCGTGACAAAAGTGAATCCCGATGGACCTGCTCAAGGGACGCTGCGTCCAGGTGACAAAATACTCGAGGTCGACGGTATAGACTTTACAAAATCGGATCACAACAATGCTGTTGCTGTTTTGCGATCGACGGGAGCCATTGTTTCCATGATGATAAGCAGGCATCAATGAAACAAAATTCTTCGTTACGAATCCACAATTACCTAATTCCCAATTAATTCTAGAATTCGTATTTTGATGTCAAGCCTTTCGTTGAGCAACTTTTGCCGATTATAATTCCGAGTATCGATCCTGCTCTGCATTTTTTCATTGTACGCTGAGGCTGCTAATTTTTTTTTTTTTTTATTTATCAAAGATCATAAGAGTGATTCCACGTCAAATCAGCAAGTCAAAAAAATCGATGTCTCCGATCATATTCTCGATATTTCCCTGTGTTCTCTATCCTGAAAAAACATTGCTGTTAAATGGCTAGCCCAAAAAAAAATTATTCGTACGAGTTATGATTTTTTGAAAATTGCGTACTTTTAACGACTCGAAAAACAACTTTTTTGCTTTTGCGTATAACTTCGCCGGATTTTGGAACTCGAGAATTTCACTTCGAGAAATCGAAATTGTATTCAAAACTCTTCAAAATGAGCACAAAGTAATCTCACTTGGTACATTTATGACGCCACAATCGTAAAAACTACGTTTTTTCGAAAATCAAGAATAACTGAAAAACCTCATTTTTAAAAAATCTGAAAAACTCATATTAAATTTTTACGACGAAAAATCCATATTTCTGTGGAGTTTGAACTAGTTCTGACCAATAGATTTTGAATTATTGATCAATTTCATCTTTTTGGAAATCAGTTTCAGCTATTTTGGGACATTCAGGTTCTGACTTTAGGTTTTCTGAGAATTTCGTCAATAAAATCGAGCGTCATTGTTTCAAAAAATTATAAAACAATTTATTTACAATTCTTTGGGATCCATCTCCATCGAATGATGATAATATTTACGAATAATTGCTTTTTCTGCAACTTTAGGTCTAAAGTTGCGATTGTTTAAATTGTAAAAAATTATAAAACAATTTATTTATTATTCTTTGAGATCCATCTTTATTAAATATTATCATCATGTGATGGAGATGGATCTCAAAGAATTGTAAATAAATTGTTTTATAATTTTTTGAAACAATGACTATCGATTTTATTGAGGAAATTCTCAGAAAACCTCAAGTCAAAACCTAAATGTCCCAAAATAGCTGAAACTGATTTCTAAAAGATAAAATTGATCAATAATTCAAAACCTATTGGTCAGAACTAGATCAAACTCCACAGAAATATAGATTCTTTGTCGTAAAAATTTAATATGATTTTTTCAGATTTTTAAAAAATGAGATTTTTCCGTTATTTTTTATTTTCGAATAAACGAAATTTAAAGATTGTGTCGTCATAAATGCACCAAATGAGGTTAATTTGTGCTCATTTTGAAGGATTTTGAATTCTCGAAATCTCGAATTCCAAAATCCGGCGGAGTTATGCGCAAAAGCAAAAATGTTGTTTTTCGCGTCGTTATAGAAGTGCGCAATTTTCAAAAAATCATAACTCGTACAAATAATTTTATTTTGGGCTAGCGATTTAACAGCAATGTTTTCTCGCGATAGAGAACACAGGGAAAATATCGAGTGTATGATCGGAGACATTGATTTTTTTGACCTGCTGCTTTGACGTGGAATCACTCATTACTGAACTCGGGAAGAAGTATCCATCGATTAACGATTCTTCCAGTATTCCATAATTTCCTTTGAACATTCGAGCAATAATGATGAATCTGAAAAAAAAGAAAAATATTAGTCGATAGAAGTCACGGTTATAAAAATTATCGTGTCATTTCGATACTCATCGCAAATATCGCTGTAACATCCGATTCATGAATTCTAGAAATAATTCGATGTCCACAATCCCGAGATTATCACAAAATCATTCACGAAGGATTCACAAATGTCGACGGAAATATTTCAAAGCGCACGTTGAAGGCACAAATCCATCGTCTAGACTGAGTAGAATTACTTTTCGTTAGATGTCGTTATTCTCATCGAATTTACGAAATCAAAAAAAAAAGGGAAATAAACAAAACGTTTTACCTTGTCTTCGCGTGACTTGTTATCGAAGTGATATATATTTTTTTTGTTTCAAGTGACATTTCGATCCACACGACCAACTGAAGCAAACGAGAAAACGTATACACTGTGACCTCGATTCTTGGAACCTCGATCTTTGCAATTGCAGCGTAGTGGGAGAAGCGCCAATCGCGTCAGGCCGCCGTCAGCCACCAGCGGCGCAGAGACGGTTCTGCGCAATGTGCGCACCCCCACTTCTTGCAAGAGGCGGTCCCGCACAATTCCGATTATCGAGGTCGCAGTGTAAATGGCAGCGGATCGTTAGAACGTACACGAGCTTCAGCTAAAATCGTTCCAAAGTTGTCTGTTAATCGTGAGTGAAACGTTTTGGCTGGTAAATTAGATAGAGCGAGATTTAAAAAAAAAAAAAAATGTGTTGTCTGTTAGAGAACTTTTCTGTTTTCACTTGATAGTTGATTTTTATTTCCTTCTGCAAATTCTTTTTCATCTTTGTGTCCAGTTGAATGAAATCTTTACGCACACTTTATCCTCCTCCTAAGCACGATCGTGCGTGTCACGAGAAAAAGAGAGAGAAATATGAACTTGAATTATCGTGGGAATAATCTCCATCGTTTCTCTCTGATCGTGTCAGCTGACATTGTGCCAGGAACAAAAAATATTTATTAACAATATACTGTAAGAAGTAAACAAAATACAAAAAATATATATATATGGACATATATACACGACAAGAATTTATATGATATAGTTATTCGGATTAAGATGTAGAAAAAAAAGGAAAGATATTCTTCTATGTGCCGTACTTTTACCGAATATAATGTTATACACGTATCGCACTGTTATCAACGGTATAGATACTTTATGACTGGTTACAATAATTTAGAGAATCAGATATTATGGCTTTGTACGTTTTTATTTTTATTCGCTCAATATTCATAAGTTTTTTTTCATTTATTTAATTGATTTATTATTATTTTTTTTATTGTTTCATATTCGCTTGGATCGGTTGTTAAGGGCACGTGATTTTATATGCATATATTTATAACAGAGTGAAGATATTTTAAACTTTATTTTTTAATTTTCAGTCTCATGTCTTTTATATATTTCTTTTGATGAAAAAAAAATTCTCGCAAATGCGGTAGACCAACGAAAAGTGAATAGAGATTTCGGATGTTTGGGATTTATTTTTTTCTTACTCGGTAATCTTTTTTATTAGGCGTAGTTACACGAAATAAAATTATATTATCAAAGAAGTTATGACCAAAATACCAAAAAAAAGAGCGGTTTTTTTGTTAATTTAATATGTTTCGAACGTGTGATAAAAAAAATTTCAAAATTTAACAGGAAGTCTTTTGATGGGTACTAAAGAATATTTAAAAAATTGAGGAAATAAAAAGTTTTTCAAACTCTCCGATTTGGGATGGAACGTCCCATATATTCAATGGTCGTTCGGCTGAAAAAGCTGTATTTGATTTCGCCTATGTTCATAAATTCAGCATATAAAAATTATTAAAAAATGAGAATTTTTTAAAAATATTTGCGAGGATTTTTTCACTCTCAAGAAGAAATATACGTCGAGGGTGAGACTCGTTGAAAAAAATATATATTGCCACTCCAATCTTTATTCAACTTGCCATTAGAACACATTTTATTGGTATTTATTGTTTTCTTAAATATTTTTTTGTAAGCACTTATCCAATTGACGCGTTTCGAAGAGCATTTTTTTTTTCTCTCTGAAAGATATAGAAACTTTAGAGCCACGTGCATAAATGTTGTAGACAATTGACGCGTCAACTGCCATTGGAAAAAAAAAAGAACAAACAAATTAATGTATTCTTTCTTGTCTCAGCGCACATGCGTTTATTTGCCAATATTTATATATAATGAGCGCGCGCACGCTGGTTAAAAAAAAAAAAAAAAGAAAAAATCCAGAAGAAAAAAAGGGTTTTTTTTCTTCTCGATTGTGCGAGACACACCTAAACGGACCGTAGATTTCTCGATTACGGCAGTACCTTAAATAGGATAATCCGAATAATTGTCGAAACTCTCTGAACAATTTTTTTGGCATGCCTTTTTGTAGTCAAGAGCGTCGAATTTAGAGCGACATCGATATTCCAAAAAAAAAAAAAGAATCGTGCCTGGCAGTGACAAAAAATGTCGCGCATCGTCTGCTCAGATGGAAAAAAACAATTATTTCGATCATCCTATTGAATATCACTCGTAATATCGAGTGAGGCAAAAACTATGAGACTAACATTGAATGAAATTCTTACGCTTCACTTCGGAATATAAATTTTACATCACACAACAAAAATCAGCGTTATTCACTGTCAACGGTGTTCGCATTATTTATACATTAAGGGCTTACACACGCCTAGGGCGAAAATTATGTAAGAAAAAATTTTCTCATTCATCAAAATGCATTTTCATTTAACAATTATTACGCATATCTAAAAACTTATGACTATATTCTGTGAAATCTTGATTCGATCATTTTTTTTAAATTAATTTTTTTATCGTGTTTCCATGAGACATTTTTTAAATGTAGATACGAATAGAGTTTTACTTTAAATTAGAAGCTCAAATCTGCGTCTGTACAGAACAAGTGTAAAAATTTTGCTATTTTTCACAAAATCGCAATAATTTAAATAACATCGTTTTTGTTAAATGAACAGAAAAAAATGTGACCGTTGCTGAAAGAATGCTACTCGATTCGATTTACCGGAGAACATTTTTTTTGTTTTTATTATTATTATTAAGAATCATTTTCTATTTCCGCGCCAATTCTTATTCGACCTTCCGACTGCAAATGTTTGATTTTTAGTAATTTATTTATAATATTTTTACGATAGTATTTTCGACGAAAAGTATTTTTGAAAAATGGATTTTTCGGCTAAACCTAGGTGTATGTAACCCCTTCGTTGCTGTTGCGAATCATCGGGCTAAACGTGCAAACGAGATGATCGTAAAAATTTCGACAATTTTACGTACGATTTTATTAGCAGATGAATTTTTTATGATCAGTCGCTTGACATTAGCAGGACGATTTATTTTTCGACTCATTAAAACGCAGCTCGAGTATTCACGAAATAAAATGGACGTGAAGTTCCGAACGTTCGGATGAACGAAAAATCGACAAATTTATTATTTTAATGAACAATTTTAGGACCAGGGTTGCGAAATTTTTAATGAAAAAGTAATGCATTAACCATTACTTTTTTAATGGCTAATGAAATGAATTAACCATTAAATTTTAATGGTTAATGGAAATTTTGTTCATTAACCATTAAAATTTAATGTTTAATGGAAATTATTTTCATTAACCATTAAAATTTAATGGTTAACGGAAATTATTTTCATTAACCATTCAAATTTAATGGTTAATGGAAATTATTTTCATCGACCATTAAAATTCAATGGTTAACGGAAATTATTTTCATTAACCATTAAAATTTAACGGTTAATGGAAATTATTTTCATTGACCATTAAAATTTAATGGTTAATGTAAATTCTTTTCATTAACCATTAAAATTTAATGGTTAATGGATATTATTTTCATTAACCATTAAAATTTAATGGTTAATGGAAATTATTTTCATTGACCATTAAACTTTAATGGTTAATGGAAATTATTTTCATTAACAATTAAAATGTAATGGTTAATGGTTCATGAAAATGCAATTGCATTAAAAAAATTAATGCATTATTTACAACCCTGCCCATTACAATGTAGTGTGTAATAGAAAAAATTTCCATTACCCATTGCAATGTAATGTGTAATGGACAAAACTTTGATTGCAATTCTGGGAATGGGAAAATATAGATGAACAAATTATTGCAATTTTGCATTACATTTTATTGACTTAGGACTTAGATTTTCAGGTACCTTTAATTCTAAAAAGCATCTATATTATTATTGCAATGTAATGTGTAATGGACAAAACTTTGATTGCAATTTTGGGAATGGAAAAATATTGATGAATAAATCATTGCAATTTTGCATTACATTTTATTGACTTAGGACTTAAATTTTCACCTCAAATTCTAAAAAGCATCCATATTATAATTCTAAAAATCTAAGTTCTAAGTCAATAAAATGTAATGCAAAACTGCAATAATTTATTCATCTATATTTTTCCATTCCCAAAATTGCAATCAAAGTTTCGTCCATTACACATTACATTGCAATGGGCAATGGAATTTTTTTCTATTACACACTACATTGTAATGGGCAGGGTTGCAAATAATGCATTACTTTTTTTAATGCAATTGCATTTTCATTAACCATTAAATTTTAATGGTTAATGAAAACAATTTCCATTAAATTTTAATGGTTAATGAAAAGAATTTCCACTAACCATTAAATTTTAATGGTTAATGAAAATAATTTCCATTAACCATTAAAATAATTTCCTATAACCATTAAACGTCAATGGTTAATGAAAATGCAAATGCATTAAAAAAAGTAATGCATTATTTGCAAACCTGTTTGGGACTTTTTTGACCCTAGGGAATTAATTCTTAGAAAATCTTTGAATTTTTTAAATTATTATTTACCAACTATTCGTAAGCTCTTGTAATTTTCGGAGCTTCAATTACATGAAATAAACGGAAAGCCTGCTGACGATACGCAACAGCTCATTAATATAGGAACAAAAATCGTTGAAAAACGTGTATTTTCCTCTCTCGTATTTTCCACGACAAATTTACTCACTAAGCACGTAATATCGACTAGAAAAAAATAATTCAAGCGATTATACAGAACACACGAGTGTATGGAAAAAAAAAATGTAATCATCGTTGTAATACTAAATACTACGGAGAGAACTAGGCCGAGAAACACTATAAACTCTGTCACCAAATTTCGAAGGAAATTTCCTCGTTCGTCGCGATTAGACTTGACATTCTAAAACTATAATGTATAGAAATCGATGAAGCAATATGATACTCGAATCACGATTGATTGTTTATACAAAGTGTGTGTTTATAAAGTTTCGGAAGAAAAAAAAATATTCTAAAAACAACAACAAAATCTGCCTGATAGTAATATCAATGAAATCATCGGTTTTTCTACTTTTCTCTGTACACGAAATTACACGCACCTTTGTGTAAGCATATGTAATGTTCAATGTAGATCCCTAGTCATACAGAAGTGGTTTTTTTTTCGTTTTTTTTTCTGCGAGAATGATTTTAACGTTTAACAAAGTCCGACTGTAAGTGTAAATCAACGTATATTTATTGTGTGTGTATTCTCTTGATAAATCAAACCCGAGAATGTTCAACGGTGATATTTCTTCATAAAAAAAAAATGTTTCATTAACGTACCTTGTCGAAACATTAAATATTCGCGCTGCACAAAATCTTTTTGGTGTTTCGATCGAGCCCGTAAACACGCGAGAAGATCTCATTAAAAAAAAAAAATAATAATAGACGATAAGCAGATGAACAAAATCTGAGATTTTTTTTCCAAATTTCAGACCATCTTGATGATACAATTGCGAAGCGAGAGAGTGAGAGCGTAAGGCAAAGTACGGATTAGATTGTAAATACATAATATGATAATTATTCAAGGACCACGTATATGAAACAAACAAAAAAAACAAAAAAAAATGGACGTACGTTGTTTCTACTTCTCCTACTCCAACTAAACAGACTGACTATATACCTTTTCGATGATTTGTAATATCTAAATAAGTAATAACGTAGCAACGTGTTCAGTGAAAAATTAAAAGAAAAAATAAAATATCGGTCATTCCATGTCAAATCGACCAAGAGTTGGAATCGACCCCTCTCAATTTCGATGAAATTTGGTCAGAAGTTTTCGTTTTCAATGAAACAAAGTTCTACCAAAGGAAAAAGAATTGAAATGTTTTTTTTTTCGAAATTTATGCAAAATTTCACGATTTTTCAAATCTGTCAAGTTTATTTTTTAAATATCTTGAAAACTATTATAGTTACGAAAAATCGTTCTGAATTAGTTTAGAAGAGTATACTTGGAGCTACGAAAAAAAAAATATGCCGGAATTTTTTTTTGAAAAATGATGAATTTGGAAAATTTTGAATGTTCAAAAATCGTAAAAATCCAAGTTCCATATTTTATATTTGGTTTCATTTTTATTAATATAATACCTTGTACTGATCTTAGAAGATCCTGAAATTTTCAGAGAGGTGTTTTTTTTTGTTTCAAAAATATAGATTGTTGAATTTTTAAAAATCGTGCAAATCCACGATAAACATTAAATTTTTTGTTACATTTTTTTAATATAATACCTCGTTCTGATCTTAAAAGATCCTGAAATTTTCAGGATGGTGTGTTTTTGTTTCGAAATGAAATTTTTTTTGAATTTTGGTCAAAATTTGTTTTTTTGTTTTTCCTCTAAATTAAGTGAAGTTGAGCAACCATGTAATTCTGTAATCTTGAACAGTAAAAATTTCAGGATCTTTTAATACCAGCAAAGGTGTTATATAAAAAAAATTAAACCAAGAATTTAATATTGATCGTGGATTTGCACGATTTTTAAAAATTCAAAAATTTATATTTTTTAAACATAAAAAAACACCTCTCTGAAAATTTCATGATCTTATAAGATCAGTACACGGTATTATATAAAAAAAATTAAACCAAAAATAAAATATGGAACTTGGATTTTTACGATTTTTGAACATTCAAAATTCTCCAAATTCATCATTTTTCAAAAAAAAATTTCGGAATATTTTTTTTCGTAGCCCCAAGTATACTCTATAAAACTAATTCAGAACGATTTTTCGTACCTATGATAGTTTTCAAGATTTTTAAAAAATAACTTTGACAGATATGAAAAATTGTGAAATTTTGAATTTTGCATAACTTTCGAAAAAAAAATTTCAATTTTTTTTCCTTTGGTAAAACTTTGTTTTATCGAAAACGAAAACTTCTGACCAAATTTCATCGAAATTGAAAGAGGTCGATTCCAACTCTTGGTCGATTTGACATGGAATGACCCATATATATATATATAACGATTTAACAAAACAAATAAAATAAATGATAAAGAATACACAGACGAGCAAACGCACGACACATGTGAAATTTGTGAAATGGAAAAATACAAATGAATATATAAGTGTAAATAAATAAGCAGGTGAAAGAGAATAATGTTTTTGTTTTTCTTCACACTTCGTTTCATTTATAAAAATTTTTTTTTTTTTGCGTAGGTCGGATATTACGTTTACAAGGATTTTTATTGCCGAGTAATAAAAAAAAAGCAAACCGATTTTCATAGTATTCATAGAAGTAAATGAGACGGATTTTCCAAAAAGTGTTTCCAACAATTTGAAAATTTGGCCATTGTTACTCCGTCGACGACACGATGATCCGCCGCCCAACTCACAGACAAAATATCCGATCCAATTACATTTTGGTTCGCGTCGAAACGAGGCAATTTTTGAATTTTTCCAACAGCGCCGATTACTATCTGAGGTGGAAGTATCACTGGTTTTGTGTACGTACCGCCAACCTGTTGATTATTTTGCGAAATTTATTAATACAATGTTCCATGATAACAGTGTTGGGCAGCAGTAAATTACATGGTGTAATTAATTACATTTCCATTACATCTGTAATTTGTAATTTAAAAAAATTACTAATTACAATTGTAATTTGTAATTGAAACGAAATCCATTACCCATTACAATTGTAATTTGTAATTGAACCGAAATCCATTAACCATTACAATTGTAATTTGTAATTGAACAGAAATCCATTAACCATTACAATTGTAATTTGTAATTGAACCGAAATTCATTAACCATTACAATTGTAATTTGTAATTGAACCGAAATCCATTAACCATTACAATTGAAATTTGTAATTAAATCGAAATCCATTAACCATTACAATTGTAATTTGGATTATACCGAAATCCATTAACCATTACATTTTTAAACTATAATTAACCCGATATCGATCAATCATCACAATTAAAAAATGTAATTCAACCGAGATCCATCAACCAGTACAATTTTCAATTGCAATTAAACTGAAATCCATTAACCATTACAATTTTAAACTGTAATTAAACTGAAATTCATCAGCCATAATAATTTAAAAATGTAGTGAAACCGAAATCCATCAACCATTACAATTTTTAATTGTAATTAAACCGTACAGAAACGAAATAATTATATGCATCGGTTACTTTTAATTATTTTGTATCTGGACGGTTTAATTACAATTAAAAATAGTAACGGTTGATCGATTTCGGTTTAATTGCATTTTCAAATTGTAATGGCTGATGAATTTCGGTTCAATCACAGTTTAAAATTATAATGATTAATGGATTTCAGTTTAAATACAATTAAAAATCGTAATGGTTGATGGATATCGGGTTAATTACAGTTTAAAAATTTAATGGTTAATGGATTTTGGTTTAATTACAAATTACAATTGTAATGATTAATGAATTTCGGTTTAATTACAAATTACAATTATAATGGTTATTGGATTTCGGTTTAATTACAAATTACAAATTGTAATTTGTAATTAATTAATTACAAATTCGCACAACACTGCATGATTTTGCACTGCATGATCAATTTTCGTTTCAACTCTAAACTCAATTTATAAATTTATTAAGCATGAGAATTTTTAATTTTTCAAACAATTCTCTTATTTCTAATATTGATGGGATTATATTCATGTTATAAAAAATATTATAGTATTGTTTATAATATTCATAAAATTTAATAAAATAATTTCTAATAATTATGATTAATTAATTCAGAAATGTATCAACTCAGAAATTAATTTTTCCTGTTTTTTCATTATTGCTTGAAGGAAAGTGTTCGGAATAAAATAAATAAATAAATGCAATTCAATATTACCACTCCTATGTTTGACAAAGAACATGTTCCGCCGGATATGTCGTTCAACGATAACGATGACTTTTTTCCGAGCTCCTGAAGTCTGTTCAATTCTTTCGCAATTTCAACGATACTGAGATTCTGAACATTTTTAATATTAGGCACGACCAGTCCTTCCGGTGTGGCCATCGCCAGGCTAATATTGTGTTCCTCAAAGATCTTCAGAGTCCGCGAATTTTCGTCCACGCAAGCGTTCAAGCGAGGATATTCGTGAAGTGCTTTGGACACCGCTTTTATGAAGAACGGCATAAAGCTCATTGAGATTCCTCGTTCCTTCAGATAATCTTTCACCTCGTTCCTGTAACTCACGAGTTTCGTGACGTCGCACTCATCGCTATAGACGAAATGGGGTATGCTCTGAAAAAAAAATGTTAACATTGAAACAAGTTATATTATAACAGGGTTGCGAAATTTTTAATGAAAAAGTAATGCATTAACCATTACTTTTTTAATGGCTAGTGAAATTTAATGGTTAATGGAAATTATTTTCATTGACCATTAAAATTTAATAGTTAATGGAAATTATTTTCATTAACCATTAAAATTTAATGGTTAATGGAAATTATTTTCATTGACCATTAAAATTTAATAGTTAATGAAAATTATTTTCATTAACCATTAAAATTTAATGTTCAATGGAAATTATTTTCATTAGCCATTAAAATTTAATGATTAATGGAAATTACTTTCATTGACCATTAAAATTTAATGGTTAATGGAAATTATTTTCATTAACCATTAAAATTAAATGGTTTGCGGAAATTATTTTCATTAACCATTACAATTCAATGGTTAATAGAAATTATTTTCATTGATCATTAAAATTTAATGGTTAATAAAAATAATTTCCATTAACCATTAAATTATTTCCAATAACCATTAAACGTTAATGGTTAATGAAAATGCAAATGCATTAAAAAAGTAATGCATTATTTGCAACCCTGTATTATAATAACAACCAAGATTTCTGCATCTGCATTTTTTATTTCCGCTTGAAACTGAATATTACTGAATTACTGAATAATATTTGTTGTTGATAAGCTTTTTCATTCATTTTGTTTTTCTTTTATATGAGAATTCATTGTAGTTTTTTTTTTTTTTAATATTAATTTAACAGCAAGCTCCGTCTAATTTGCAATTGGCGGTAAATTTCCTATCAAAATAACGTTTGAAGACGATAAAAATAAAAAAAAAAAATTTTTGCTCAATTTTGTCCCAATTGTAAAAAACCTCGAAATAGCGACATTTCAAGTGCTTCGTAACTTTATTTTGGTTTTACTGATTCTAAAATTTCTTTTTCGTAGTTAAAAGTTGTCACTGAACTTAGAAAATGGCATTCGCTTCATTCCGACAACTTGTTTTTGTAGAAATGAGAGCACTTCGAAAATTGCCGAAAAACTGGAAAGGTATGCAAAAATTTGCAAAAATCGATGGTCGAACTTTAAAAATCTGCCAAAAATCGAAAAGTCATCGGAATCGGATGAACCAAGCGTGGTTTTGAAGCTTGAACAATTACGAAAAGAATGAGCTCGTGTACAAGCTGCAATTCTATGTAAAAAATAAATTACAGCCATTTTGGTAAACCGATTGAATTTTTGCCAAAATGCCAAAAAAAATTTTTTTCTTCTTCGGGCCTTGTATCGATGTATTTTTTCCTCCTGCACACGAATCTATCAATAGTTTTTTTTCAAAAAATCAAAATTTTCATGAATTTTCATTGAAAAAAAAAATTTCGACATTTTCCCTGCTTTTCTCACGAATAAATTTGCAGAAATCTTGAGGGTCATTGTATTATAACAACATTCGATTATAATTTCATTGCAATCGATCTACAAAAAAATAGTTTAGTTATTTTTGTAAAATATTGAAACAAATGACGAGTCAATTACATTCTCGACCGAATAAATCATTTGCACAAAAAATTGCCCACAAAGAAATTGCTCTCTCAGTAGAAAATTTTCAAACAAAAGCCTTCTTTCTGGAATTTCAAAAATCAATAATTCGCAACAAATCTAATTTGTAAGATCGACAAAAAAAAAAAAAATTACAACTAATTTTGTGCAATAAATCTGAATCTTGAAATAAAAAATTTCCATCGCAACTTTGTCCAACTCTTTGCGAGAACAATCCATTGAATAATTGATACTTTCATTGGCTTTGTATCTACATTCTGTTGCGACGAAATGTATCGTATAAAATGTGTTTGATCGTCGTGCATGAATAATTCGTCAATTCGCTTAATATTTTCAAGGACTCACGAGTGACTGAGTCATCGATTTCCACATGTGTTTTTCGTAACCTTTGAGAGGAACATCGGTGCCAACATTGTTACTCGTATTGGCAATTATTTTACCAATAATATTTTCCCCAGACTCGGACGAGACAGAAAAATCGTTCGTTTTTTTGGATTTTTTTTCCAAATACAAGAGCACGTCCTCTTTGAGAATTCTACCGGCTTTTCCGGTAGCAATGACGTCACGAAGGTCAATTTTATTTTCCCAAGCAATACGACGAACCGCCGGAGTCGTCAGAAATTTTTTCGATCCTTCGGCATCGTCATTGCTCGTCTCACTGTTAACAACCGCGAGATGAACATTTGGCTTGCTTGTTGCTGCTAAATTTTCACCGGCTTCGGTTCTTATTTTATCATCGGTTATGACATCAGGTACATCGTCGATGAGCTCGATATCGACAAGGGCATCGCCCACCAGCGCTGTGTCGTCCGTCTTATAATGAAGTGTCCTGACATGACCGTCGTAACGACTCGTTATCGTGACCGACGCCTTGTCACTCTGAACCTCGCATATCTCGTCGAATTGTGCGACCTTGTCACCCGGTGAAACGAACCTGAAAAAAAATGTTCCGATGATCAGACAAAAGACATGAAACATCGTGAGTTATTTCAGAATTGGGAAATTGGGAATGTTAAAAATGGTGCGAATTGAATAATTGATACTTTTATCGCCAGGTATCGAAACACTGGAAAATGGATAAAATTCCATTAGCCATTACCAAAATAATGGATAAGGTGTCTCCGATTATTGAAGAGCTAAGGATCTGGGGATTGAATTCGGTGAGAAAAAAAAATATTGAATCAAGAAAAACAGTATGGCGATCGAATTTGGCTTCCTCGTAAAGGAAGCTTTGTTAACTATTGAAAAATATTAGTAATCAATGTGCAAGTTCGATCGATTTTCGCCAAATTTGATAGCGAATAACATTGATAGCTGTACTGGCTCTTCACAATATTTCATTGCTATATCTACAAAATCTCAAAAGTTATAGCGTTTACGCTTCTTTCATAGAAATTAAAAATTTGATAAAAATTTTATCATTCGATCGATTCTCGCCAAATTTAATGTAGGACATCCTCGATAGCTATATTAGCTCAGTGTAAAGTTTCAGTGCAATATCTTAAAAATTGCACAAGTCAGAGCGTTTAGGATATTTTTCAAAAAATTCAAAATTTCATAAAATTTTAAGGCCTCGATCGATGTTTGCCAAATTTAATAGCAAACAACCTCGATAGCTATATTAGCTCTGTGCAAAGCTTCAGTGCAATATCTTAAAAATTGCACAAGTTAGAGCGTTTAGGCTATTTTTCAAAAAATTCAAAATTTCATAAAATTTTAATCCCTCGATGGATTTTCGCCAAATTCAATACCAAACAACCTTAATAGCTATACTAATTCTGTACAAAGTTTGAGTGTAATATCTTGAAAATTGCAGAGGTTAGAGCGTTTACGCCATTCTTACAAAAACGAAAAAAGTCGATAAAATCTGAACACCCGTTATAATTAAAACAATTTTTTTCATAATGAAGAGCAATTCGTGCTCGACAAGTGTGCCAAATTTCAGCTTGATATCTCGAAGCTTTTTCGAGTTATTAATGATTTACATCTGAAACTCAGGATACACACACACACACATACACACACACATCCATCCGGACATTTTTTCTGAATATGATTTCTCGATGTTTTAAGACATTTTGAACATATTGGCATAAAAATCGCGAAAAAAATGTTTTCATGAAAACAAAGCTTCCTTTATGAGGAAGTAAAACCATCGCTTTCATGTTCGAATGATACTTTGATATTTTTACTTTCGAAAAATCACCCTTTAAATTATTTTTAAATGATTTCAAATGAAAAAAAAAGAATAACAATGTGAAGCATGCAAATGTCCCAATTATTGAACACCGGAAGTGCCTACGTCCCTAATATTGAACAGGCATGTCCCAGTTATTGAACACTCTCGAGAATTCTTTTTCCGTTCTGAAAATATTATTTTGGGTACAATATTAAGAAATAAAAGCAAAATCAAACAATTGAATAATCTTTTATTAATCATGTAAAAATACAAAAATATATATTTAGTCTCTTTTGACAGGTTTTTGGTTAATTCGCATTTGGTTTATTTTTGCTTTTCAACTCGAACTTTATTTTATTTTTATTTTCAGCTTCCTCGTTTTTATGTTCTGTTTTTGTTTGATTTTGTCGCAGCTTTCTTGTTTTTCGACTCGAACTGTATTTTCTTTTTATTTTTAGCTTCCTCTTTTTTGATGTTCTTTATATTTCTTCTTTTCTTTTTATGTTTATTGCACGAAAATACAAATAACAAATATATTTGACGATCTTAGAGTTATTATTAAAAGAATAAAGGTAAGTTTATTCAGGAACCTACAGTTTTTGTTTGAATAAATCAGATTCACACGATCTGTCACATGTTAACTGTCTCGATGTTTTTATGGGTTTAATGACGCCATCTTGGAGAATTCGAGTGTTCAATAATGGGGACACACTGCATTTTCTATGTCTCAATGATCGAACACTGTATTTTTTAACAAATAATTAATTAAATTTTTTTTTTAATTGTTATTTGTAAGAAATTTTCTGAGGAACCTGAAACGCCTTTACTTTTTGAGATGCGACAGTTTTTGAATTTTTTATGCCCTTACGCATGAAGCGGCGCGTCTTAGCAAAAACGATAAGCACTTACCACGAGACGTCAAATCGAGTCACCGTTGCTGATTAAATATATTTTTTTCTCTATTAATTAAAGCTTTTTTTGCACAAGGAAGGTAACATTTCGATAGCTAAAAGTTCCATACATGTGTTTCAATAATTGGGACCTGTTCAATAATTGGGACATTTACCTTAATGGATAAATTTTGATGGGATCCATCATCAGAATAATGGACATAGGGTAGAATTCCATTATCCATTACCAAAATAATGGCAAGTCCATACATTTCCATTATTAATTCCCATAAAAATAGGTAATAGATTAAATCTCATTGTCCATTACCAAAATGATATCTAATTAATAATTTCCATTATTTATTAACGATATAATGGATACAGGGAAGAATTCCATTATCCATTAGCAAAATAGTGGCAAGTTGATGTATTTCCATTATTCATTCCCACAAAAATGGTAATAGATTAAATTCCATTGTCCATGACCAAAATTATGGACGATGGATCGAACCTCTAAAAAAATATCTATTTTATTTTATAAAATCTATGAAAACAAGTTCCATGTACGTCATACCATCACAATTTTCCACTGACTGGTCAGTTATATAAAAGTCGTTTCCTCGGTTGTCAATGAAAAATTGTAGCTTTCACTCTCAACGTACATTTAATTCAGCTCGCGCATGCGTTTTGCAGTTCTCTTACTCGCATAATGACCTTTGTCCATATAAAAATAATATATCATTTCAGAACGAACGATATCAAACGTAAGAAATCATAAATAAGAATCTCAAGCTGAAGCCAAGAAAATCCTCCCTCAGTGACCCAAAATGGGACCATTTTAGGCCAAAATTAATATCTAAGAAAAATCAATTTATTAAAAATGCTTAGCCTGGAATTAACGAGGTTGCAGCTGATGGTTTTAAAAAAATCAGTACATGCAATACCGTATTTTTTTGTCACTCCAATCATGCTAATAATTGTCCATCACTGATTTTATGAATAATCAGTTATGGACAATTATCATTAGTCCGGTAATTCTTATACGAACTTGCCATTCTTTGATGATCACCTCGCGGATTCCTTCACCAATATCCGACAACTTGAAGGGCACGATTGTTCCATATCGCGTCGAAGTGCACGATAAAAATTGCTGATTCGACCTGCAGACACCTTTACCCTGACGGCAAATCCATTGAGTTTTCCACGGAGTATTAATTATTTTTAGCAATCTTGATCCAAGAGATTTGATCGTTCATTATTCAATAATTACCAGACGTACGATCGCCGACAATCCCGCTGTTAGAGCCATATTCTCATTAAATTATCACGAGATATCTCGAATGGAGACTTCTTTGAAGGTTGAATTGAACTGAAATTCCGAATTGGAGAAAAAAAAGTATTTTCATTTGTGTTCCAGTGCCGAATAAATCGAGGATTGGTTCAGAGCAGTGATCGGCAGTATCGATTTTTTCGTCAACGATATTGATTTTATTAATCATTTTTTCGAAAAATTAATAATTAGTCAAAAAATATTACTAATTTTTTATAAAAATTCGTAATTAGCGGAAAAATATTAGTAATTTTTCTAAAAAAATAGTAGTCAGTAAGAAAATACTTCCAATTTATCCAAAAAAATTAGTAATGAGTGACAAAATATTTCTAATTTTTCGAAAAAATTAGTGATTAGTGACAGAATATTTATAATTTTTTCAAAAAAATTAGTAATTAGTGACGAAATATTTCTAATTTTTCTAAAAAATTAGTATTTAGCGAAAAAATATTTCTAATTTTTCCAACAAAATTAGTAATTAGCGAAAAAATATTACTAATTAATTTTTAAAAAGAGGTAATTTGTAGAAAAGTATTGTGTATTTTTACGTACTTGTGTGTACGGATTGAGTCATGGTTATAAGCTCAAACAACTCTATTCAAAAAGTTGTTTTATTTTTTATAATAACTAGATCTTTTGAACATTTCACACATTAGTATTTATTGTATCGAATGCCATACAATATCACATAAGTTATTATTAATACGAATATCTAATCAGTACCTATTAAAAAATACATTAGTAATTTTTATTTTATTTATTACTTTTTCCAAAACTAATACAACATTTCTTCACAAATTATTGATTTTTTTGGTTATTTAGCAATATCTTTCTCGCTAATTACTAATTCTTGGAAAAAATTGGTAATATTTTATCGTTGATTACTCATTTTTTGGAAAAATTAAAAATGTTATGTCACTAATTACTTATTTATTAGGAAAATTAGTAATATTTTGTTACTAATTACTAATTTTTTAGAAAAATTAGTAATATTTTTTGCTAATTACTAATTTTTTAATAAAAATTAGAAATGTTTTGTCACTAATTACTAATTTTTAGAAAAATTAGTAATATGTTCCCGCTAATTGCTAATGTGAAACAAAAATTACTAATATTTCTTTGCTAATTATTAATTTTTCGAAAAAATTGGATAATAAAAATAGATAGATTTTTGTTTGCCGATCACTGGTTCAGAGTCAGAAGGGGATTCTTTTTCTCATTCATTTTAAGTTTTAACAAAAAGGAGGCGAAAAAAATAAACATTAAGGAGGGAAACTCATATAAATGGTCGAAGATGACGAGGAGTTTCGGGATTTTTTCCAACGCAACTACTGGACCAATCGTTTTCAACTTTGGAGGCTATTTTATTGTACATTCGAAGACTTGAAAAACATTTTTTTAAGGTACCAGAGATTTTGATTAACTTTTTAACGCGATTTACTCGAAACTGAATTTTCGCAATTTGCGGCAGCGATAAAAAAAAACTATTCATCCAATTCATCTCAACTAAATATTTTTAGACACAAAATTGCAAACCCTCGTCGATAAACCTCCATTTAAAAAAAAAATTAATTTAACAATCATTTTTGGATAAAAATGTTCGGTGAAAATTCAATCTTTTTTTCTCTGAGTGCCGCCATTATTACAATATTCAACTTTTGAAACTTTTTCTTGATTCATCGACAGCGTACTTTCATATAGAATGTAAAGGTTTCTGATTTTTTTGTTTCGGATGAAAAACGAAGAAACTACAGCTGCCGCAATTCGCGGCAAAAATTCGTTCAGCAACGATTGGTTGCAGTCTGCTGATGAATACTTATTTTCAATTTTGAAAAATGTTTTTCAAGTCTTCGAATGTACAAGAAAATAGCCTCGAAAGTTGAAAACGATTGGTCCGGCAGTTGCGTTGGAAAAAAATCCCGAAATTCCTCGTCATCTTCGACCATTTATATGAGTTTCCCCCCTTAAAGTCGAATCAAGACGACTTCGAAGTTCGAATCGAGCTTAAACTTTGAATTTGAACTGAAAAAATCGATAATCGATTCAGAGTAGGGAGGAAGTCTTTTTTCATTCGGCCAATTTCAAGTTTCGATAAAAGGGAGCCGAAATGGAACATTAAAGTCTTCAATTCTCAGCGCACTTTTAGTTTCACCGAGCTCTTTTGTCCAACACTATTATCTCTTATTCACGATATTTTTCAGTCATTTCTTTTTTATAATTTTACGGTATGAAACGAAGGTTTGCTAAATCTTCAAACTCACAATTTAATTGACTAACATGCTGATATTATATCAACGGTGACACACTTAATAGAGCACAAAATATTGTGTTTATATCGGACCGTACACGTGCGACCGTCTGGTCGTTCGTTTGTTCACTGATCCACGCGGATATTATATCAAAGTGTGTTGCGTGGAACTCATGATTGCGCAGTCGTCGAGTCAATAATACTGATAAGAGGCTTTGAACGTCGCTCGGTTATCGTAAACATCCAACGCAATGTCTTATACGTGGTTTACAAGATATTCTTAAGGGGGCGCCAGAGTTTAATCGCAAAAAAGCAATTATTGAGCAACCAGCTGAAAACAAAAATGTGGATTTCCATAAGAAAATTTTCTGTAGCACACAGTCACAATTTTGTTTCTGAAACAAAAAAAAGAACCGAACCACACCCAGAAAAAGGATCTAGTCGTAGGTACCATAATCGTTTGTTTGATAATTTCTTAGTTACTTTAAAGAAAATTTTCTTTCCATCCAATTTTGGGCGATATTTACTTCCACTATATTTATTTATTTGAATTTCCTATCATCGAGAAACAGGCGTTGAAGAAAATTCTATTCGTTATTACTAAATACCTATTCACCCGTAATCTCATCCGATCGTATCTGCAAATTTGCCAGTACCCCAAAAATCCGGCAGGTGGCGGCCTCTCGCGCAAGCGAACCTGCCTCTCGACGCCTATATCCTTTCCAAGCTCGTCTATGTTTGATATCCTTATTTTTCAGTATGGATATCTAATACATTGAACATTGCGGCAGTGTTGCCACTGTCGAAGAAATTTCTTAGGATCCTAAGAAATTTCATGACTTGATAAGAAATAAGAAAAAAAAAAGTATCGTTAAGAAATTTACAAAAAGTCAAAGAAATTTTGAGAATTGCTAAGAAATTTTTTTTTCTCTTGCGCGGCCACATAATTTGACTGTCGGTAAGGCTGTTTTACCGATAAACTGTACTATAAAAGAGCAGTTTCATCGACAATCTCTACTGTCAGTAAGGCTGTTTTACCGACAGTAGACGTTACGTTAAAACTCGGTTGTTTTATATGCATTGCATATACGTTGTCGCTGTTATTCTCACTATTAAACTGTTATGTCGTGACAAATTTTCCTGAAAAACGAAGAAAATAATGAAACGAAATATTTACAATATTTGTGGTTAGGTTCCAGAACCATTAACTCATTAATTTCTGAAATATTAACGTTTAAAGTTCACAATCCATGATAAAATTGTACAAAAATGCGATATAGTAGGGAACGCTGGAGACTCGACACACGGACATATATATATAACCTCCTATATAACTTTGGCTTGCAATGCGCGAGCGCGAATGAAAGCGCATGCGCAGAAACACTCGCGCGTACGCAGAAAGGAGTATTGCATACAAGCAGACTATATTGTGTAAATATTTAAAAAAAATTATTTCATTTAAATACATATTTGTTCAGTTTGAAATAATATTTATTAATATTAAATAAAAATTTATTGGATCGCAATATATTTTCCTAATAGGTCATTAAAAAAAAAAAATTTCATTGAGGTTTCCTTGACTAGGATTTAGTTAAATATACTAGATCTTTTTTTCTGGGTGCATTTTCGTATTTTTATAAAATTATCCTCTATGCGAACGAAAAAAATTGGCTTGAAGATAGAATTTGACAACTTTCATAAGCAATTCCATTAAAAAATGTTTACAAAAGTCAATGTTTTTTTTTTCAAAGTTTGACAATTTGTTTAATTTGTAATACATTTTTTTTTAAATTTCTTTGTTCAAGTTATTGTTCAAAAATTGAGGAATTCTTTAGTTTTTTCGTTTAAAAGAAAAATTGTGTGATTCCAAAAGCGCAAAAAAAAAAATTCAAAAATTTCCCTAAACATTCGTTCTATTCGAGCCGAGAATAATTGAATTTATTTCAACTTTTCAATTCTGTGTACCCCTTAAGACTATAGAATAATATGGTAATTTTGCAGCTGTTGAAGATTCAATTTTTTGTGTTACCTCTCTGCGGTACGTTGATGTTACATAAACGAAAGGTCGACTTCTCGAAACTTTCACGGTTAAAGATTAATTATTTATACATGTATATCATAGCCTCATGGCTGTAGAATGTCTTCCGGTCGCAGTTCAGCGAAAGTTTGGCTTGTATGTAAAGCACAGTGTAAGCCACGACTTTGAGGGTGTTTGTGTCGACGCCGGTGTGTAATAAAAGAAAATAATATTAAATAATAAAATAATTTACTGATTGAGTGATTCCACGTCAAACTATAAGAATTCGGTATCTCCGAATTTTTGAAAATTGCGTACTTTTAACGACTTGAATAACTTTTTTCCTTTCGCGTATGTTTCGAAAATCAATAATAACTGAAAATCCTCATTTTTTTTAAATCTGAAAAATTAGTCCTTTCTTAATCTTTATTCTTTATCTTTAATCTTCCTTCTTAATCTTCCTTTCGTCCTTTCTTAATCTTTATTCTTTATTCTTTAATCTTTATTTCTATTGAGTTTGAACTAGTTTTGACCAATAGATTTTGAATTATTGATCAATTTCATCTTTTAGAAATCAGATTCAGCTATTTTGGGACATTAGGTTTTCTGAGAATTTCGTCGATAAAACCGATAATCATTGTTTCAAATTTATAAAACAATTTATTTACAATTCTTTGAGATCCATCTCCATCAAATGATGATAATATTTATGAATAATTTCTTTTTTGCAACTTTAGATCTGAAGTTGCAGAAAAAACAATTATTTTCTGTAACTTTAGTACAAAATTATAAGACAATTTATTTACAATTCTACAATTACAATAAAAATGGATCTCAAAGAAGTGTTTTATAATTTTTTGCAATTTAAACAATCGCAACTTTAGACCTAAAGTTGCAGAAAAAACAATTATTCGTAAATAATATCATCATTTGATCGAGACAGATCTCAAAGAATTGTAAATAAATTTTCTTATAATTTTTTGAAACAATGATGATCGATTTTATTGACGAAATTCTCAGAAAACCTAAAGTCAAAACCTAAAAGTCCCAAAATAGCTGAAACTGATTTTTGAAAGACGAAATTGATCAAGAATTCAAAATCTATTGGTCAGAACTAGTTCAAACTCCACAGAAATATAGATTTTTTGTCGTAAAAATTTAATATGATTTTTTCAGATTTAAAAAAATGAGGTTTTTCAGTTATTCTTGATTTTCGAAAAAACGCAGTTTTTTGTGAAGTTCTCGAATTCCAAAATCCGGCGGAGTTATACGCAAAAGCAAAACCGTTGTTTTTCGAGTCGTTAAAAGTGCGCAATTTTCAAAAAAAATCATATCTCGTACAAATAATTTTATTTCGGGCTAGCGATTTAACAGCAATGTTTTCTCATGATAGAGAACACGGGAAAATATCGAGAGTATGATCGGAGACATCGATTTTTTTGACCTGCTGGTTTGACCTGGAATCTATTATATTAAAAAAATATTAAAATTGAATTAATTAAATTAAAATATTATGAAAGAAGGAAAACGTTACTTTCTTTCTATAACATCTGAAACGTAAGTCGCAGTATGAAAATTTTGGAAAACGACTCCAGATATCAATGGATTGGGTTCCTGAAAGAAGATCACAGATATCATTAAAATTTCACACGCATTCCTTTCTCTTATTCCTTATATTTCGTCAATCCTCTCTATACCTCCTCGATATATACCATTCAATTTTATTCAACATTCGAGTATAATAAACAAGCATCTTTAATGAGTGATATTCAATTTTAATAATGAGATCGTAACAGTTGTGATATCGGTATTGCATTCGATAATCGCCAATTATTTCTCGCGATCGTACAACGAGCGAAAGAAGAAATAAAATTTCAACAATGAGGACATACAACGTTCTTTACTTTCAACACACGCGCACGCGCACGCGCACGCACACGCACGCGCACACGCACACGCACACGCACATGCACACGCACACGCACATGCACACGCACGCGCACACGCACTCGCACGCGCACACGCACACACACACACACACACTCACACACGCACACACGCACACGCTTGTTCTCTCGTTCTCGTGCACATTTCTTATTGGATCCTTAAATATAATATGTATACGCAGTATATAAGAGGCTCGATAATAATGCACGTGGTCCAGAATCTTGGGATTGGGAAAACATTCTCAAGAGCGTCGGATTTCAATCAAGCTCTCCCGAAAAATCACTAAATATTTCCTCTATCAAAAAAAAAAAAAAAAAAAAAAAAACAACAATGATCTTCGGAATGTTGAGAATCATTCATTGTGGAAACGTTTTGATAAATTTATCATTCTGTTTTATAAAGGTGTTCTCTCTCTCTCTTTCTCTCTTTCATCAATTTTTACTCGTTAAATATTTAAGCATTGTAATTTTCTCAATACTTTTTCATGAATTTTTCTTATGCTTCCCTCTCCAGGAGGAGACTCTTTTCCTTTCGAAATTTCGTATACTCGATATTACTATGCATTAATATGTATGTTATATTTGTGCCTTTTTGATCGGATCTTCCAAAATTGAATCAAAATTCGGCAGTAAAAAAAAACACTATGGATATGAGTCGTTCCATGTCAAATCGACCAATAGTTGGAATCGACCCCTTTCAATTTTCATGAAATTTGGTCAGAAGTTTTCATTTATCATAAAACGAAGTTCTATGAAAGGAAAAGAATTGAAAAAGAAAAATTTGAAAGTTATGCAAAATTCAAAATTTCATTATTTTTTCAATTTTTTAAGTTTATTTTTCAAATATCTCGAGAACTATTATAGTTACGAAAAAATCGTTTCAAGTCCGTCTTAAAGAGTATACTTGAGGCCACGAAAAAAAAAATTTGAAAAATGATGAATATGGAGAATTTTGAATTTTAAAAAATCGTGAAAATCTACGATCAACATTAAACTTTTGGGTCATTTTTTTTATATAAGACGTTATAGCTGATCTTAAAAGATCGTGAAGTTTTCAGAAATGCGTTTTTTAAAAAAATATGCATTTTTTAATTTTTGTACCAAAGCAATTTTTTTTTCACCTTTAACAATAAGTTAAGTACAGTTGAGCATTTATGTAATTTTGTAATTTTGCGCAGTAAAAATTTCAATTAATGTCATACGAATGTAAAAACAGAAACATAATTGAATTTGCGTTTTTATTTATTTGGTAAAGCGTTTCAAGCGTGAACTTAATACACATGTATATTTTTTTTTTGAACATTTTTTTTCGTAGTCCCAATTATGCCCTTCAAGACAAATCTAGAAAGATTTTTTCGTAGCTATAATTGTTCTCAAGATATGTAAAAAATAAACTAGAAAATTGAAAGAATTGAAGAATTGATTTGGCATGGAATGACCCATACATCTGATGCATGTGCGCATAAATGATAAGAAATTATTGGAAATCAATGGTAACGAGAATCAAGAGTGATAATTCTTTGTGATTTTATAAAATAGCTTTGAATTGGTAACAAATCAATTTTTTTCATCTTGATTGTTTCATTAATCGTCAAATTCAACTCTTCCTTCTAAAATGTGATTCCTTCCTGTGATCGCCATTACGGATCGTTCTTTTTGCGTTTCGCAAAAAAAAAACGTACATAATGCTAAAAAAGTAACGATATTCGGCAACGACAGTCATCACAATGGTGAATTATATTTTCGGTTTTATTATTTTTTTTTTTCAGTGAATACGCGTGATTAAAATATCGATAGTGTGCGAACGATGAGGCCGATATAGACAGTTGTCATCACAAATATTCTTTACAACTTATAAATAAACGAATTTTTTTTTTCCTCCGGATTCAGAATATCGAGAGTCCTCTGCTAGTCATAAATCTAAAGCGTCCCCTCTCATTTTCATCTAATCAACATGATTAATTCACTCACGTGTATTTTTATCGTTTATCGCCGGCACCCAAATGAAAAATGATTTTTTATTCATTCAATTTTGAAAGAAACAATAATTCATAATTGTGAAAAAAATTGGCAAATATGAGCTTTGAAAAATGTGATGATTTTCAAGCGGTTCATCTTTGAGTATTTTCGGTGAGAATAACAATTTTTGAGGTCTTGAATAAAAAGAATTCATAAAAAGTGCATTCAGCGGTAATTATTTTTAAATCTGACGAAAATATATCAGAAAAATGCGAGTTTTTTTTCGAAAATTTGACAAAAAGATAAATGATTTTCCGATCATACGCTGATTTTTTTTTTTTTGCTAAAAATACAATTTTTTAGATTCAATGTTGAATAAACAAAAATCATTTTTGGGCATCGCCCCAATTTACTGGTTGACTTTTTAAATTCTGATGTCAATCATTGAATTCGAGGATGAGAAATAAGCCCGAACATAATTATAGCGTGCTTTTTCTGAACCCTTTGAGTTATTTTCATTCTTAAGCCGTCACTCCCTCTTCTTCCCTTCCTCGTTCTCGTGATGCTTCTCGAACCTTTTAGGTTCTTATTATTCAAGCAGGAACTTCATCGACGAGATTTCGAATTCGCTTTCGAGTCTTTTCTACAATTTCGAAATAGACTGCAGCACTGGCGATTGAACAAACATAGATATATAATATATATATGAGACAATCCACGCCGTTTCGCTCGGCCGTGACCCTGACCATTTTTAATTTTTTTCATTTTTTTTTTTTACAAAATAGTATACTATGCAAGGAGTATTTTGACCAATTTTTAAATTTTTATCGCATGCATTTCAGAAGTTACAATTTTTCGGAAAATTTGGATTTCAGAAATATCGGAACCGTTCTAACGCCGATATCTCTTAAATTAATCGATATATCGAAAAATGTTTGGAGATCGATTTTTTTCATATTAGTTCACACTTTCATAAAAAAGGGGGAAAAAATTTTAAATCATCGTTGTCAACAATTTTTCAGCGTGTAAAGTGAAAATTATTTTTTTTAAAGATGATTGCCATTTTTTATTTTTTTCAAAAAATTCTCTAAAATAATATGATGGATTATATGAATTTTAACGCTAGTCCCATCGTGGGCCCATTTTTCCTTCTATTTAAAAAAAAAAATGCAATTGTTTTTCACGAAAATTTGGAGTGTTTCGTGTGAATTACTATAATAATTTTTATTATTAATAATACTCGTAAGTGATAATTATTGTACTTATTTAGAATTAGTAATTAAAGTGATAATTTTACAATTAGTAGCCTGATCTAATATGTTGAAGGATTATTTTTCCATTATTTTCCTATCAAAGAAATGTATGCATTATAAGAGAATGTATGAATATTTTTACGTATTTTTTATCTTGAGAGAGTTAAGATATTTATTTTCTCACTCATTAAAAAAGTTTACACAATCGAGACTGATCAGATATCAAAATGATATAATGATGGTGCCTTAAGAGTAAAAGATTTTTCAAAATCTGATCAGTCTCGATTGTGTAAACTTTTTAAACGAGTGAGAGAATAAATATCTATAACTCTCACAAGATAAAAAAATATGCAAGTGTTTCATTCGTATATTCTCCTATAATGCATACGTTTCTTCTATAGAAAAGTGATGGAAAAATAATTCTTCAACATATTAGATCAGACTATTAATTGTAAAATTATCACTACAATTACTGATTTTTAATAAGTACAATAATTATTACTTACGTGTATTATTAGCAATAAAAATTATTATAGTAATTCATACGAAACACTCAAAATTTTAGTGAAAAAAATTGAATTTATTTTCTAAAAAATAGAAGGAAAAATGGGCCCACGATGGGACTAGCATTAAAATTTATATAATTCATCATATTATTTTGGAGAATTTTTTGAAAAAAATGAAAACTGCCAATCATCTTTAAAAAAAATAATTTTCACTTTACACGCTGAAAAAATGTTGATAACGATGATTTAAAATTTTTTCCCCTTTTTTTTATGAAAGTGTGAACTAATATGAAAAAAACCGATCTCTGAACATTTTTCGATATATCGATTAATTTAAGAGATATCGGCGTTAGAACGTTTCCGAAATCACTAAAATCCAGATTTTTCGAAAAATTGTAACTTCTGAAATCCATGCAATAAAAAATTAAAAATTGGTCAAAATACTCCTCGCATTGTGTAATATTTTATAAGAAAAAATGGAAAAAATTAAAAATGGTCAGAGTCAAGGCCGAGCGAAATGACGTGGATTGCCTCATATATATATATATATATATATATACAGGGTGCAAAGTTGATGCCCAAACTTCCTGTTCTTTGAGAACGTCTAAAGCTGGGCGATTTGTTCGTCGTTTGCCTGATTCGACGTGTTTGAGGCTATCGAGATCTCGGTAACACCGACTGACGTTTGCACGACGGCACAAAGGGCACTTCGAAGTGGCACGTGTTCGCTACCGGCGTCACATCCGGTATCTGTAATGCAAAAGGATTGTCGTTGAAGGTCAAATAATTTTTAGACCATCTAGAAGCTCTTTATCGAAATTTATCGAATTTCTCCCCCATAAAAATAAAGTATAGTCATCATAGATTTGATATACGAGGCGATCCATGTCACTTCAGCCAGTAAAAAAAAAATTCCACAAATAATTTTGAAAAATCGAGTTACTTCATTTCAAAATATTCACCGTGTATTAAAATTTTTTAAAAAATTTCTGACGTTTTTTCTCGTTGATTACCATTTTTTAACATTTTTCCATTCAAATGGAAAAATAATATAAAAAGGTATAATATAAAAAGTACCAAAAATTTGCAAAAATGCATGGTCGAACCGTAAAAATTTGCTAAAAAAATTGAAAATGTTCCGAATCGGATAAACCAAACGGGGTTTTGAAGCTCTCACGATTTCGAAAAGAATGAGCTCAAGTTGGAGTCAAAGTCCCATTTAGAAAAAAAATTAGTCATTTTAGTGACCGGATAAAATTTTGGCCGAGAAGCTAAAAACAATTTTCAAACCCGAAATCGATGTATTTTCCCTCCCTGATCACGAATCTAGCAATAGTTTTACTTAAAAATCAAAATTTTTAAGGATTTTCATCAAAAACACTCTTGCCCAATTTTGGCCCCATTTTCAGAAACCTCAAAATAGCGAAATTTCAAGTGCTCATAACTTTATTTCGGTTTGACCGATTCCAAGATTTCTTTTTCTTACTTAAAGGCTATCCCTAAACTTGGAAATTGGCGTTTGGTTCATCCAGATAACTTAATTTTTATAGAAATGAGAGCACTTTGAAAATCGCCGAAAAAAATGAAAAGGGGTATGTATGCAAAAATTCGCGAAAATCGATGGTCCAACTTGAAAAATCTGCCAAAAATTGTAAAATGGTCCGATATGAATGAACCAAACGGGGGTTTAAAGCTTGAACGATTACAAAGAGAATAGGCTAAACACAAGGCAAAAATTCCATCTAAAAAAAAAGTTACAGTCATTTTAGTGACCGGATTCAATTTCGACCAAGAAGCAAAAAAAAAATTTTTTTAATTTTTTTTTTCAAACCTCAAATCGATGTATTTTTTCTCCCTGAACACGAATCTACCAATAATTTCCGCAAAAAATCGAAAGTTTTAATGATTTTCATCAAAAACACTCTTGCTCGATTATGGTTCCATTTTTAAACGACAAAATTGAAATGAAGTTATGATATAATTTTCAAAAATAATTTATTCTGTCAAAATTGACCTATAAAAAGGCCAAAATGTGCTAAAATTTATGAAAAAATAAATAAATAAATAAAAATTCAAAATGTTTATTTTTTATTTTTTTGAAATTTTTTTTTTCACAAAAATTCAGGGATTATGTTTATTGCCCTTAAACACTTCATAATCATTATTGAAAGGAAACAAAAATTTGTTGAGCTTTTTTCACATTTTTATCGCAAACAGCGTTTAAATTTACAAAAAAAATCGACAAAATTAAAAATTTGCCAATTTTTTTTTCTTGGTATTTCGCATAATTGCGTGAAACCTGCAGCTTCGAATTTTTTTTGCTAAGAGATCTGAAAACTAGAAACTTCAAGCTTCAAAATGCTTTTTTTTAGACCTCGATACGACCATTTTTCACTGAGATACAGCATTGTTAAGAACCACTAAAAATTTGGGAACATTTTTTGATCCTTCAATTTTTTGTGTATTATTTAATTTATGCGCATAACAAAGATCAGACCCACAAACATCACTGACTCCAGCGTCGAGATGAATTCCATAGGTCATCGGTAATTTCTAAAAATAAGAAAAATATTGGCACTTTTACAGTCTTGGATGGAGACTTTTGCGTGTCATGTGCACCAGACTCGAACTAATCGATCGCAATGTGGAACGAGGTCAGGGTCGTCAATGTCAAAGGGCCGTGGAATGACCTGAAAGCCATCAGGATCAGCGATGCTTTCCAGCAGAAGCCTCGAACTAAATCGATAGTGATAACAACCGGCTAGATTATGGATTGCATCGACCATGCGAGTTTCACGAAGCTGCTGGACTGAGGTCAGCAGGTGAAAAATGAAATTAGCAAAAGAACACAAACACGAAGCATCCACCTTGATTTCCCTTCGACCCCTTTTTTTCTCTCTCACCTTTACTTTGGCAAGTAACGCCATTTCAAAGTTTGAAGTGATTCGTGATCTCAGTCTCATTAAGGCCGAGCTCTTTCCTCGGACTTAATTTTCCGCTAATGCGTGCAAATTGTTGGATACAGTTTTAGCACATCGCAGGGAAAGAGATCCCGAACGAAGACACGCGAACCAAAACGTAAACTTCTCACGTACGCCCATTTCATCATGCTTTGTTCAATTGAATCAATATTGCGGAGAAACACGCGAGAACATTCGCATCTGCGGACCTTGTGGCTCCCTCCGTACAATAAAACAAGATTTATCCTGGTTATCGATCCTGTACCGATAAATTTACCCCAAGAAACGAGCATCGAAAGGCCTGGGTCGAATTTTTTTCACCACTTTATTCCAACGTCCACCGATTGAATCTCAAGACTTTCAGGTCTTTGTCATTGAAAGCACGTCCGTGCCCATCTCTCACGTTAATAAATCGGATTAGGCGATCTGGCCGCACTCGGTTTTTCAATATTTTCAACCAAGACCCCTCGAAACAATATTTCAGACTACTTCCATTTTCCAACGATATCGACGTTTTTGTATTGTTACGATCTGCTCAGGATTGATCGCCGAATATAATGCGAATTTGCTACGCCAATGGAATATAAATCAACCTTGGAAAACCAAAATTGCTTTCCGAAAAACACGAGAGAAATAATTTTGAGCAAGTTTCATCAAAATAGTTCATCAAAACATTGAATAAGCCTTCAGTTAACTATTGATATTCGGCCAAGTTCTGTTTGGACATTGTAGTTATGACAGATTTTTTTTTTAAGCTCAGCTCCTTTTTTGAACAATTCAACATTTTTCAAAATCACAACCTCTTTCAAGCCAATAACGCAAAATTTATTACAGAAAGCTCACGTTCTATTTTCAATGTATTGAATATAATAATAACGACACCCCCGGAGAAAGATTGAGAGGGTTGTGGCAAACCAAGAGGATGTGCTACCCAACTTATGTGCATAATTTTTAACCACTGGTTCGAGCCAAAAAATGAATTCGAACTTTTTAGAAGATTTCACCTCTTGACGTTGGAATCTCTAAAAGATATTTCCCAAAACAAATTATCTACACAGCAGCTAACGGTTATAGTAAACCAAGGGGATATGCTACCTAATTTATCCGCATAATTTTCAACCACTAGCTCAAGTCAAAAAATGAATTTCCGACCTTCTAGAAGATTCCACCTCTTGACGTTGGAATCTCTAAAAAATATTCCCCAAAACAAATTCTCTACACCAACTAAGGGTTGTAGTAAACCAAGAGGATATGCTACCTAACTTATCCGCATCATTTTCAACCACTGGCTCAAGCCAAAAAATGAATTTCGGACTTTTTAGAAGATTTCACCTCTTGACATTGGAATCTCTAAAAAATATTTCCCAAAACGAATTCTCTACACAACAGCTAGGGATTGTAGTAAAACAAGAGTTGCTACCCAACTTATGTGCATAATTTTCAACCACTAGCTCAAATAAAAAAATGAATTTCCGACCTTCTAGAAGATTTCCCCTCTTGACATTGGAATCTCTAAAAAATATTTCCCAAAACAAATTCTCTACACAGCAGCTAAGGGTTGTAGTAAACCAAGAGGATATGCTACCTAACTTATCCGCATCATTTTCAACCATTAGCTGAAGCCAAAAAATGAATTCTCGACCTTTTAGAAGATTTCAACTCTTGCTATTGAAATCTCTAAATCTTTCCCAAAACAAATTCTGTACATCAACTAAGGGCTGTAGTCAACCAAGAGGATATGCTACCTAACTTATGTGCATAATTTTCAACCACTATCTCAAGCCAAAAAATGAATTTCCGACTTTTTAGAAGATTTCCACTCTCGACATTGGAATCTCTAAAAAAATCCCTAAAAACAAATTCTCCACACAACAGCTGATCCCTAAAATATTGTGAAACAGCTTTTCGGCAGTATTCTCAATTTTCTGAGACTCCATGATCGCATACCCCAACATTTTCCTGTATAAAAACAAAGTCTCAAGGGTCCTGTCCAAGAATTATTAATTTTAGAAAAATAGTAATTGATACAAGTGTCTGCAAGTTGGGGTACTTTTCTTATGGAAGTCCAAGGGTGTCCAATCCATCGATCTATCCAATAAATCATGATTATCAATGACGAAGACCATAATTTCAATCAACATTTGATTTTTATACGATTAGCATGATATTTACAAGTTAGAAGTGAAGAAAACAAACTTACATCTGGTAACGGACGATGTACCGACGCTGCTACCCTGTTTCTTGAATGTGCTACCTCCCATCGTGACTTTGCCGCGTATATTCTTGTCCGGCTGGAAGACGATAATATAGACTTTCGGTGAGTACAAACAAACGAGAGTGACCGATGCACTCAAACTAATGGCGACGCACAGTGTCGTTATCTGTGTCTCATGAGCGTTACCAGTGCCAAAGTAAATGGGCACAAATGCTAACCATATTATACAAGTCGTGTACATCGTGAAACCGATGAATTTACTCTCGTTAAAGTTTTCGGGTATTTTGCGGGTTTTGACGGCGTATATAGTGGAAACAGCGATGAGTATCGCGTTGTACAACTGTGAGAATAGAAAACTCATGTCCTGTATGTTGCACTTGAGAATGACCTGTCGACGATCGGGATAAAAGTGTCTTGTGCCTGGTGGCTCGACGATCATCCAGACTAAAGTGAGGACAACTTGGAACGCAATGAGAGCAGCTGCTATGCAGACTTGCGAAGTTGGACTTATGTAACGCGGTCTTACCGCTGATCTCGATGCCGAATCGAAGATTCGCGCTATTCGATTGGTTTTCGTCAATAGTGCGCCGTAAACAGCGCTGAAACTGACACCAACGCCGAAACGTTGAAAAACACAGGTTATCGTTGTTGGTGTCGCGAGCAGAAGAAACGTATTTAGATAACACACGAGAACACCGGACAAAAGTATTATCGTTAATTCGCGTCCAGATGCACGAACAACCGGCGTATCACGATGATGAAACATGAGACCGGCAACGGCGAGTGTCACCACGATTCCCAGACAGGAGATCACAGCTGGTGCAATGGCAAAAGCGCTGCTCCATCTTATGTGTTTGACCGGTAGCGGATAACATCCCCTCTTGTCCGGATGGGGCCAGTGACCGGGCTGACAACCCTTGCAGGTTTTCTCGTCGTAAACGTACTCGTACTCCTCGCAACGGTCGCAGACCCAGCAACAGGTGTCACCCTGTTGCTTCCGAATCATTCCCGACTCGCAGGGCAACGAACACGCCGATATCGGTATCTCATCCGTTCCCTTTGCCCATATCAGCTGATCCGTTCGCAGATCGAGACCATTGTACCACTTGCCCACCACCTGAATCAGGGGAATCAATGGATCAGGCGAAATATTGATTATTGGGTGGAGAAACTTGCGAGACCCTTTTATGACGGGAATTCATTAGGCATCGAAATCTGGATAATCTGAATCAAAGAATTATTCGTAATTTAAAGTATGGGTTTGCTGGTGTCATTATTTGATTCGCGTTGTTACTCGCAGATTTGTCTGGATATTGGTAAGAGACAAGTCTTGCGGATATTTTTTGGTATTATAATTTGGATAATCTGAATCAAATAATTAATAGGTGATTAATTTGTGGAGATTATAGGCTATGCAAAAATTTGACGCACTTTGTTGAAATCAGGACTGTTTATAGAGAAACCAGTCGTAGGCAAGTCTTGTGAAATGTGTTGCGTATTGAAATCTGCATAATCCGAATCAAAGATTTATATGTATTTCAAAGGATTGATTACCAGATTTGCCAGATTTTGATGCATTTTGATACAGGTACATTTTTCGACGTACATTTAATGTTAACAGAGGCAAGTCTTATAAAAATAGGATATGTTGGAATCTGTATAATCTGAATCGAATACTTAATTATTCACCATAGAGATGATCGGTTTTGCAAGAATTTTATGCACTTTGTTAAATCCAGGATTGACTAGATGGAGTAACCAGTTACAATCAAGTCTTGTGAAATTTGTTTCGTATTGGAATCTGCATAATCTGAATCAGAGAATTATTCCTATTTCAAAATCAAGATTACTGGACTGGCTTAAGTTTAATTGATTTTGTCTGGGTGAAGTTACAATTGCTTGTTTACTGGTCACATTGTTGAGTATTACAGTCTGGATAATTCGAATCAAAGCTATTATTCATTATTTGAATTACAAATTGCCTCAGATTTACTCCAATCTTCAACTCCTAAGTACACTGAACGATTGCTCCTATTCTTGACGTTAATAATATTAAAAACATTGTTACGATGTCTCATAGAATGAGAATAACGAATTATTTCACAGTCGAACGATTTTGAATAAAATAATTAAAACTATCGACATTTCTGTATGCTATTTTTATTATCGAGAGTCGAGGACGCGATCAATACATACTTGATAATGATATCCGTTCGAACCGCTCTGATTGGCCCTCTGGAAATTAAGGATCTCGTACCGTGCCAAACCATCACCGTGCTCGTCGAATTTCACCTCGCTTCCGGCGTTATCTACGATTTATTAGAGATATCGTTAATAACATTGCCAAGAAACTGTCGAAGATATTGTACAAAATGATCATAAGTCCGAGTACGAATCAGTGATTCACTAACTCCTGCAGATGCAAAATATGTTGTTTGAAGTTTATAGAGCAAAAGTTGTTGACCAATAATTTTGTATCACTCAGTACAATAATGGACGCTTTTACGTCCGCTTGCGGACGTAAAAACGTCCATATTGCACCTCGTTATATAATAGTATATTACGATACTAGTGCGATGAAACTTTTTCTGACGAGTGTGAGTTTGCAGCACGAGCCGAAGGCGAATGTTGCAATCACACGAGTTGAGAAAAAGTTTCTCGCACTAGTATCGTACTAAATTTTATTGTACGAGTGCGCAAAGTACCAGTTTGAGCACGCGCAGCGTGCGCAAAGTGGCACTTTGCGCACGGAGTGCAATAAAATATTGTACATCACTCGGGGTGAGGGGTACGAATATTGTACGAGTGTGATGTAATGTACTATTGTAAAGTCTTTTTTTTTCAATGAAACTCAACTAAATTATTTCTTTCAGTACTTTGACGTCACTCGGAGTTCAAACTCAAGGATCAAATAAACCAAAAACAAGCGCAAAGAACATTGAAAATTTTATCTCGTAGAAATGGATGCACGTCATGACGAACGTTTCAGCAACCGACGAGAAAGATGCAAACATCAGCCATGACACAATTTTGAAATAAACAAGTTAAGCCACCAGATGGCGAGGATGAGACTTCCGTTTCCGATATTATTGACCCCATTCGTGAAAAATTCAATATCTTGGAATGGTTTTGTGTGATTTTCTTGTTCGACATATTTCCGTCTTCGTTGATGCTTTTTGAGACGCTGCTATGCGAAATAATCAATCCAAAGGGCTCGTTTGATGTCAGCGAAATGAGAGATGTGGGCTTTCCAAAGACGCTCGTACGTTTTTCAGGGAGCAATTTGCGAGATGGAAAGTGCCGAGGATCAATATCCTTTCTTTATTCAGATATTGACGATCGTGCTTGTATTAGAAAAACTGGAAGCCTCCTCCCTATGCCCCCCCCCCTCGACGTTCCATTCAGCTTTTTCTTTCTCTTATTATCTCATACAAAGTGCTCACCACAAACATTCCCTGCTTTCACACACAAGGTGCTGAGCCCAGGCTGAGTTATTGCTCGCCCATATATATAGGCATGTTATATATAGAACAACCCTCAGTGAGCATAAAACTTTATACATCATTCATCTATACTCTGATTTTATTTACATATATGGGACATTCCACGTCAAATCACGCGGTCATCGGCCTGACCCCCTCGGATTTTGAAGCCCAATGAATCGTGGGTTTCGTTTGGCCCAAAATATGACCTCAAATTTTTAGAAATTTTTATTTCATTTTTAAGGGGTTGCCCGAATAAAAAAATCATTAAATTGAGGGAAAACATAAAGAGGGGCCTTTTTCAAATTAATGAAATTTTGTTCACAGAAACTGGGGATATTTTGGGGAATATTCTGGGGAACTACGGATATTTTCGTCATAGTTCGATAATGAGCCAAAAATAATTACTATTTTTTTTTGTATTTTAATTTTTTTTTATAATTTCTTATTTTGATTGTTTCTTGTAGTGAGAATAACAATAACAAGAAAAATATTTTTCTAGCGAAACTTGATTTTTTTTATTGGTTTAAGAGTGAAACGACAACATTTTTCGAAAATTTGTTTGCCCCGACGACCTGAAATAAAACGGACGATTCAAACAATTAAAAAATTTTTAAAAAAGATGGTAATTATTTTTGGCCCATTATCGAACTATGACGAAAATATATGTTTTAGGCCCTAGTTTCTGTGAAAAAATTTCATTAATTTGAAAAAGGCCCCTCTTTATGTTTTCCCTCAGTTTAATGATTTTTTAGTTCGGGCAACCCCTAAATAATGAAATTGAAATTTCTGAAAACTTGAGGTCATATTTTGGGTCAAACGAAACCCACGATTCATTGATCATCAAAATCCGAGGGGGTCAGGCCGATGACCGCGTGATTTGACGCGGAATGCCCCATGTATATATATTTATGTACGTCATTAAAGTGGATGGACGTAAAAGTACGTATGAGTTTCTGTAAATGGAACATTTTGGTTGATCAGAAAGCTTAGTCAAAAAAAGTTTCTTACACAAAAATTAACCACCGTTAATGAAAAATCGACAAAAAAATGGTGGATGTTTGAAATGAAAATAAAAATTTAATTTTTCACAATTTATTTCAAACATCCGCCATTTTTTAATCGATTTTTCATCAATGGTGGTAAATTGTTGCGTAAGAAACCTTCCTCTTCAAAATGCTTTTTTATTTTTTTGTTTCAGACTTGCCAATCCTCGTATTTTCGACTTGAGCGCCTTCTATAAATTATTCAAAGATTCGAAATAAACAATAAATTTTTGTTTTGTACTTTCGAAGGATGAAACAATGTTGTAATAACAGTTTTATAGTCATATCTGAAAAAAACCTTAAAAAAATATCTTAAAAAATTGCTTTTGTGGCCTTCTAAAGTAATGATAGCCTTAATGATAGCGAGAATCAACTGTGACTTTTTTTTTGTAATTTTCATAAAATAGTTTCAACTCAGTAATAAATTAATTTCCAAACAGAATTGTTCAATTAGTATTACATTCTGAATCTTTCAGATTTCATGATTCAGACTTTATCGATCTTTTGAATTGATGAAATTTATTTTTAATTGATTTATCGAAATTTGATTAACAATGGAACTTTGTTATTATTATTACTGATGGATTATAACTATTAATCAGAGTTTGGCTAAGTACTCGTCGAAACGAGAAAAAAAATTAAATTTTTTTTTCGAAAATTCAAAATTTCACCATTTTTTCAAGTTTATTTTTTAAATATTTACACATTATTAAATAGTGTCGATCGGACACGAAGGACCCATATTCAAAGGCTTTGCACATGCAACCATGCAACCATTGAAAAAAGTACTTCAAGTACAGTACTTCAAGTACATGAAGTACTTGAAAAATTTAAGTAGAATAATTGAAGTACTTTTGAAGTACTTTGTACGTGCAAGTACTGTACTTCAAGTACCTGAAAGCACCGAGTACTTTCAAGCACTGCCGAGCTCTGCTATTAATATTAATAACGAGAAAATCTGAGACCATGCACTGAAAAAAATTTTTTCTTGGAAATGCAAAAATTTGTTTCACTCAACCAAATATTTGTTTCCGGACGTTCAACTCGATCATTTAGGTAATTTAACGAAATAAACAGTGGAAGTTTTAGTTAAATCGTTGCTTGAATGGGCAACGTTTCAGTTCAATCAAATAAAAATTTGTTACTTCGAATAAAAATGTAATCCACACAGAGAAATAAACGATTGAGCTGACTAATTATCAGTTGATTCCATATATGTATATTCTATGTATCAAAATAAATAGTTGATACAACCCATTATTTATTTCAAGTATATAAATAATGTGATAGATGGATTAAACATTTGGCTCACGCACTTATCCGATTGATTTCAATAAACGAATATTTTGTCGAACAAATAATATATTTAGTTGTTGCAATTAATCCTGAAATTAATTATGGCTAAACATAGTATAGAAAATATGTAGTATTTGAAAAATAATTCAAAATGCTTATTTTACCAGCCTCAAAATGAGCGACATAAAAAAAAATAGTATTTGCGCGAATCGTCCGATCTAATTTTACGCTCTCTCCGACGGGGATTTGAACCTGCGACCCTACCTACCTATCCTACTTGACGACCTAACACCCTACCCACTGAGCTACGGATTGCTCACTAACTTTCTCAACTTTTGTGGTATATGAATGGTACGGTGTGTCGAAAAAATAATGATATGGACCAAATAAATGGACTAAACAAATAAACAAATAAATAAATTGGACTAAATTGTACCTGTAAATTGACCAAATAATTTCGTTCACCTCATATCTTATGGTTAACCAAATCCATTTGTTGATTTAATTATAGTTTCATTATTTCAAACAAATTAATATCGAATCAACTAAACTTTTATCAACCAAATGGATCAAGTTGATTTAACTGAACTTTTTTCTCAGTGATCAAATTATCGTTCATAGTATTCAAATGACTAATTTTGTATTTCAACAAAATTAAATTTCGTACAACAAAATCGTTTCTTTGTTGTGAAATACGGACAACCAAATGATTTTTTTCATTTCTCATCATTATATGCTGGTTCAAAAAAACATTTCGCGATAGACACAATATTATGAATTGTTTTGAATACATATACTTATTTGATTTGGCAATATAAAAAATATTTGTACCAAACAAATTGTTTGATTGAAAATACGAAATTTCCGCTTGTAACAGCTACATTTATCCAGTTAATGTAAACTAGAAATCAACAAAATATTTCTTTACGGTAACTCAGTAATGTGTAAATTCGACTAAATTGTATCTGTAAATTGACCAAATAATTTTGTTCACCTCATATCTTATGGTTAACCAAATCCATTTGTTCAATTAATTATAGTTTCATTATTTCAAACAAATCAATATTGAATCAACTAAATTGATTTAACCGAACTTTTTTCTCAGTGTGAGGACAAAGAAGAGGATAACAAGGAATCAATTGTACGACGATATGATCGATTGCCAATTATCTGAAAAATAAGTCCAGTGGAAACAACATATTCAACGAAACTGTGGATAACAGAACGAGGGTAATTCGTATTCTCTTACCCGTGAAAGAAACGTTGAGCAGGTATCTTTTGTAGAATTTACCCTTGTCGTAATTAATCATGGCCGGACAGAGGGTTTCGCTCTTTCCGCACAAATCCCTCTGCAGACTGTTGAGGGCGTGAGCGAAAGCGTACACGGCATCAACGACGAATTGGACCTTTGATTCTTGCTCGTAGCCACTCGCTGAGCTTAGTCTGAGCTTGGTCGGGCACACATTTAGGGATCTGTTGGTAACGAGGGGAACGTTTATCCTCAGTGTACAGCCGAATACCTCCTCCCAGTACTCGGCGAACCATGGATTACGTCGATTAGTTTCGGGCGTTAGGGAGGACATGTATCCGTCGAAATCCGGTATATTTTCCGACTGTAATTCAACGGTAATGGCGCCCTCGGCCTCGTCCTCGAGGCCCTCTACGAGCTTGTTCTGTCGTCCCCAACCGTCGCTCGCAATCCACTGAAACGGCTGACTGAGATTCGATCTTCTCGCAGCCTCGAGAATTCTTCTCGCATCCTCGGCCCTCGTGAACAAAACTACAGCCCGAGCATTCGGCTTCTTCGATAATCGCTGAATTATACTGTCGAAGATTTTGTCATCGGCCGCGCTTGGCACCTTTTCCGCAGCTGCTATACAAACGTTTCGCTCGGTCGCTTCCCTCGTAAAGACCTTGATCGATTGACGTGAGATCGACGAAAAAAAAAGGACGAAAAGGACAATGGTTAGTGATCGCTTATTAATATTATTTGTTTTCGTTGAGGGTTCATCGCAGTGGAAAATCTTTTTTTTTCTATCAACAAATTTCCATCAACAACGGCCAATTTGAGATTGCAGAAGGGATTTTGTATGCACCCTTTGTATGAATTTATATGAAAAATCCCTCCTCCAAAGTATGAACGCGTTTTCATCGAAATGTACCTTCTAAAAACGGTGATCACTCTCAGAGGGAGAGTTTTCAAGCTGTAAGCTTGAAATTTTTACTGAAAATTCTTCATTTCATTCTGTGTATTATTATGGAAGCTTTTTTTTTTTAATCTTCCTATTTTTCCACACGAAAAACTGTTGACAAAACCCTGCAAATTGGACGTTTGCACATTGCTTCACATAGCTTCCTTTATCACAAAGTATGACAATCAAATTTGGCTTCCTCATAAAGGAAGCTTCGTTGACTATCGAAAAACATAAGGAATCAACGTGCAAGTTTGCCAAATTCTTTCAAATTTACTTCTTGCTAAATGTGATTGTTGCCAAATTCAATAGCCAACGACCTTGATCACTATTTTGAATGTGTACAAAATTTTAGTACAATATCACGCAAATAGTCGAAGTTAAAGTACGCTGTTTGAAAAAAAAACAATTTTGCTAAAATTTTAATTATTCAATCGATTTTCGCCAAATTTGATAACGAACATCCTTGATAGATGAATTAAGCTCTGCGTAAAGTTTCAGTGCAATATCTTAAAAATTGCCCAAGTCAAAGCGTTTACGCTATTTTAAAAAAACCCTGCAAATTGAAATTTGCACATTGCTTCCTTATTTTTATCCATAGTTCACGTAGCTTCCTTTAACACACAGTATGGCGATCAAATTTGGCTTCCTCATGAAAGAAGCTTTGTTAACTATTGACAAATATTACTAATCAATGTGCAAATTCGATCGATTTTCGCCAAATTTGATAGCGAATAATATTGATAGCTTACTGGCTTTGCACAAAATTTCATCGCAATATCTAAAAAATTTCAAAAATTATAGCGTTTACGCTTCTTTTATCAAAATTAAAAATTTGATAAAAATTTAATCATTCGATCGATTTTCGACAAATTTAATAACGAACATCCTCGATAGCTATATTAGCTCTGTGTAAGGTTTCAGTGCAATATCTTAAAAATTGCACACGTCAGAGCGTTTACGCTATTTTTCAAAAAATTAAAAATTTCATACAATTTTAATCCCTCGATAGATTTTTGCCAAATTTAATAGCGAATAACCTCGATAGCTATATTAGCTCTGTGCAAAGTTTCAGTACAATATCTTACAAATTTCACAAGTTGGAGCGTTTAGGCTATTTTTAAAAAAATTCAAAATTTCATAAAATTTTAATCCCGCGATGGATTTTTGCCAAATTCAATACCAAACAATCTTAATAGCTATATTAATTCTGTACAAAGTTTGAGTTCAATATCTTGAAAATTGCAGAGGTTAGAGCGTTTACGCCATTCTTGCCAAAACGAAAAAAGTCGATGAAATCTGAACACCCGTTAGAATTGAAACAATTTTTTTTTTTTTATAATGGAGAGTAATTCGTGCTCGACAAGTGTGCCAAATTGTAGCTCGATATCTCGAAGCATTCTCGAGTTAGTAATTGTTTACATCTGAAACTCAGGACCCACACACACACACACACACACACATCCATTCGGACATTTTTTCTAAATATGATTTCTTGATGTTTTAGGATATTTTGAACATATTGGCATAAAAATCGCGAAAACAAAAATTTCACGAAAACAAAGCTTCCTTTATGAGGAAGCCAAATTTGATTGCCGTACTTTGTGATAAAGGAAGCTATGTAATTGAGATGAGGAAGCAATGTGCAAATGCTCAATTTGCAGGGTTTTACAACGTATTTATTAATATTTTGACACTAAACAAAAAGATTTTCGTGAAATAAAAATGAAAATTCAATAAGTTATAAACTGGTAAAGTTAGGGCTAGAAAAAGGGGTGTGCTGACTGACACGATTGCAACCTTTCTAGTCATCTGATACAAAATTATTAAAAAAAATCCTTAATTAGCCTACCTCAGAGAAAACGGAAAGAAAAATTGTTCGCAAAATGGCGACTGTCTGAACAAAAAAAGGCGTTTCTCGACTCTTTTTCTCATAGTTTTGAATTTTTTTACAATAAAAAAAAAATTTGATCCAAAAGTGGTTGGGGGATAGAGAGTTATGGATTGAAAAAAATTGAAGTAAATCGGTTGAGTAGTTGAAAAAAGTAGTTTTGTGAAAAACGTTCGATTTGCTGGGTCATTAAAATAGCTATAACTCCGTAAATTATTGGAATAAAAAGTGTTCCTTTCGAAGGTATATTCTTAAAGGTCAAAATTTTAAGAATATACAAAAAAAAATGATTTTTTCAAAATTCTAGAATATCCCCTTAAATTTCGGTAAAATGAAACAGGGATTTTTTTCAAGTATTTAAATTTGCCTGTTTACCACATAAAAAATAAAGTTTGTGGATCTGGTTCAAAGAATTAGATCAATTTTTAGTTCATATGACAAGGAGAAAGTTGTCTTATGGCGCTTTACCGTGACTCGTTTTCCCATTATTTTCACTTTTCCCACTTATAAAATCGCTGATACGTTTTTATCAGACTAGTGCTTCGCAATATTATTTCAAATTTATTTATTTGAATACAAAATATATTGACCTCAATCCCGTATTCCCCGTACGATCCTTCCGAATAAACGGTCGACACGTATGACCAATTGGCACTTTTGACGACATCAACGAGGGCGATTGATTGAAAAGTATCGGGTGGCACAGTCCTGGCGAAATAATCGAATCTCGTTTTGTCGCTGAGTGCCTTTGCCGTCGAGGCCGGTGATATTTGAGGTATGTGAAAGAGCCTCAAAAGGTTCGCGACCTGCGAAATAACGGCACGATAAAACATAGAAATATTCATGGCAATAAATTCAGGAAGTAAAAGATAAACCATTTTTTATGTAGTTTTTTTTATTTCATCTTTGGAAATCGGACAAATGTATTTTTTAACCAAACAATTAAACGAGCCGGGCCAATCATTGATAAACAATTTTAGGAATTAATGGAAAAACTCTCAAAAATAAATTATCAAGCACAGTTGGGCGAAGTACTTGCAAGTACTTCAAGTATCAAGTTCAAAGTACTTGTTACTTGCAAGTACTCGTCAAAACGAGTAATTGAAGCACAAGTACTTGAAAAAATCAAGTACCAGTATCAAGTACTTTTCTAGTTTTCGGGTACGTCTCGTAAATTCTGGTACTTGGGTCGTTCCACGTAAAATCGACCAAGAGTTGGAATTGACCACTTTCAATTTCGATGAAATTTGGTCAGAAGTTTTGTTTTATCATAAAACCAAGTTCTACCAAGGAAAAGAAAATTATTATTTTTTTCAAAATTTATGCAAAATTCAATATTCAACCATTTTTCATTTTTTTTTCTAAATATCTTGAACACTATGATAGTTATGACAAATCTTTTGTTTCGTCTTGAAGAGTATACTTGGGGCTACGAAAAAAAAAGAATTCCGACAAGAAATTTTGAAAAATGATGAATTTGGAGAATTTTGAATTTTTTTAAATCGTGAAATACCACAATTAACATCGATTTTTTCGTTCAATTTCTTAAATATAATACCTCGTACTGATTTGAAAAGATCCTGAAATTTTCAGGAAGGTGTTTTTTTTTTTCAAAAATATGAATTTTTTCAAGTTGAGCAATCATGTAATTTTGTAATTTTCAGCAGTCAAAATTACATTATTGATCAACTTCACTTAACTTAGAGGTAAACAAAAAGTTTTACCAAAATTCAAAAATTCATATTTTTGAAACAATCAATTAAAAATCGTGAACATCCACAATTAACATAGAATTTGTTGTTCAATTTTTTAAATAAAATACCTTATACTGATTTGAAAAGATCCTGCAATTTTCAGGAAGGTGTTTTTTAAAAAAATATGAACTTTTTAAGTTGAGCAATTATGTAATTTTGTAATTTTCAGCGTTCAAAATTACATTATTGATCAACTTCACTTAACTTAGAGGTAAACAAAAAGTTTTACCCAAATTCAAAAATTCATATTTTTGAAACAAAAAAAAAACACATTTCTGAAAATTTCAGGATCTTTCAATATCAGTACAAGGTGTTATATAAAAAAATAAAACCAAAAATTTAATGTTGATCGTGGATTTTCACGATTTTGAAAAATTCTCCAAATTCATCACTTTTCAAAAATTTGTTTCGGAATAATTTTTTTTTCGTAGCCCCAAGTATACTTTTTAAGACGAACCCAGAACGATTTTTTCGTAATTATAATAGTTTTCGAAATATTTAAAAAATAAACTTGAAAAAATGGTGAAATTTTGAATTTTTGAAAAAAAAATTTAATGTTTTTCCTCTGTTAGAACTTCGTTTTATGATAAAAGAAAACTTCTGACCAAATTTCATGAAATTGAAAGAGGTCGATTCCAAATATTGGTCGATTGGACATGAAATGACCCATATTCAAAGGCTTTGCACATGCAACCATCAGCAAGGCACGTTCAAAAGTACTTGATACTTGTACTTGAAAAAAGTACTTCAAGTACATGAAGTACTTGAAAAATTTAAGTACAATACTTTAAGTACTTTTGAAGTACTTTGTACTTGCACACTGAGAAAAAAAAATTTGTTGAAAATTTAAAAATTTTTTTGACTCAACGAAATATTTGTTTCCGGACGTTCAACGAAATCATTTTGGTAATTCAACAAAGATACGGTGGAAGTTTTAGTTAAATCAGTTAAATCGTTGCTTGAATGGGCAAAGTTTCAGTTCAATCGAATAAATATCTTTGTACCAAATAAATTGTGTGATTGAAAATACGAATTGTTTTTTTGTTACAGCTAAATTTGTTTAGTTAAAATATCCTAGAAATCAACGAAATATTTCTGTACAAGCAACTCAGTAACTTACTTCAAACAAATTAATATTTAATCACAACTACATTTTATTTCAACTGAATGGATTTAGTTGTCTTAACTAAACTTTTTTCTCAGTGCAAGTACTTCAAGTACCTGAAAGTACCGAGTACTTTCAAGTCTTGCCCAGTTCTGTTATCAAGTATATCAGAAGGCTCTCTCCCAATTTCTCGTCAAAGGAATGTCTTCGTCGATTTTGCTTTCGGTTTGAAGATACGAAAGTCCGATATGAGGCACGTTCAGGACACTTCTCGGTAATCCCATAAAATCACAGATGGCACTCATTGAATTCGCTCTATATTCGGAAAAGGGTCGAACGTTGATTTGGCGGACGCACGTGTGCCGTTATATTAATCTCTCACTGTTCTCTCTCATTCTATGAATTACAGGCGCACGCACACTGAATGAACATCAGCCTCGTAGTACAAAAGCGTGTTTCCAGGGAGCTTAACTGGAAGCTAATTTTGGAAACTCGCCAATTTCTATTGCCGGAATACGGTAACGGATCGGGCGAAACCCTGTTGCCGTTTCGCACAGAAGAACAAACACTCCGAATAGGTCCATGAACAGGGTTTTTTTTTCGCCCAGTGTAACAAGTCGCGAAATGCAAACGTTGGGCATCGTTAATGAACTTTCCGGACTTGAAGCTGCAATGTCTACGTGTGAAATGCACACCTATTAAATGTCCCGCGAGCTTCGGTCAGAATTTCGTCACCATCAGCACAGTTTCCTATTTTATAAATGGAATTGCATTTACTCTTGAGTTCCATCACAGCGAAGTCTCGAGCTACAAAGTTTAAGAAATTTTTTACTTTGGCGCCATCTATAAATTATTCAAAGAATCAAAATAAAAAATACATTTTTTTTTGTACATACTTTCGAAGGATGTTGTAATAACAGTTATAAGTACCTATAATACTTTGAGTACTGCCGGTACTTGATACTCTAAGTACTTACGGTACTTCGTACTTTGTACTTGAAGTACTTAAAGTACTTTGCCCAGCTCTGTTCAACATTGAATTCAGTAAATTTTTAAATATTACACATGAATTGTCACTGATCATTTTTTTCCGTTAATTTAATTGTGAATTATAAGGACAATTTGCATTTGCTGCTGCAGACATTTGTGATACTCGCGCAGCCACTCACAGAGATAATTGCCACATAGTCACTTCCATAGTTACTCTCCACCATCACATGTTCAATCGCTTTATTCACTTGCACAGGGCTCTCATCGACATTTCGACAGACACTCTCCACTTCGTTCCATCGCAAATCCACTTACATTCTCTCACGAAGCTCTCGCGAACAAATTTTTGTCGCAGAGAGAGAGAGAGAGAGAGAGAGAGAAAGAGAGAGAGAGAGAGAGAGAGAGAGAGAGAGAAAGCGAGTGAGAGAGAGAGAGAGAGAGAGAGAGAGAGAGAGAGAGAGAGAGAGAGAGAGAGAGAGATCCGCTTCCCTCTCCAATGCAGACGCACCCTCATTCGTTCGTACTCCAATCCTCGACCTCGATCAAAAACCATTTTTTTTCTCGTTTCCTGCATCGACAGATAAATAGATCGATCCTGAGATAGGAATAAAATTGCCGTAAAAACCAAATGATTCGGTTCGCCTTGTTTATCTTCACGGATCACGAGTTCACGTACGATTTCTTTTGCACACCGCGCGTTTTTATTTCGCATTACTCCGACCTCGGGGGTATATTTCGCAAAACAACCCTCCCTGGTTATACGTTTGAAGGTAGAAGCATCGAAAGCTTTATTGTAAGCCGCTTGAACGTTCGTCCTCAGTCGCGCGAGACAATTAACGAGCGAAGAGATCCGTGAAAAAGAGATCAAAGTCGAAATACCGAATCGACTGGTGAGGAGCTTATATCGTGCAGTCAAATAGCGAAGGAATGTGAAATGGAATCGTGCAAATTGGAAATTTGCACGTTTCCTGCGTACTCTTTTCGATCGTTCACTAAGAATTCATGAGGAAAATCTTGAGGTCCTCTGTGATGAGTAGTTCAATCGGAATTCCTCGTGAAGGAAGCTTGAAGAAAATTGGAAACTAATCAGGAAGAATCAGACTGTTTCGAAAAAGCGACTATTTTTTGTTTTTCGAAATAACATATTAAATACTTTCGGGGAGGTGAAAAAATATGCCTGTTAAAAGCAGAGCTCTTAATATTAGTATTTAGATTTGTCTCATCGCAAATTTCTATTTTCCATTTAAATAAGACAGGGAAAAAAATTTCAAATTTTGATTTTTTTTCATCTCGGCTTCAAGTCAATGTGCCAAAATGAACGACACATATTCTTGCAGAGAATTGAACGCTCTACAAAAAAGATGTCTTATGATTTTCCGATAAACTCACTCCTTCGAAAGTTATTCAAGGTTAAAGTTAAATTTAGAGTAAATTTCACGTTTTTTTTTAGTTTCCGCCAAAATGTTGAAACTTATTACTAAATATCGTAAAATCTTTCTTGAAACGAAAGTTTCAATGGCATTAACATAAATAACCTAATTTTTAAAGAAATAACCGTCCATCCATATTCACAGTCTAATATAGATATATATTAAACCGTGAATAACTTTTGAAGGAGTGAGTTTATCGAAAAATCATAAAAGATCTTTTTTGTAGAGCGTTCAATTTTTCACAAGAATATATGTATCGTTCATTTTTTCCTGTGTTATTTAAATGGGAAATAGAAATTTGCGATGAGACATATCTAAATATTTATATCAAGAGCTCTGCCTTAAACAGGCATTTTTTTTTTCACATCCCTGAAACTATTTAATATGTTATTTCGAAAAACAAAAAATAGTCGCTTTTTTTAAATCAGTCTAAAGTGCATATTTCTAATTGGCACGATTTTTTAATCACTTTAGTAAAACTTAAAAATGTAGACCGTTTGTGCAAAATATTTGAGTTCAGCTGCGAGATTACCAAAGTTGAAGCTTTACCAAATTACCAAAGTTGACGATTTTGAGAAAAACGATTTTTTTGGCTCAAACAATACTTTCGGGTTGTAAAAACAATACTCATCTGTTCTTCAAAGCTTCCTTCACGAGGAACAACAAAAACGGAGCTTCTTTCATGAGCAATCAACAAAAAAAAGCTCCCTTCACGAGGAAGCAACAGAGCTTTCTTCACAAGAAAGGAACCTCAACAAGCTTATTTAACGAGGAAACAACTACAAAAAAGCCTCCTTTACAAGGAAACAACATAAAGAAAGATTCCTTCACGGGGAAGCAAAACAAAGCTTCCTTGACAAGAAAGCAACTAAACAAAGCTTCCTTGAAAAGAAAGCAACTAAACAAAGCTTCCTTAACAAGAAAGCAACTAAACAAAGCTTTCTTGACAAGAAAGCAACTAAACAAAGCTTTCTTGACAAAGAAAGAACCCAAACAAAGCTTCCTTCACAAGGAAACAACAAAAACAAAGCTTCCTTCACGAGGAAGCAAAAAAAGCTTCCTTGAAAAGAAAGCAACTAAACAAAGCTTCCTTTGCAAAGAAAGAACCCAAACAAAGCTTCCTTCTCAAGGAAGCAATAAAAACAAAGCTTCCTTCACAAGGAAGCAATGAAAACAAAGCTTTCTTCACAAGGAAGCAACAAAAACAAAGCTTTCTTCACGAGGAAGCAAAAAAAAGCTTCCTTGACAAGAAAACAGCTAAACAAAGCTTCCTGCACAAGGAAGCAACAAAAACAAAGCTTCTTTCACGAAGAAGCAGCTAAAACAAATCTTCCTTCACGAGGACAAGACAAAACGAAAGCTTCCTCCACAAGAAAGAAACCTGAACAGAGCTTCCTTCAAAAGGAAGCAACAGAAACAAAACTTCCTTCACGAGGAAGCAACAAAAACAAAGCTTCCTTCATAAAGATGGAACCCAAACAAAGATTCTTTCGCAAGGAGCCTACAAAAACAAAGATTCCTTCACAAGGAAGCAACAGAAACAAAACTTCCCTCACGAGGAAGCAACAAAAACAATGCTTCCTTCATAAAAAAAAAAACGAAAAACGAAAACTTTCTTCACGCGGAAGGAAAATAGCGAGTACAAACCTGAAGTGAAACGGAACTGTAGGAGCCACCGATGACCCCGAAGATGGGTCCGGCGCTCGCCGTCTTCCTGACCCTCGGCGTCGAACGATCGGCGCACTCGAGAATGCTGATGTCCAGATTCGAAAGTGACGCTCTCACGAAATGAAGGCTCTGATTGAGGGCATAAGTGTCACGGCTGCAGGTGTCGAGTATGTGAACGCCCAACGATATACCGGGCAGCAAATCGTCGTTGCCATTGATCTCGTCGACTGCGAATAGCATTGCCTCGAGTCTCTGTACGCCGCGATTGTAAACTTTTGGACCGCACGTTGAGTCACCCTTTTCGTGAACGGGAAACAATCCACCGAGAACTATGTCACCGGGTATGAGAATGGATTCTCGCTCGACCGGCAATTTTGTCGAGCCGACGATCATCCCTGCGCCGATGCCGTTGCGACCTTGACGGTAATGAGTCATTTGAAAGGTCAGGACCAGATTCAAGAACGGTATCATGAGAAACGAGGCTCTTCGTGTCATCTTAACAAACGCGAGGATGATGCGATCAAGCGGAGGATCCTCCTTCTCCTCAGACTTAAGTGTCCGCTCAAGAAAAGCCCCGAAATCACTTTACACTCTGAAAACTATGTTTTTATATGGGGCATTCCATGCCAAATCGAACAGTTTGAAAAACTTTTTTTTTTCATTTCCTCAATTTTTTAACATTCTTGAGTACCCATTAAAAGACCCTTCCTGTTAAATTTTGAGATTTTTTTTATTACCCGTTCATAAGATATTAAATTAACAAAAAAAACCGCTCTTTTTTTGGTATTTTGATCATAACTTCTTTAATAATGGTCCAAATTGAAAGTTTTTTTTTTCAATTTGTTTGTTTTTTTATGGACTTTTCAGAAAAAAATACAACAAAAATATTCAATGTGTTTTTCAATGAGTTTTTTTAGTTTTAAACGTTAAATCGCGGTTTTAAAAGTGAGTGTCATTTTTTATTTCTTTTTTTAATTTTTTGTTTCAAACATCTATCTATTCGATAATTTTTAAGAGTAGTCCGATCGTGGGATCTCAATAACCACTTTTTTTCGCTTTTTGAAAATTAATTTTTTTTTTTTATAAATTATTATAAATACCAATTTTTGTTACTGTATAGTATTTTTTTTCAATATTTAGAATTTATTTTGACACTTTTTTTTATCGTTAACAGGTTCTTAAAATCAATAATTAATCGTTAAGTCTGTTTTTGAACAATAATAACAACAGTTTTTATTTATTCACGTATTTTTTTGAAAACCTTACACATACGATTACTTCCTGAATTAGAATATTCCTTTGTCAATACGTTTCTGTTGCTCATTGGAATAATTGAATGAAATTTTTGTGTCCCTCTGTGATTGACTTCGCGGTATTTTATCGCAAATAAAATCTTTCTTTTGCATCTGAATAATGTTTCTCATGTGAAAATTTGACAGCAATATTCGGTAGACTATTTAGGTTCAATGCCCCCTCGTACAATTCTTGAACTGTTGTCATTTCCTCATCGATTAATTATTAATTTTTAAAATCTGTTAACAATGAAAAAGTGTCAAAATTAATTCAAAATGATTTAAAAAATACTGTACAGTAACAAAAATTGGTATTCATAATAATTTATTAAAAAAAAAAATTTTAATTTTCAAAAATCGAAAAAAATAGTAGTTATTGAGATCCCACGATGGGATTAGTCTTAAGAATTGTTGAATAGATAGATATTTGAAACAAAAAATTTAAAAAAGAAATCAAAAAATCAAAAATATTTTTGTTGTATTTTTTTCTGAAAAGGCCACAAAATAACAAAAATTGTGAAAAAAAAACTTTTAATTTGGACCGTTATTAAAGAAGCTATGACCAAAATACCAAAAAAAAGAGCGGTTTTTTTGTTAATTTAATATATTTTGAACGGGCAACTAAAAAAATCTCAAAATTTAACAGGAAGGGTCTTTTGATGGGTACTCAAAAATATAAAAAAATTGAGGAAATAAAAAAAAAGTTTTTCAAACTGTCCGTTTTGGGATGGAATGTCCCATATACACTACCAAAAACGAAAATTATACTTTGAAAGGTGATAAAATGGAAGAGGATGAAAAATAATTATTTTTTAGAAATAAGTATTTTTTTTTTGCCGCAAAGTAACTGAAAAAAAATCGGCGACACGAAAAAAAAAAATGTCGAGGTAATGGCCGCTCGGTTATAGCTGGAATTTCTCATATATAATATATATCATATATACATTTATGATGTTGGCATGTAGTTGTATATATCGGTGAAAATCCTTCGATCCGACGGAGCTTCGCTCCAGAAAGCTTCGATATAAATATATATACAAAGCTCGCGCGCTTCTTTTCGTCGATAAAAAGCGATTTGTGTGACTCCTCGATTTTTTTTTTTTTTTTTTTGATCGTCAGGCGATAAAGCGCCGAAGAGATCGTTCAGCTGCAGAATGCTCCTCTATTATTCGACAAAATCGCGATCGTTTCGCCGTCACTCGCACGTTTATTCCTCGCCATTATATTCCAAGTTTGACGGATCGATCGAATTATTCGTGAAATGCGATTCGCGTTAAAGCGACAAACTTTCGTGAACGCTTTATCGAAATTCAATCGCCGCGCGTATTCGATCATCGAAGGGTTTTTCATTTTTTGCCCAAATTTCTTCTTCGGACGACGATGATTTATCCCTGGTATATATTATTTATTTATTAATATTTATATATATATATATTTATTTATTTAAATGCGTGTTTCTGTGAGTACCGCGGACTTCCTATTCCTTTTTTATTGGGCTATTTGTTGTTGTTTTTTTTCTTCTTAAGGTTAATGATCGAACTTGGAGACTCGTGTAAAAGATTTATTCCGCCACATTTGCTCTTCTCATCTCGATGAGGAAGCGAAACTTGGACAATGATGAGAATCGAAGGAATTTCCGATTAACTCGGGCTCGTCGTTCATCATTGTCGTCGTCATTGTAAATCGCGTCTCGTGAAATTTTCTTATCGCTGGACATTCGTGCACGGGAACGTCGAGACTTTTTTCACGGGACAGAGCATTATATTGTCGGGCGAGATGTCACCCTAATCCCATCCGTGCTCTAATTAATTTAACGGCCTTCCTCGTTATCATCGTATCAGTCGCTGCCAGTCGCATGGACGTAAGCCTGCAGACAGAGAACGAGAATACACGATATTTAATACAAATTCCACGAGTTTGGATGTACTCGAGGATATTAATATACATTAGGGTGGGCCGAAAATCCGTTTTTTTTTAAATTCTCTTAGCAATACCGAATATATTGTTCATTGTGCTACAAAAAAAATCTGTGTGAAGGGAAAAACTTTAAGTAACATCCTAGGCTCGCCCAAGTTCGTTAAAGTTCAAAGTGTTGAAAAAAAAAATTTCCTCGGCTTATTCTTATTGGAAATTTACAGTGATCGGCAAAATCTATATTTACGTCAATTTAATTACCGCTAATTACTGTGTGTTGGAAAATTTTATAATTGTTCCAATAAATATTACTCATTATTAAGGCACTCGGTAATTAGACAGTAAGGTATTTCTATAATATTCGAAAATTCGATAATTCAGGTTCGATTATTATCCAATAAACCTATAACTTGTAATTTAGATCAAATAATTACTCAATAACCAAGTAATTAAAACTTGGCTCATATGAATTACTAATTTTTTTAAAAATTAGGTAATTGTTCCATCCAATTATTAATTATCCAAGTAATTAAATACTTAAGTACTCTACTTACTAATTTTGTATGAAATTAGTCAATTATTTTTTCCAATTATTAATTATTCGAATAATTAGAAACTTAATTCTTCTAATTACTAATTTTTAAAAAAATCCCGTAGTAAAAAACTCCATTGAATCGCCAATGACAACCAAAGGTCCTCATACGACTCCATTGGACAATGAATGGGGACCCATTGAGATTTCCGCATTTTTCAATGGCGTATAGGAACGACCATTGATCAGTGAATGGATATCCATTGAAAAGTCACCATTGCCCAATAACGTCCATTGGACAGCAAATGCGGATGAACCGAATGGTCACCATTACTCAATTATGCCCATTGGAAAGCAAATGCTGATGGACCGAGCCATCAGCATTGCCCAATGGTGTCCATTGGAAGGCAAATGCTGATGAACGAAATGATCAGCTTTACCCAATGATGTCCATTGGAAACCGCGTCGCGTTAGTTCCGAGACTTGGCGCGAGATGTCGCAGGACGGCAACCCGCTAAACTCCCATACGGATTATGCGAAGAGTATGCTTATCTAGACGATTGTGAGCACGGAATATTAGCAGAAGTCGGTGGGCGATTCGGCATTCATCTCCATTGGTTATTTTGGCAATGGGGAATGAATGGCGATTTTTAAATGGTGACGAATGGAGTTTTTTACTATATGAAAGAATCTCAATTGATTATCGCCATTCATTCCCCATTGCCTACAAAAACCAATCGAGATGAATGCCGAATTGCCTATGGGGATTTTCTTCATTAAATCCCCATAGGATAATCCCCATTCCGTTTCAAATGGGGAAATCGATCCTCATTGGAAAATCCTCATTCGATTTCAAATGGGGAATTCAATGGCGAAAATCCCCTTAGGCAATTCGGCATTCATCTCCGTTGGTTATTTTGGCAATGGGGAATGAATGGGGATTTTTCAATGGCGACGAATGGAGTTTTTTACTACGGGAGCAAAAAAGAAGTGCACGGATCTTATTACATTTTTGAGTCTCGTTATCAGCCAATCTTTGAGATAATGAATAACGTGCATTTATTTTTCCTATAATCAAATTTTCATTTAATTTCATTTCGTATTGAAAAGTTTTCTGATAAAGACCTAATTGAGATATCGGGATTATTCCAATGCCATTTTTAAAGGCTACTCGAGGTGAATTAATTTATGGAAGAAAGGTTCAATTGATCAAAGGTTCAATTTCTGATGGGCCGCACAAATGTACCATTTAAAAAGTCTCATTTCCACGAAAACAATTAAAATAGAAGTTTATTCCATTTTTTTCTTTTTTAATTTTTCAATTAAGAAAGAAAACCAGTAAAGCGCACGAGTTTTGTTACGTTTTTTAATTTTGTTACCAGCAAATCTTTGAAACTTCAAAAAACGTGCGCATACTTTCATCTTTCCTGGTCAAATTTTTGTTCAACAAACACTGGCATTCCGTTCAATGCAAAAAGACGATATCTCACGAAATTTTTGAAGTCCTTCAGAGCAAATTCTCGCAATTTCAAAAAGATCGATGACAAGGACACTTATTGAGATATTGGGATGATTCCAACGCCATTCTTCAAGTCTACTCAAGGAAAATTAGCTTACAAGAGGCATCTTCAATCGATCAAGAGTAAACAAAGTTGGAAACCCTCAAAATATCGATTTTTCAAGACTCGATCAAACATGGCAAAGCTTCTGTTTCATTTTTAAGCTCTGACGAGAAGTCAAGAGATGGAATATTTCGCTAATCACGAATGCTACACGTAATCCAAACTGTGAAGTGCAAACTATTCATCCATTCAATGATCCAATCGTGGTCAATAGATCCTTGATTATGGGTAATTACAGCATGAACTCTGCGTCAAACCATTTACATGTTGGGGATTAATCGAGGCCCAAAGGGGCGATAACACATCTCTCGACATCCCTAAATCATTTAGCCGATGTGCGAAACATTCACAAACCTGCTAAAGCGGAATATCCATACGGAAAAAAATGATCACAGAGAACTGCTGAGATTCCCATTAATTTTTACAGTTTTCCCCATCAACAGCGTCTCCTGGAAGGGCAAACAGTGAAATTTGCATATTTCTTTAATACAATATACAGATGTCACAAATGATATAGTACATGCCCATCAGATGAATTTTTACAGTGTGGAAGAGTAAAATGTACACTACGTGAAACGTTATATTTCTGTTGTATCCGCACTGAGAGAAAAAATTACTAGAACCAATGAAGTTTTGAAGGCAAAAAATCATTTTTTTCATTATTTGCCAAAACATATTAGATTGGTTCCCTTATATATTTACTTGATTCATTTTTTTCAGTCAATTCCATAAATTTATGTTTCAATAAACGAATTTACTTGAATCTAACAGCATGTTATCAATTACATGTAATATGTTGTTTTAATCAAGAACACATTTTATTATTCAAAATATGCATGTCTTTTAATAAAGGAAGCACTGAGAAAAAAATTTGTTGAATCAACAAATTAATTAGTCCAATCAACAGGAAAAATGATTGATTCAATCTAATGCGTGTTTATTAATTGTTGCTAAACATTTTATAAAGAATATATATAGCCCTTGCCGAATAATTTAATATGCATAGTTTAGTTACCCCAAAAAGAGATAAATAGAAAAAAAATGACAAATCTGCGCCAATTTTCCGATCCAATTTCTCTGTCCGACCGAGATTCGAATCCTCGACCCTACCTACCATCATACCTATCCTACCTAACTACCTAACACGCTACCTATTACACTATCGACTACTACTATGCACTTGAAAAAAGTTAGGAGTCATGAAGATTCGAATATAAGAAAACATTTAAAAACCAGTTTTTTTTATTTTTAACAACTTATGTATACTATTAAAGTATACTATAGAAATAATAGTTCTTTGCTTGAAGGAAATAAAAATTTCATCATTCCATACAAATATTCTATTGGAATAAAATAATGTGTTATTTATTTTACTACAGCTTCTTTTCAAATAATCACAATCAATTTTATATCTAATAAATATCGAAAATACTACAGAAATATATTTAGAAGTAAAATACATAATGATGAATTTATTGCAAAGAAATAATTTTGTTCGAAAAAAATAATTTCGTATTGAAGTCATTTTTCAGATCCAAATAATCTCTTGTTTATGATGCCATAAATAATTTCCTTCAAACAAAATAATTTCGTATTGAAATCGTTTTTTAGATTCAAATAATCATCATTTTAGATTCAAATAATCTAATGTTCATGATGCGATAAATGTAGTTAACCTAATGTATACAAATTCAATCAAATCTATTTACATAAAAATATTTTTTGATGTAAAATAATAATGACTTTATTGCAAGAAAATAATTTTTTCGAAAAAACTTTCGAAAAAACTGCCATAAATAATTTTCTTCAAAAAAAATAATTTTGTATTTAAGTCGTTTTTTAGATTCAAATAATCTCATGCTTATGTTGCGATCAATGTAATTAATCCAACGAATACAAATTTAATCACATCTATCATGCATTTAATTGTTACTATTAAATAAGAGTTTAATATAATGGAGTAATAGATTCGTGAAAATATTTTTTTAAATGAAGAGTGATTTTCTTGCTTCAACAAATAAATAATCGAATTAATACTTTCATTTAATAAATAAATTCATGTTCTCAAATTCAGTAATTCTTTCTCTCAGTGCACTGCAATTTCTAATTATGTGCTATGAACATTCTACAGAGAGCATTGTAAATTTTACAGTTCAAACACAGTGAATTTCGTTGTTTCTGCTTGTTATTTCTACTTTGTCATTTTTTTTTTTTGCATTTTAACAGTGTAAATCAGCATTTATAATGGTTTGAAAAGTAGAATAGGCATTGAATCCATTAATTTATAATGGATTCCCAGTAAAACGCCTGAATTACAGTTCTGAACCGTATATTCTGCATTGAATTCAGTAATTTTTTAAATATTACACACATGCATTGTCACTGATCATTTTTTTCCGTACAGTGACTGATCGATCTCTGAATACAGACCGACACAGCGTGAACTGAGAAGTTAGCGCGATGGATTGGCCGACGAAGCGATATGGAATCACTTCCGGTGATTTAATTCCGATATTGCTCTCCCGATTGGTTATCGCAGCGTCGTTAAGATATATTTTATTTCCACCTTAACGGTGCCATTGCGCGCAATCACTCGATCACGATGGCTCATTCGCTAAGCTCCAGCGCCACATCGACAGCTCTACGACGATCAATTATTGCTGACCTTATTTAGGAACTCGTGGAACGGATCAATATAGGAATGAAAATCTGGACAGCCACGCGCTACTGTCAATTCTGTCTGACAAAACGCGAATATAACAGGGCCCACGGAAATTATGATCCGCTGATAACGTCCCTCGAAAACAAGTTTTTCCTGCTGATACGCTATTTGGCTTCTCGACTGTCAATATTCGACATCTACTTGATATATACACATATGGGGCGTATTCAAGTTCAAATCACGCGATCATCGGCCTGACCCCCTCAGATTTTGATGTCCAATGATTTGTGGCTTTCGTTTGGCCCGAAATATGACCGCAAATTTTTAGAAATTTTTATTCAATTTTTTAGGGGTTGCCCGAGCTAAAAAAAAAAAAAAAAATTGAGGGAACATATAAAGAGGGGCCTTTTTTATATTAATAAAATGTTTTTCACAGAAACTATGGCCCAAAACAGATATTTTCGTCATATTTCGATAATGGGCCAAAAATAATTACTTTTTTTTTGTATTTTAATTTTTTCTTATAATTTCTTATTTTGATCGTTTCTTGTAGTGAAAATAACAACAGCAGAAATATTTTTCTAGTGAAACTTGATTTTTTTCTTGGTTCAAGAGTGATACGACAACATTTTTCGAAAATTCATTACCCCCGACGACCTGAAATAAAACGGATAATTTTAAAAAAAATTTAAATAGTAATTTTAATTAAAAAAAAAATAGTAATTATTTTTGGCCCAATATTGAACAATGACGAAAATGCATGTTTTGGAGCCTAGTTTCTATGAAAAAAATTTCATTAATTTAAAAAGGCCTCTCTTTACGTTTTCCCTGAATTTGATGATTTTTTTAGCTCGGGCAATGTCTAAAAAAAGAAATAAAAATTTCTCAAAATTTGAGGTCATATTTTGGGCCAAACGAAACCCACATTTCATTGGACATCAAAATCCGAGTGGGTCAGGCCGATAACCGCGTGATTTGACGTGGAATGCCCCATATATACATATTCAAGGAGGAGGAGGAAACACCGCAGACTCGTCAAATTAGTGCTAAATTCTAGTAATCGTGTCTACAAACATTTTATTTATTTATTTCATTTATTTCTTTATTTTAAACAGAAAAACAATCGTAGGGATTTAGTTTTTCACGGTATCAGCTGTTTTACGTCAACTTTCGACAAAGAGGATTTTTGTTAATATTTTATGGAAACAATTCGCATTTTTATTCCATTTACAGGAAATCTTAGCTCACTTTCTTCGGGATATTCTCAATGGACAGAATATTCTCGTTTCAATGTAATTGTTTATTTATTAATAAAATTTATTCTCCCTGAGAAATTTTTGAATTGAAAAATCGTTAAAACACATTTTGGAATCTTTATTAAGGATTTGAGATTTTAAATGCACAAGCAAAACGTAAATCTCACAGAAAATGAATTGTGAAAACTTATTTTCGTTGCAAACTTCAAATCATCTAAATTATTGTCCACAATTATAATTCAACAATTTCTTCTTTTACTGGTAAACGAAGGATTATAATTTTTTAATCGACGATGAGTGATAAAAATCTACAAGATTAGGTAATATAGAATCGCTCGAAGAATAAAATGAGCTCTTAATAACCGAAAGCAGACAACGATTGAAAATTATTCTTCGATAAGACTGAACGAAAATACAACTTATTGAAATTCGTCTTTAAACGATCAACATTTAAAAAAACAACTATTATACAATTAATATTTTTAGTAATCAAAGATGTAAGTAGCAAGGGATGCAAAGCCTTGATTAATTAATTAATATTGTCTAATAGAGCCACATAATTTTATTCAATTCATTTTTAATAATCAATAATTATAATATTAATAATTCATAAATTAATTCATGAATTAATTATCATTATTATTATCATTTGTTATGAATAAATAAATATACCATTAAAAACAGTATATTATTCTACCTCTAATGATCGAACATCCTAAAAATATTTTTTTTCCACTCATACTCAAAGCATGCACTGAATGTGTATTCCACCCCAATCCTTAAGGGTAGATGAATGTTTTTTCTTCATGTCTGATCGATTCTCGCCCCACCCTTATTTCACCCCCGGCCCTTTTTACCTAAATGCGAACAACCTTTTTTCCCCCTCTATTCACAGCCCTTCTTTTTTCGTCGTCAGGGAATATCCGATAAATAATTGGATCACTATCACTCTCGGCAGTTGACCATGTTCGTCACTGACTTGCCAAGCCCCCAAACTGGGAATGGATCATCATTATTACATTAAAAAAAAAAACCATATCTCCGAAGTTTATCGTTAACTACATTTCGTACGTCATTTTCAGGATTTTTCTTCACATCTGACAAAGTTACTTCGGTCGACAGTCACTTTTCCACCCCATCGTCTTTAAAACGACAGTGACGACGATTACATTCATAACGGCAAAACAAAAATTTTCTGCTTCCAGATTTTGTCGAATATTACGCGGAAAAAATGATCAGTGAGAACTGCTGAGATTCCCATTAATTTTTACAGTTTTCCCCATCAACATCAGCGCCTCCTGGAAGGGTAAACAGTGAAATTTGCATATTTCTTTAAAACAATATACAGATGTCACATATGACATGGTGCATGCCCATCAGACGAATTTTTACAGTGTGGAACAGTAAAATGTGCACTACGTAAAACGTTATATTTCTGTTGTATCCGGTGAACTTTTTACACATTTCACATTGTAAAAATTATCCAGGGCCCGTGAAAAAATTACAATGTACATTGTAAAAATTGAAAAGAACGTAGTATATTTTGCGGTACGTTTTTTATTTTTCACTGAAAATACTGCAATTTCTAAAATAAATTATAGTGTAGTGAAACGTTTCGATATTTGAATAAATTCAAATTTATTCAAACATTGCAATAAGGGGCCATTCATTAATTACGTAAGGATAATTTCGGCCATTTTCGACCCCCCCCCTACCCCCATGTAAGGACACATAAGATTTGTTGGACCCCTCCTCCCCCCCCCTTCTTACGTAAGATTTTACCTAGTTTTCCTAAAACGCATTCAACATAATTAAATGTCGTTAGAAAAGGGTCAGTTACACTAAAATACGTTATTGTTTGACAAAAAAAAAAATTTTTTAAAAAATAATTATTTAGTCGTTGGAAAATGCATATTATATTTAAAGATAAGATTTTGAACAATCTTAAAGTGAGGAAACAAATCAGTCAAATCACTACAAACGAATAATATTTTGCGTAAAATAATGGGTGACTAAATTTGAAACAGTCTTAAACGAAATAAGTAAAAGAGTGTAAGTCAGTTCATTTCAGATCATCAATTATTAAATAATTAAATAATTATTAAATAATTATTAAATAATTAAATAATATAACAGGGTGGCCAGTAAATCGGACGAAAAAAATTCCCTGACATTTCCCTGACATTTTCGAAAATTTTCCTAACAAACCATTCGGTTTTGTGAAAAAGTGACAAGGTAGGAACATCGTATTTTTCATAGAAAAAAAAATTGCAAATTGTAAATTTGCACATCGCTTCCTCAGTATTTTTTCGCATTTACAAATATTCCTCTATGACAAGCAAATAGCTTTCACAGTTTTGGCTTTCTCATAGAGGAAGCTTTGTAAAATCAAAAAATACTCTGGAAACGAAAGGAATTTTTTACAAATAATTTAAGTAAGATTAATGTACAAAAAAATGTACTATAATTTTCATTTACAAGCTTCGAAATGTGTGAATATCAACACGTTTAAGATTTTTAAAACTCAATAAACAATATAAATTTTTAACATAAGAATATGTAAATGAAATTGTACATTAAAAATAAAAAAATAGATCCCATAGTTGCTTCGCCTAATGCTTTGCTCTCAAATGTCCATCACTCTACATTGCAAAACGCAAATTCTGTCTTATCGTAAGATCTTACGTAAGAATGGCTTAAACCCCCCCCCCCCCCTCCTCCAGGTAAGTTCATGCAGAGATTTTTCAAACCCCCCCCCCCCCCCCTCGGGACCCTTATGTAATGAATGGCCCCTAAACCGTTATTTATCCTCACTCAGGCTCATATGAGGGCTTGTACTTGACTAAGGGGATTTAGTTTAACCTCGCATCCATGAAGAGCACGAGCGTCACCGAAATGCAATGGTGATCTGTTAAGAAAATGTAGTCTTCAGTCCATAGGACTGCTCGACCACAGAATGCGGGTGATGTTCCAACAATTGTACGTCAATTGAGGACGCCGATGTTGGTAATACATCGGACCTTATAGGTGCTCGGTGGCTCTCTCGCTGGCGCGAGAGGGCGCGCCGTCCGACGCCATCTAGCGGATTTCGGGCGAAATGCAGAGATTGTGGCACGCCGCAGGTCGTCTCATTACAGTGCCACACTGTAAAAATTGAAATTGACGTTGCATATTTTGCGGCGCGCATTTGATTTTTCACTGGGAATACTGCAATTTCTAATTATGTGCTTTGAACATTCCACAGAGACCATTGTAAATTTTACAGTTCAAACACAGTGGAATTACAGTTCCAAACCGTATATTCTGCATTTAATTTAGTAATTTTTTTAAATATTACACATAAATTGTCACTGATCATTTTTTTCCATGTAGGAGGAAAGAAGGTCAGCATATATGCATTATCGATTCTAAACTTAGTCGTGGATATACGCGAGGGTACTTTCTGGATGAACCACCCTCATTGCTCAGCGTATATTTTGTACGCTTTTCCCAACGTTCATCGTCCAAATCGACGTGGAAGAAAAAATGGTTATCACTGATCAACCGGCACAAAAAAAGCCGAAGCTTATTTCACTTTAGGGAAATCGTGATCGTGCAAACTATCCACGGAGAGAGTAATATCATCCTCATCCTCGGGTTCAATCTTTCCAGTGATTCGCGAATGGCAGAAGGGAGGAAAAGGCCGGAAAAGCGTCAAGAGGAAGATATCGAGCAGACAGGATGACGGGAGGATGTGACAGTCGCGGAATGGCGCGAAGAGGTTTCATTGGATGGCGAAAGGTTGAACGCAACGGAGGAAATGCGCCAGGAGAATAGAGACTGCGGTGCGATGTTCGGGGAGGGATGTTGGTGAAAGTCCTCAGAAGGGGTTTTCTACGCGTTAGTTTCCGATAACGCGTAGAAAGTCCCTGGCCTCGAGCGTCTTCCGGCCATTAAGAGTGTGGGATCTTTACCGGCTGCTATTTCTCTCCGGGCTCGATGCTTTTCCTTTTCCTCCATCCATCTCCTTTTTCCCCTGGCTATGTACAAAGTCGATGATACCACTAGGCTCGTATTTCTCGTCGTTTCTCGCACGTCTTATGAGATTGCAACGACCCCCTTCGTTCGCTTCTCATGACATATTTAGCCCAGATATACCGCTGTAAGGACCAAAGTTTCCTCCTGCTGCATTATATAATTCATCCTCGTTTAGCTTGATACGAAAAATGTACACTTGGCTATAACGACGAACGATTCATGGCAATAGTGACAGAGTTTTCAGACATATTTTTGACAACCTACGACATTTTACATTTGGAAATTCTTGGAGGTAAATGGATTTTGCGAATATCTTGGACACTGGAAGATCCGGTTTAAGGATTTGTAATTTCCGTAGTAAAAAACTCCATTGAATCGCCAATGGCAACCAATGGTCCTCATACGACTCCATTGGACAATGAATGGGGACCCATTGAGATTTCCGCATTTTTCAATGGCGTATAGGAACGACCATTGATCAGTGAATGGATATCCATTGAAAAGTCACCATTGCCCAATGACGTCCATTGGACAGCAAATGCGGATGAACCCAATGATCACCATTACTCAATGATGCCCATAGGAAAGCAAATGCTGATGGACCGAACGATCAGCATTGCCCAATGGTGTCCATTGGAAGGCAAATGCTGATGAACGAAGTGATCAGCTTTACCCAATGATGTCCATTGGGAAGTAAATGTGGATGAACTGAATGATCAGCATTACCCAAAGATGTCCATTGGAAACCGCGTCGCGTTAGTTCCGAGACTTGGCGCGAGATGTCGCAGGACAGCAAGCCGCTGAACTCCCATACGGATTATGCGAGGAGTATGCTTATCTAGACGAGTGTGTGCACGGAATATTAGTAGAAGTCGGTGTCCAAAAAATCCATGCAAGAAGTTCTTGCCGACTGATGCCTATGGGACAATCCCTATTCCGTTTGAAATGGGGAAGTCAATCCTCATTGGAAAATCCCTATTCGATTTCAAATGGGGAATTCAATGGCGAAAATGTCCTTGGGCAATTCGGCATTCATCTCCATTGGTTATTTTGGCAATGGGGAATGAATGGCGATTTTTCAATGGTGACGAATTGAGTTTTTTACTAGTATGAAAGAATCTCTACTGATTATCGCCATTCATTCCCCATTGCCTACAAAAACCAATGGAGATGGATGGCGAATTGCCTATGGAGATTTTTTTCATTGGATCCCCATAGGATAATCCCCATTCCGTTTCAAATGGGGAAGTCAATCCTCATTGGAAAATCCTCATTCGATTTCAAATGGGGAATTCAATGGCGAAAATCCCCTTAGGCAATTCGGCATTCATCTCCATTGGTTATTTTGGCAATGGGGAATGAATGGGGATTTTTCAATGGCGACGAATGGAGTTTTTTACTACGGGTTAATAAATTGTAATTAATAATAAATAAATATACACTACACTAAATAAATAAATATAAACTGCAATATACACTACCTTTTTCCCCTCTCTTCAGGTGCACCCATCTTGTGGAGAAAATTTTTTTAAATACATTTTTACGATTGGATTCATAAAGAGGAAAGTTTAGGCTTCAATTTCCTTTTTTTAAAAACGTTGAACCATTTTTTTTTCCAATGTTACTCTGTTTTTTGTGAAAAAAGAGGAAATGTGAAAAATCCCGTATAACATATGGAAATGAAGAGGATTCATGAAAAACTTCAAGACATCAAAAAGTTGCTTCTGTTTTTGTTGAGTACGGAGAAATTTTTTCAGCTTTTTTTCCCCAAAATTTTGTTTTTCTCATTTTCTGGGTCGAAACTCATTTTCTGGGTCGGATTATTGATAAAATATCGAGAGGGGAAAATATTTTATTTTACCATTTTCAACACATTGGAATTTTTTTTCAGTTTTTTTGGCCTAATTTTTTTTCCAGCCTCAACATGAAAAACAAAAATTTTGGAAAAAGAAATCTAAAAAAATTCACCTGAACTCAACAAAAATGAACGCAACTTTTTGCTGTCTTGAAGTTTTTCATGAATCCTCTTTGTTTTTGTGTTATACGGGATTTTTCAAATTTGCTGAAAACAGTTTCAAAAAACAGAAAACTTTGGAAAAAAAATCGCTCAAAGTTTAAAAAAAATGAAATGAAAGGTTAAACTTTCTTTATGAATCCAATCGTAAAAATGTATTTAAAAAAATTCCTCTAGAAGATGGGTGCACCTGAAGAGAGGGGAAAAAGGCGAAAAACAGCTGTTTTCAAAATAGAATAAAAATCTAAAAACAATTTGTAAAAATAATTAATAAATCGGGAAACGAAGCCGAATTCTTCCCTTTTAAAATGCCGCTTGTTAAATTAGTCTACGTTGATTTCCGGCGAAATGGCATTGAAAAAACGTTCCAGACCTTTAAATAATTCCATTTGCAATAAACAATTTAAAGTTGATTTTTGACCAAAAAAAGAAGACAAATATCAAAATTGATGACAATTTGTAATTTTTCGAAACAAAAATTGTCAAAAATTATTATAACAATAATTATCTTGGGTACTTCCAAAGAAAAACTAAAGTAGATTGAGGAAAATTTTTGTTTGTTAATAAAAAATTGCAATCACTCCTTTCATCCAGAAAAAAAAATTAAAATGGTCAGTCCAGAGAAAATACTCTGAGGAAAATGATTCAAAAATCACAAGAATTGGATAAGAAACGCGACGAGTTTAGCTTGAGAAATAAAGCTCATTAAAATTGACATTAAACAGCTGATGCTATGACGATTTCTCAAATTTGGCACTCATTCGACGACTCTAAAGGGCTCAAACTTCCTTGAGTCTTACTCATTGCCTCATTATTTCTGGTCACCCAATATTGAAAGCTGAGAAGCTAAAGAAATCAAGCAATTCGATGAAAATAAAATTGGGTCATGACTGATGAGACTTTAGCATTAGAAGACTGACCACTAAAACGACCTATCTTAATACTCAATGATTTTTAAATGAAATTGGAAGCACAGCTTGTCACTGGTCGAAGCGAAAGCGAGTGAGCCTAAAAAAAAGTTCCAAGACTTCAAAGACCCAACAGCCTTCAAGACCCATAAAAAAACCCTCAAGGGCATGAGCTGTCCAAGAAACAAGAAGAGTAATATACAAAAGGTAATCCTCAGCTCAGTTCAACATCCCTTTTGACTTTTGACCTTTGAGTCTATTCGACTGAAACTTTCCGCTTGAATCGTTTGCCAGCTTTATATTTTACAGCTAAGGATCTGGGGATTGAATTCGGTGAGAAAAAAATATAAAATCAAGAAAAGAATCATCGCTTTCATGTTCTAATAATACTTTGATATTTTTACTTTCGAAAAATCACCCTTTAAATTATTTTTAAATGATTTCAAATCAATAAAAAAAGAATAACAATGTGAAGCATGCAAATGTCCCAATTATTGAACACTGGAAGTGTCTATCTCCCTAATATTGAACAGACATGTCCCAGTTATCGAACACTCTCGAGAATCCTTTTTCCATTCTGAAAATATTATTTTGGGTACAATATTAAGAAATAAAAGCAAAATCAAACACTTGAATAATCTTTTATTAATCATGTAAAAATACAAAAATATATATTTAGTCTCTTTTGACAGGTTTTTGGTTCATTCGCATTTGGTTTATTTTTGCTTTTCAACTCGAACTTTATTTTATTTTTATTTTCAGCTTCCTCGTTTTTATGTTCTGTTTTTGTTTGATTTTGTCGCAGCTTTCTTGTTTTTCGACTCTTATTTTCTTTTTATTTTCAGTTTCCCCTTTTTTGATGTTCTTTATTTCTTCTTTTCTTTTTATGTTTATTACACGAAAATACAAATAAAAAATATATTTGACGATCTTAGAGTTATTATTAAAATAATAGAGGTAAGTTTATTCAGAAACTTACAGTTTTCGTTTGAATAAATCCGATTCACACGATCTGTCACGCGATAACCGTTTCGATGTTTTGATGGGTTTAATGACGCCATCTTGGAGAATTCGAGTGTTCAATAATTTGGACACACTGCATTTTCTATGTCCCAATAATCGAACACCGTATTTTTTGACAAATAATTAATTAAATTTTTTTTTATTGTTATTTCCAAGAAATTTTCTAAGAAACTTGAAACGCCTTTACTTTTTGAGATGCGACAGTTTTTGAATTTTGTATGCCCTTACGCATGAAGCGGCGTATATTAGCAAAAAGGATACGCACTTACCACGAGACGTCAAAACGGGTCCCCCTTGCTGATTAAATAATTTTTTTCTCTATTAATTAAAGCTTCTTCTGCACAAGTAAGGTAACAATTCGATAGCTAAAAGTTCTATATATGTAATGAAATTTTTATAAATAAGTAAATGCATGCAGGTGCACTGAGAGAGAAAATTATTGAATTTGAGAACATGAATTTATTTATTAAATGTAAGTATTAATTCGATTATTTATTTGTTGAACCAAGAAAATCATTCTTCATTTAAAAAAATATTTTCATGGACCTATTACTCCATTATATTAACTCTTATTTATAGTAACAATCAAATGCATGATAGATTCGATTAAATTTGTATTCATTGGATTAATTACATTGATCGCATCACAAACATGAGATTATTTGGATCTAAAAAACGAATTCAATACGATATTATTTTTTTTTGAAAAAATTATTTTCTTGCAATAAAGTCATTATTATTTTACTTCAATACGAAATTATTTTTTTTAAACAAAATTATTTCTTTGCAATAAATTCATCATTACTTTACTTCTAAAAATATTTCTGTAGTATTTTCAATATTTATTAGATATAAATTTGATTGTGATTATTTTAAAAGAAATTGTAGTAAAATAAGGAACACATTATTTTATTCCAATAGAATATTTGTTTGGAATGATTAAATTTTTATTTCCTTCAAGCAAAGAACTATCATTTCTATAGTAAACTTTAATAGTATACATAAGTTGTTAAAAATTAAAAAACTGGTTTTTTAAATGTTTTCTTATATTCGAATCTTCATAACTCCTAAATTTTTTCAAGTGCAGAGTAGGAGTCGATAGCGTAATAGGTAGCGTGTTAGGTAGTTAGGTAGGAAAAGTATGATGGTAGGTAGGGTCGAGGGTTCGAATCTCGGTCGGACAGAGAAATTAGATCGGAGAATTGGCGCAGATTTGTATTTTTTTTCTATTTATCTTTTTTTGGGGTCACTAAACTATGCATATTCATTCATTCTGCAAGGGCTATATATTTTTTATAAAATGTTTAGCAACAATTAATAAACGCGCAGTTGATTGAATCAATGATTTTTCCTGTTGATTGGACTAATTAATTTGTTGATTCAACAAATTTTTTTTCTCAGTGCTTCCTGTATTAAAAGACGTGCATGTTTTTAATGATAAAATGTGTTCTTGATTCAAACAACATATCACATATAATTGATAACATATTGTTAGATTCAAGTAAATTCGTTTATTGAAACAGAAATTTATGGAATTGACTGAAAAAAATGAACCAAGTAAATATATAAGGGAACCGATCTAATATGTTCTGGCAAATAATGAAAAAAAATGATTTTTTGCCTTCAAAACTTTATTTCATTGGTTCTAGTAATTTTTTCTCTCAGTGCGAATGAGAAATAATAAAAACACAAGATAGTGTTCAATAATTGGGACCTGTTCAATAATTGGGACATTTACCTTAAGAAGCTTGACGAAAAAAAAGGAAGACTTTTGAGCGTGGAGGGAAAAATACAAATTTCGTTATCAAGGATTTAATATTTATATCGTACTCGGTATTTGTGTGTTCTCGAGTTATCATCAATCATTGTTCGGGTAGTCTGAAATATTCGTGTGTGATTATGCATGCATGAATGTACACGCCAACTTTTCTCTCGGCTGTGGTTTGGATAAAATCCCCGGGGTATTTATTTTCAATCACTCTCCGATGGGTCCTCCCCTTGACTCTTCAGAAGGGGAGAATCGATGGCCTCGAAAGTTGCGATATCCTTCAATTTTCAGGACTGTTATCGCAGCCCAAATTTCAATCGCATTATGCGGCTGGAATTTCAAAGCCAGCCGCATAGTAAAACAGCTGAATGAAAACTTTGAGCATCATTCGTATCTCAAAAGACACGAGATCATCCCGACGGTAGCAATAATTAATTGGACTTTCGAAAGTCACTATTGCATCCGTAATAGTTGAGGTAAACGTCCTTCCCTGGTCAAATAGAATGGCGGTTTAAATTCCATTGAATTGAGGCAACTGGAATCGTATGATTTTTTTTTTCAAGCCAAAAACTTGAATTGTAGTCGTTAAAGAACACGCCTAAAATGTAAAGTGCTTTTGAAATTTTGAACGCGTTTACGCACAAGCTTGATAAATATATTTTTCAGTAACTAATCGAATATTTTTTTTGATCTTAAATTTTTTCCATTTTATGAACAATTTAAGGCAAAAATTTTCATAAAAAATCGAAATTTATATTTTGAAAAGCCGCCATTTTGTTAAAAATTAATATTTTGCTTATTCCTTCGATTGAAATACTAGATTATACCTTGTATAAACGAAATCTCTTTTACTTTTTTATTTTTGATGATCCCATCCAGAGATATCGCGCTCACCGCAAGACGCCTTTTTTTAGAGGACCGCCCGGAGATTGGCTACAGCGGCTTAAAGAATCATTATTATTTAAAAAGAAAAATTTCTAAATAAAGTTGAAAGCAGAGCTGGTCAGTACTTGAAAGTACTCGGTACTTGCAGGTACTTGAATTACAGTACTTGCAAGTACAAAGTACTTGAAAAGTACTTCAAGTATTGTACTTAAATTTTTCAAGTACTTCCTGTACTTGAAGTACTGTACTTGAAAAATTCAAGTACTTTTCTGGACTTGAAGTACTTTTTTCAAGTACAAGTGTCAAGTACTTTTGAATGTGTCTTGCTGATGATTGCATGTGCAAATATGGGTCATTCCATGTAAAATCGACCAATATTTGGAATCAACCCCTTTCAATTTATCATAAAACAAAGTTCTAACAAAGGAAAAAAATTAAAATTTTTTTTCGAAAATTCAAAATTTCACCACTTCTTCAAGTTTATTTTTTAAATATTCCGAAAACTATTATAGTTACGAAAAAATCGTTCTGGGTTCGTCTTAAAGAGTATACTTGGGGCTACGGAAAAAAAAATTTCCGAATTTGTTTTTTGAAAAATGATGAATTTGGAGAATTTTGGAATCTTTCAAAATCGTGAAAATCCACGATCAACATTAAATTTTTGGTTTTTTAAAAATATAACACCTTGTACTGATATTAAAAAATCCTGAAATTTTCAGAAATTCGTTTTTTTTTTCAAAAATATGAATTTTTGAATTTTGGTAAAACTTTTTTTTTTACCTCTAAGTAAAGTGAAGTTGATCAATCATGTAACTTTGACTGCTCGTAATTACAAAATTACATGATTGCTCAACTTTAAAAAAATGCATATTTTTTAAACAAAAAAAAACACCTTTCTGAAAATTTCAGGCTCTTTTCGAATCAGTACAAGGTATTATGTTTACAAAATTGCACAAAAAATTCGATGTTAATTGTGGATTTTCATGATTTTAAAAAATTCAAAATTCTCCAAATTCATGATTTTTTATAAATTGTTGTCAGAATATTTTATTTTTTTTCGTAGCCCTAAGTATACTCTTCAAGACGAAATAAACTATTTTTCATAACTATCATAGTTTTCAAGATATTAAAAAAAAAAAATTGATAAATGTTTAAATTTTGAATTTTGCATAACTTTAGTCCTTGGTGGAACTTGGTTTTATGATAAAACAAAACTTCTGACTAAATTTCATCGAAATTGAAAGTGGTCAATTCCAACTCTTGGTCAATTTGACATGGAATGACCAAAGTACCAGTATTCACGAGACGTACACCCGAAAACTTAAAAAGTACTTGATAATGGTACTTTATTTTTTCAAGTACTTGTACTTCAAGTACTCGTATTGACGAGTACTTCCAAGTAACAAGTACTTTGTACTTCAAGTACCACTGGTGCTTTGTACTTCAAGTACCACCGGTACTTGATACTTAAAGTACCTACGGTACTTTGTACTTGATACTTGAAGTACTTTCAAGTACTTTGCCCAACTCTGGTTGAAAGTTACAAAAATATGTATGTAAATTTTTAGGTTAATAAATTAAAATGTCTCGCCAAAAAAAATTGCCTTTTTTTAAACTTCTGACTGCGCATAACCCTTTAAATGTGCGATTATCCAAGATTGTTTTTTTTTTAACTCAAATGAAGTCGATGACATCACTTCAAACTTTGAAAAAAAATCACACCTTCAGTTGTATTTTATTACCACGGGACGATTACCTCAAAGTTGCGTCTTTTTAGGTATTATTGCCTTTTTTTTTGCAATGGCAAATGCTGCCACTTGATTTATTCGAAAGGGCATGCTGGGAGAGATTAAACTCAATGGTCTGCGACGTTATATGTAGAGGCTCTCTTCGATTATCACCGACATTTCCTGCAATCATAGACCGGATGTCGATCCTCCGACAGGCCGAAGGCTTTTGCTGATTCAATTATCGATTTTTTTTTTCAGATTCACAGGGAATGCAATACTCATACATATAGATATAGATCGGAGAGCGGATTTTGCGGATTGAAAAATCGTCGGGGTTTCCCCATCTTGAAGCATATTGAATTTCATGCAGAACGATCGATGAATCTAAATTATCTCAAATGTTTTAAAAAATATAGGAGCATTAAATACCGTTGGTAGAATTGATAGATGAAAGAATATGGAAATTTAATAAAGTCAAAAAAAAGTTCATCACTCACAATAACGCGCAAGGTCATTCAAACTTTCCACAGGATAATTATAATTATATTATTATAATATAATATTATTAACAATAATATAATATTATTATTATTAATTATATAATTATAATTATAATTCCATTTTAATTCCTCGTTTAATCGCAAGAATCAAATATCTGAATAATCAGAAAAAACCATTTTTTTTTTAAATCCTCCACTTATAATATACCACTTTAAACCCTGATACTAACTCTGATTCATCTGCAGAAAATAAAAAATGGCTCAATTCAACTCAGATAATAATTTTATCAAAAATATAACTGATAATAGTCACAAATAAATAAATATTATATTTTCTTGCACATGGGGCATTCCATACCAATTCGACCTGGGTCTGACCCTCGACCCCTCAAATCTGGTTCCCGATTTTTCCTATCATTACTCTCACTCTATCAAACAATTACAATTTTTTTCAGATTTTTCAAAATAAATTTGCGAGTGTTCTGAATTTTTGATTTTTTTTTGAACACCTCGATGGCCGTAATCGAAAGATCTGACAAAATTCCCAAAAATACAGTGTCAGATATAAAAAATGTTGGTGTAAAATTCATAATGTCTGGGCTTTTGCTTCAACCCGTTTTTGAGCTTTTTGAGCAAAAAAAAAAAATGAAAAAAATAAGAAGCAGAGGTCAATTTACTGTAGACTAATAATACGTATTATATATGTAAATATACAAAATTTCGAGCAAGAGTCTACAGTAAATTGACCTCTGCTTCTTATTTTTTTCATTTTTTTTGCTCAAGAAGCTAAAAATCGGGTTGAAGCAAAAGCCCAGACATTATGAATTTTACACCAATATTTTTTATATCTGACACTGTATTTTTGGGAATTTTTTCAGATTTTTCGATCAGGGCCATCGAGGTGTTCCAAAAAAAAATTCAAAAATTCATGACGCGCTCAAATTTATTTTGAAAAATCTGAAAAAAATTGTAATTGCTTGATAGAGTGAGAGTAATGATAGGAAAAATCGGGAACCAGATTTGAGGAGTCAAGGTCCAGACCCAGGTCGAATTGGTATGGAATGCCCCATATTCATTAATCCTATTAAATGAAATCTTCCCATCAGTAGAATAAAAATTAATATTAACTATGATAATCTTACATACAAAACAGAATGACGTGAAGATCGAATTGACTCTAATATTGAATAAGAAGAATTAGATGATTAACCAGTTACTAATAAACCACAAGCATTGAAACTAAACAGCATATAAAAAATAAGCCTACATTCAATGAAATTTCTGTAAAAAGGACGAATTATTCATATCATTGATGTTAAAATTATTATAAACCCAGGAGAAAATCCTTTCTTTGTGCCACTATGAATCTTGTAGCTAATATTTCTATGGCTCAATCTCTGAATTCTTTTGATCACTTGCGTCTCTTGAAGAGTCAAAGGAATATGGACAGTCACTTTTAACAATTAAACCAGTTCGTCGAAGCGTTTTATCCATCGCTTCCGTCCTTTGCAGGATTTCCTTTCTTCTTTTCCTTATTATATATGATATATATAGATTCAATACATATGGGGCATTCGACGTCAAATCACGCGATGAATCGTGGGTTTCATTTAGCGCAAAATATGACCGCAAATTTTATGAAATTTTTATTTCATTTTTTAGGGGTTGCTAAAAAATCATTAAATTGAGGGAAATCATGAAGAGGGGCCTTTTTCAAATGAATTAAATTTTTCACAGAAACTAGGGCTCAAAACAGATTTTTTCGTCGTATTTCGATAATGAGCCAAAAATAATTACTGATTGTTTTTTTTTTTCATTTTAATTTTTTAATTGTGTTTGAATCATCCGTTTTTTATTTCAGGTCGTCGAGTTTAATAAATTTTCAAAATATGTTTTCGTTTCACTCTAAAACCAAAAAAAAATCCAAGTTTCACTAGAAAAATATTTTCGTTGTTGTTATTCTCACTACAAGAAACGATCAAAATAAGTAAATTATGAAAAAAAAAAAATTGAAATACAAAAACAATAGTAATTATTTTTGACCCATTATCAAACTATGACGAAAATATCTGTTTTGGGCCCTAGTTTCTGTGAACGAATTTCATTGATGTAAGAAACGCCCCACTTTATATGTTTTCCCTCAATTTAATGATTTTTTAGCTCGAGCAACTCCAAAAAAATGAAATAAAAATTTCCAAAAATTTGAGCTCATATTTTGGGCCAAACGAACCCCACGATTCATTGGACATCAAAATTCGAGGGGGTCAGGACGATGACCACGTGATTTGACGTGGAATGCCCCATACACATATCAATATACCGTACGGATGAATTCCTACGGATGCGGAGTGGAAAGATCGAAGCCACCGGAACTGGATGAAATCAAACGCGAGAGAATACCTCGAGATTCCGGGGATTCACTCGAAAGCCCTTCGCAACTTTGACTCGAGTGGAAGAGGCAAAAGTGAAAAAAGTATTCAAATGTCGCGCCGAGAGTACTCGCTGTGCACGAACCCCTTTAAATTTATATATATATATATAGAAGCATCGTAGGAATGAGGGAGAAAAAAAGGTCACACCGGTATTCGCCGCCATTTATGCCAATTGCATTACTTGTTTCTAGCCACTTCAGGGCAGTGATCAGCAGTATCGATTTTTTCGGCAACGATATTGATTTTGTTAATCATTTTTTCGAAAAATTAATAATAAGTAAAAAAATATTACTAATTTTTTTTTTAAATTCGTAATTAGCGGAAAAATATTAGTAATTTTGCTAAAAAATTAGTAGTTAGTAAGAACATACTTCCAATTTTCCCGAAAAACTTAGTAATTAGTGACGAAATATTTCTAATTTTTCGAAAAAATTAGTAATTAGTGCACTGAGAAAAAAAATTGTTGAATGAACTAAATCTTTAGTTGCATACGCACGACTAAATATTTACTGGGTCTAAGTAAATAATTAGTTTTTTGAAAAATTCTGCGTTTCAGTCGACCAAAATATGATTCAGGCAACAAAATTTGGGTTTGCACAACTAAATATTTAGTCGTGCGTATGCGACTAAAGATTTAGTTCATTCAACAATTTTTTTTCTCAGTGTGACAAAATATTTCTAATTTTTCCAAAAAAATTAATAATTAGCGACAAAATATTACTTATTGATTTAAAAAAAAACAGTAATTTGTAGAAAAGTATTGTGTATCTTTATGTACTTGCGTGTACGGATAGAGTCATGGTTATACGCTCAAACAACTCTATTCAAAGAGTTGTTTTATTTTTTATAATAACTAGATCTTTTGAATATTTCACACATTAGTATTTGATGTATCGAATGTCATACGATACGACATAAGTTATTATTAATACGAATATTTAATCAGTACCTATTAAAAAATACATTAGTAATTTTTATTTTATTTATTACTTTTTCCAAAATTAATACATTTCTTCAAACATTAGTGATTTTTTTGGTTATTTAGCGATATCTGTCGCGGTAATTACTAATTCTTGGAAAAAATCAGTAATATTTTATCGTTAATTACTCATTTTTTGGAAAAATAGGAAATGTTATGTAACTAATTACTTATTTATTAGGAAATTTAGTAATATTTTGTTACTAATTACAAATTTTGTAGAAAAATTAGTAATATTTTTTTGCTAATTACTAATTTTTGAATAAAAATTAGAAATATTTTTCCACTAATTACTAATTTTTAGAAAAATTAGTAATATCTTCCCGCTTAATTATTAATGTTAAAAAAAGATTAGTAATATTTCTTTGCTAATTATTAATTTTTCGCAAAAATTGGATAATAAAAATAGATAGATTTTTTTTGCCGATCACTGCTCCAGGGTCGTTACAGTTTTTTTCATGTCTGGAAATGCGAAGGGTTGCAAAGGGTTGTGAAGGGTATTCGCAAACCTTCACGTACTCAGCTGAGAATGCCATTGCAATGACTCGAAGCAGCGGTTTTCAGCGCTTTGCTAAATGAGGATGCTCTAATTCACGTGTCTCATTCTTTCCCCTCCGTGTCGCACTTTATGCATCCTGACGTCGAGCATCTCATTAAAAATGAGTGTTATCCACTGTAACGCGTTGAAGATTAATGGTTCATGATTGCGAAGTAAATTTGACGTGAAATCGTTTATGAGAGTTCATAAATTTTGGGCTTTCAAAAAGTAGTGAGCATTATTCAGCTATAAAGGGTTGGCGAATATTTGAAGTAGTACAACATTTGAATACAGTATTTGAATAGTAAAGTATACTTGAAATACAGTACAATACTTGAAATACTTAAAAAGTACTTCATGTACTTGAAGTACTGTACTTGGAAATTTCAAGTACTTTTATGTACTCGAAGTACTTTATTCAAGTACAAGTATCAAGTACTCTTGAATGTGTCTTGCTGATGGTTGCATGTGCAAAGCCTTTGAATATGGGTTATTCCATGTCAAATCGGACAATGTTTGGAATCGACCCCCTTCAATATCGATGAAATTTGGTCAGAAGTTTTCTTTTATCATAAAACGAAGTACTAACAGAGAAAAAGAATTGATTTTTTTTTCGAAAATTCAAAATTTCACCATTTTTTCAAGTTTATTTTTTTAATATTTCGAAAACTGTTATAGTTGCGGAAAAATCGTTCTGGGTTCGTCTTGAAGAGTATACTTGGGGCTGCGAAAAAAAAAATATATATTCCGAAACAAATTTTTGAAAAATGATGGAATTTGGAGAATTTTGAATATTTCAAAATCGTGAAAATCCACGATCAACATTAATTTTTTTGTTTAATTTTTTTTTATATAACACCTTCTACTGATATTAAAAGATCCTGAAATTTTCAGAAATGTGTTTTTTTTTGTTTCAAAAATATGAATTTTTGAATTTTGGTAAAACTTTTTGTTTACCTCTAAGTTAAGTGAAGTTGATCAATCATGTAATTTTGACTGCTCAAAATTACAAAATAACATGATTGCTCGACTTAAAAAATTCATATTTTTGAAAAAAAAAATACCTTTCTGAAAATTTCAGGATCTTTTCAAATCAGTACAAGGTATTATATTTAAAAAATTGAACAAAAAATTCGATGTTGATTGGGGATTTTCACGGTTTTAAAAAATTTAAAATTCTCCAAATTCATTATTTTTCAAAAAATGTTGTCAGAATATTTTCTTTTTCGTAGTCCCAAGTATACTCTTCGAGCCGAAACAAACGATTTTTCTTAACTATCATAGTTTTCTAGATATTTAGAAAAAGAATTTGAAAAATTGTTATATTTTGAATTTTGCATAACTTTTGAGAAAAAAAATTAATTTTTTTCCTTAGTTGAACTTGGTTTGATGATAAAACAAAACTTCTGACTAAATTTCATCGAAATTGAAAGTGGTCGATTCCAACTCTTGGTCGATTTGACATGGAATGATCCAAGTATCAGAATTTACGAGACGTACCCGAAAACTTGAAAAGTACTTGATACTGGTACTTGATTTTTTCAAGTACTTGTACTTCAAGTACTCGTCTTGACGAGTACTTGCAAGTAACAAGTACTTTGTACCTCAAGTACCACCGGTACTTGATACTTCAAGTACCTACGGTATTGTACTTGATACTTGAAGTACTTTCAAGTACTTTGTCCAACTCTGGTTTCTTTTGAATATAAAGTTTTTAGAATCGAAAATACATATGATTGAAAAACTGAAAGTCTTATTTCTAAAATGAACAAAATAATTTGAATAAAATTTACTAGTAAAGTTATAAAAAAGGAGGTAGGGGAGTGCTCTTTCTCTCAATAGAGTTACACTGAGAAAAAAAATTGTTGAATGAACTAAATCTTTAGTTGCATACGCACAACTAAATATTTACTGGGTCTAACTAAATAATTAGTTTTTTGAATAATTCTGCGTTTCAGTTGACCAAAATATGATTCAGGTAAGAAAATTTGGGTTTGTACAACTAAATATTTAGTCGTGCGTATGCGACTAAAGATTTAGTTCATTCAACAATTTTTTTTTCTCAGTGTAGTAATAAATGACCTGCGGTTAATTAGCTGTCAATCGAATTGCTAAAGTTCCTATAATTTAATAAAATAAAATTCATATTATTATTCAATTAAACGATTTAATCAAATAATTTAACGGATGCTTAAGGAGCAAGAAAATAATCTTTTATACTGTGAAAACAGTAATTGAAAAATTATGAGGAATTAATGGAAAATAAAAATCAAGATTATTTTCTTGATTTTCTGCTCATTCATTAAAATTTTTTTTTAACCCTTGCCCAACCCAAGACAATGTAATTAATGTAATATTCGAGTGAGCAATATTGTTTATCATAGTTTATGAATAATATTGTCAGCTTAAAGGTTGAAAGGGTTGGCAAGGACTTTGCACGTTCCAATAAGAAATATTTTAGAAGAATTTCATTATTCCTTTTGAGCCAGCCATGGATTTTCGAAATGGCCAGATAACGATTTTAATGATTTTATTGATTCAATTAAATTATTAAATCGAATAATTTAATGAATCCTTGAGAAGCAAAAAAATCATTTACATTGTGAAAACAGTAATTACGAAATAATGAGGAATTAATGAAAGATAAAAATCAAGATTATTTTCTTTATTTCCTGATCATTGATTAAATTTAAAAAAAAAAATTCTACCCTCACCCAACCCAAGACGATGTAATTAATGTAATATTTGAGCTAACAACATTGCCTGTCATAGTTTATGATCAATATTGCCGGTTTAAGGGTTGAAAGTGTTGGCAAGGACTTTACAAGTTCCAATAAGAAATATTTTAGAGGAATTTCATTATTACTTTTGGGCCAACCATGAATTTTCGAAGTCATGAACCATGTAACCCTTCCAAGGTCTTCAACTACGTCTGTGTCACATTCTCGTTGTTCCCACGAATTAAGTGAAAATTACGAGCTCATTAAGAGCGCTTGGGGTGTAGCAACACTCGACGAAACTCAAGATTGCACGACAAAATTCTTAGAAATGTCCGGACCAAGGTGGAGGAGTTTTCAGCGTTGCAGGGGAGGGTTGTGCATGATATTCTCGGACGACTGAAATACAGAGCGAGTGAAAAGCTCACCCTTTAAACGACGACAGAGGGAGAGGGAGGAGAAAAAGGGAGAAAAAAAAGGAGGCCAAGCATTACATTCTCACTCACGTCTGAGACCCTTCGGCGAACATGTAAACGGCCCAAGCGGTTGAGCGCACGAGGGGTGAGAATGGGAACAACATGGGGGAGTTTGAGTTGCGGTTGGGAAAAACTCCTCTTGAACGATTTCCGGACGATTGGACTGAATTCAGGGACGGTTTTTCCTCCGTTCCCTCCATTCGAAAATGCCATATCATTTTGAAAACAAAGGGTAGGAGCAAATATTTGTAACAATGATGAAATGTAAATGGATGCTGTGTGATGTTTTTGTTTACCGTTGGAAAAAGGGTCCGAAGAAAAGGGAAGATCATTTTGTGACGAACGATCAGACGTCCTCAGATTGTGAAGCCACCAGAGTTGTAAATATAATGCATTACTTTGATAATACATTACTGTATTTATTACCCATTGCACTGCATAATGTGAAATGAATAAGTGTACCATTAAAAATAAAAAAAGTAATGTGTAATAGATGCGTCTTCTATGACAAATAAAAAAAGTAATATGTAATAGATGCATGTGCCATTACAAATAAAAAAAGTATAGTGTAATGGATGCATGTGCCATTACAAATAAAAAAGTAATGTGTAATGGATGCATGCCCCATTACAAATAAAAAAAAGTAATGTGTAATGGATGCATGCGCCATTACAAATAAAAAACTAATGTGTAATGGATGCGTGTTCCATTACAAATACAAAAAGTAATGTGTAATGGATGCATGTCCCATTACAAATAAAAAAGTAATGTGTAATGGATGCATGCCCCATTACAAATAAAAAAAAGTAATGTGTAATGGATGCATGCGCCATTACAAATAAAAAACTAATGTGTAATGGATGCGTGTTCCATTACAAATACAAAAAGTAATGTGTAATGGATGCATGTCCAATTACAAATAAAAAAGTAATGTGTAATGGATGCATGTCTCATCACAAATAAAAAAAAGTAATTTGCAGTGGAGAATATTCCATTACAAATAGAAAAAATGACCGTGCTCGTATTAGAAACTTGCACATTGCTGTCTCATTATTTTATTTTGCTCACTAAAAGTTCAACCGAATTATCAAAAATGATCCATAAAGTTAAAAAATAGAAACAAAAAAAACAGACAGTTCATCGTTAAATATGAAGTACGAAAATGTGCTCAACCCCAAAAATTATCCAACTTTATATTGAACTTGCTTTTACACGCTGTTACCCATAATTATAAGCAATCTAATAAAAATTACAATACCGATACAAAATTTGTCGCTTTATTGAATCCCTGAATAATGTGCATGTTCTTTTTTTTTAACTTTATGGATCATTTGTGATAATTGTGGATGAACTTTTAGTGTGTGAAATAAAATTTGCAATGGAACGTGCATACATTATACATTACTTTTTTATTTGTAATGGAACACGCATCCATTACACATTACTTTTTTTATTTGTAACGGCACATGCGTCCATTACACATTACTTTCTTTATTTGTAATGGAACATGCATCCATTACACATTACTTTTTTATTTGTAATGGGACATACTTCCATTACACATTACTTTTTTATTTGTAATGGAATACTTGTCCAATACACATTGTTCAAAGTAATGGGTGATGCAATACTTTTTCATTACTATTTTCACAACTCTGGAACCTACGCACAATGGACCAGTCTTCGGGCATTTAGGGGTTTTTTGCGTGAGCAATCGGGGGTTGCGATCATTGGGATATGAAAACTAAGGCTTATACCGCAAACTCAAAACCGAAGAGGATGATTAACTTAAAGGGCCAATACAAAATAGTCCGATTAAAAAGTTTATGATCTGACTGGGATTTTGCAAAGAAAGACAGTGAGAATTGAACCGGTCGTGGTCGTTGAATAACTATATGACGTTCTTACATTTTTATGTCCCTTTACAAGAGATGAATTTTATGAATTTTACCGGAAGTCGCGTGATCTCGTCGCTCGATTTCTTTCGCTTTGAGAGTCTCAGAAATGGCGAATAGTTTTTTACCACTGCATTAAATGTGATTAATCTACTGTACTTGGCGACATGCATTATTCAGACGATAATTGCAATGGTGGAAATAAAAACCAAGATTTTTGTCTCTATAAATTTTGAATAAAAGATGGTTTGGTTGTTCTTAATTTAATATACCGATTTCAATAAAAACCATTTTTCTTTCACCCATGCAAGATTTTCGTGCTTTTCACCATATGCGTAGACAGCCGAAAAGTGACTCTTTTCTGACAGCTAAGGGCGAAAACAGACGAGTTCGCTTCTTTTTTCCCCCCCGGGGAATAAAAAACCGAACTCGTCTGTTTTCACTCTTAGCTGTCAAAAAAGAGCCCCTTTTTGGCTATCCACGCATATACTGAAAAGCACGAAAATCTCCCATGGGGAAAAAAAAGATCGTGTGCAACGCGGGCCAGAGATTCGTCTTTTGTCTCGCGTGGTTGCGGCAAACTTCACGCTCGACAAAAAGACTTATCTCTGGCCCTAGATGCACAAAATACTATTCTTTCTGCTCTTTTTATAGAAAATATGAAAAAAATATGAAGAAAGGAGAATATGAATTTTGGAAATTATAAACCGCTTCCTAAAATTTAATTCTAGAAAATTAAAAACGGAAATAAAAGCATGCGATAAATAAAATGTGGATCCTCTTCTGATCGAAACTTATTTAGAAAACAATGATTTTTATTTGAACTGTTTTTTTTTGTATTGTTCGAATCTGAACCACGAAGATAAAAATTCCTAAAAAAAATTACATTACCAAATTTGGAATATTATGACAATAAAAAAAGGGTTCTAAACAATGAGAGAAAGCCAAAACGTTCGCTAGAAGCTTTTAATTCAATGATTAGAAAGTTTTTCTCTTTTTCCGTGCATACTTGCACAAATTACTTAGTATTATAAGAATAAAACTGTTTTTTGAGATGACAAAAAATATAATAACGATACAACGTTGTTTCCATTTTTAGAATAATGGTAAACATTCGCGATGTTGGAAGAAGAAGATGTTGGAGATAGCGACGCATTGGCCTCGGATTCTTACGAAAGCTCGTTTGTTCATCAAATTCCAGCTCCCATCAGTAACTTTTTATGTGTGCACGTGTATGTGAATAAGTTTTAGATTGCCTTGTTTCGCGAATAGATCCAAAGGGAGACCTTGATATCGAGAAATCACACGATTGGATATTTCGGGAAGCCCGATATAGAATCGGGGTCAACTCTGTGTTCAATACTGTATTCACAATTTTCCATTTGTTGATAAGGAATTATCAGTTCCACAAAAGACTCCTTTCATACAATACTATAAAACACCTGTTTTCATTGAAAATATTTTATTTCAGAAACTATTAAACTGACAAAAAAACCTAAAGTTTTCCGATGATCTAAGACTCAATATCTACTAACCAGAGCCGGGCAGTGCTTGAAAGTACTTCAAGTATTGTACTTACATTTTTCAAGTACTTCCTGTACTTGAAGTACTGTACTTGAAAATTTCAAGTACTTTTCTTTACTTGAAGTACTTTATTCAAGTACAAGTATCAAGTACTTTCGAACGTGTCTTGCTGACGGTTGCATGTGCAAAGTCTTTGAATATGGATCATTCCATGTCAAATCGACCAATATTTGGAATCGACCCCTTTCAATTTCGATGAAATTTGGTCAGAAGTTTTCGTTATTAACAAAACGAAGTTCTACCAGAGGAAAAAAATTTAAAAACGTTTGTGCGAAAGTTATCAAAAATTCAAAATTTCACAATTTTTCAAATCTTTCAAGTTTATTTTTTTAAATATCTCGGAAACTATTATACAACGGAGAATCATTCTCAATTCGTCTTAAAGAGTATACTTGGGGCTATGAAAACAAAAATATTCCGAAAAAAAAATTTGAAAAATTATGAAGTGGGAGAATTTTGAATTTTCAAAAATCGTAAAAATCCAAGTTGCCCATTAAAATTTTGATTCAATTTTTCTTATATAATACCTTGTACTAATTTTGAAAAATCCTTAAATTTTCAGAGAGGTGGTTTTTGTTTTTTCAAAAATATGAATTTTTGAATTTTTAAAATTCGTGTAAATCTACGATCAACATTATATTTTTGGTTAAATTTTTTTTATACAATACCTTGGATTGACCTTGAAAGATCCTGAAAGTTTCAGGATGGTGTTTTTGTGTTTTAAAAATTAAAAAATCCTGAAATTTCCAAGATGGTGCGTTTTTTGTTTTAAAAATATAAATCTTCGAATTTTGGTAAAAAAAAAAAATTTTTTTTTACAAAACTTTTTAATAAATTACAAAATTCGTTAATAACGAAAGCTTCTTACCAAATTTCATCGAAATTGAAAGTGGTCGATTCCAACTCTTGGTCGATTTGACAATGAATGACCCAAGTACCAGAATTTACGAGACGTACCCGAAAACTTGAAAAGTACTTGATACTTGGTACTTGATTTATTCAAGTACTTGTACTTCAAGTACTCGTCCTGACGAGTATTTGAAGTAACAAGTACTTTGTACTTTAAATACCACCGGTACTTGATACTTCAAGTACCTACGGTACTTTGTACTTGATACTTGAAGTACTTTCAAGTACTTTCCCCAACTCTGCTACTAACCCTTTTAAAATTAAAATTTTTGTTTTAGAAACCTAGAAGATTAAGGGGTCATTATTGGTAAAATTTGAGTTATATCATTAAGACTACTGGATCAAAAATTATAAACATTTTTAGAATCCATGGAGGCAGCTCTTTCAAACGATATCTCACACGATATCTCACACGATAATTTATTACAAAATTATTTATTACTTTATTACAAAATTTATGAATTTTATTTAGAATATTTTTTTTCAGCAACTATTGCACTTTCAAAAAAGTATAGTATAGATAATCTTTATGACTCAATGTTTACTAACTCTATTGAAATCTAAATTTTAGCTTTAGAAAGCTACGAAATCAGGGAGACGGTCATTTTTTAGCAAATTTTGAACTATTTCATAAAGATTACTCGACCAAAAATGTTATATTTTTAGAATCTCTAAAGATAGGTCTTTCAAATGATACTTAACACGGTACATTAATTAATTAATTAATTTTTGATTGTACCAAAATGATCTTCTTATTTTGATTTAAAATAATTTTTTTTTCCAATCGATCACCGGCAAAATACGTGCACGTATTAACAGACCTAAATCATGCCAAATTGCAAGTTCCCACGTTACACAGAAGAAAATAAAAATTTCTTAAGAGGATCCTAATCAGGATTGAAACGTATAAACTGAACTAAATTATTAATCCTCACTTGATCATCGAAATAATGAGCTCGCCGCCTCTCCAATTATCGTTCTTACGTTACATGGTTTTCGATTACAAATATTTGCTCGTACTCTTTATTTTAAAAAAAAAGGTTTGGCATTTTTACCGAGCGCATCGCAAAGTAACGCGTTCAGAGAACGGGGGAAAAAATTGTTTTGCGATCTTCCAACGTTTACGTTGTTTTCCTTTCAACGTACCCTAACCCTAAAAATTGGGTTATTTTTTTTTAATATAACTTTGAAAATGCAGTGGAAAAGCAGAGTGCTCGATCCTCCGGCTCATCACCGGAAGCTATGGCAACGGCGGCCCGGATAGAGTTCCACTTCGGATTTTGTAACCACGACCAGTTTATAGGTCTGTGGGTAACGAAAACAAATCGATAAACCCCTTTTGTCATACTGAGAGAAAGCTGAGAGAGCGAAATAGTATCGCGATATAGATACTCTCGTGACTTTTTTCACATATATATATATATATATACCATGCGAATCCTCTTCGAGATAGACAAATGTAGCTCATATTGGCATCATATTGCATGCATCTATGACGCATAGGAACACTCACAGCTGTGTGTCGTTTATGAGTGCTCACCTGGAAATCATATTTGCATCATATGATGATTGACAATAACACATCATATGGGGCTCATATGGCAGTCACGGCGTGACGAAATTGTGGTGCTCATATGAAGATCATATTGACGTCATACCGTGGTGAAATTGGTTGCGCTCATATGAAGCTCATATGACCGACGCGATGTGGGGTATTATTGTAATTATTGTAATTTTCATACGGTTTTTTTTATATTTCTATTGCTTGCAAAATTTTTTATTATGTATATTTTTTCATTGACATAGCTTTTGTAAGAACATAGTTCAAGTAAAGGGCTAAATAAAAAAATGTGGCGCGATCATCCTATGGGGAAAAGTGTCACGAAGAAAATGACACGTCGTGGAGTAAAATTCACCGAGCGGTTTATTCTGAATCGCGCTCAAAGTGTAAAACGTCAAAACTAGATTTTCAAGGAAACCGGTGCACCTTAAGGTTTCTTACTAGTCCCAAAAAATGGTTCATTTGGTACCTCAAATGGTGGACGATACATCATATCGACGGCAGTATGGAAGAACGTGCTATTTCAAATTGTGCTAGAAGAACGTGCTATCTCAAATTGTGCTAGAAAACGGTGCTATCTCAAAATGTGATAGAAGAACGTGCTATCTCAAAATGTGCTAGAAGAACGTGCTATCTCAAAATGTGCTAGAAGAACGTGCTATCTCAAATTGTGGTAGAAGAACGTGCTATCCCAAATTATGAGAGAAGAAGGTGGTATCTCCAAATGTGATCAATTGGAGATACCACCTTCTTCTCTCATAAATTGAGATAGCACGTTCTTCTACCACAATTTGAGATAGCACGTTCTTCTAGCACAATTTGAGATAGCACGTTTTTCTAGCACAATTTGAGATAGCACGTTCTTCTAGCACAATTTGAGATAGCACGTTTTTCTAGCACAATTTGAGATAGCACGTTCTTTTAGCACATTTTGAGGTAGCACGTTCTTCCATACTGCCGTCGATATATTCGTAGGCATCCTATAAAAATTGTGAATTATTATTAAAAATCGCCGTTTTTACGCTGACACGACCCCCTTAAGTTGATCGTTGATGTCGAACAGCGTCATCAGCGAAGAAACGGCGTTTCCCTATATTTATCCAAATATACCCCTGCTATATCTCGGATAACGGCAAATTGAGTTTTCATCCTCCCATTCATGCCCCATGGAAACTTAATCTTCCTTCGGGCGAAATATTCTGCGTCTTGGGAGGAATAATACGAAAAGGCAATTTGTTACCTTCGTGGTTCTTCCTAGCTATCTGTCACGTTCCTTCGACGTCGCCCTTGCAACAATACCAACAAAAAAACACCGTGAATTGCAGTTCACGCGTCTGAACGAAAAGTCACGCGACAAACATAAACACACACACACACACACAGTCCGAAAAGAAACCAGCCTCAACATCCACTACTTTAGGCACAATATTTACCGAATGAACTAAATGTACGCGACTTATCTACGATCTTTATTTCAAGCACGCGATCCCAAGGCGATCATGGATTGCAGAGTCATTCAAACGAATGCAACGTTCGCATGATGTGCCAAGAAACTTTGAGAACCAAAGCCGGACAATAGACTGTGAATTATGCTGCAAGTGGCGTTTTGAGTGCTAGAAAAAAAATTCCGAACATCGGTGGGAAATGTTGCCGAAGTATTTTCGGGTTAATAGTATTTATAAGGTGGAAAGAATCAACAAAATGTCCCTCAGAGATTCGTAAGCTTCCAGCAACGCCCTTATTGCTAATTAAAAAGAATTTGCAGCCATCTTGGATGATAATTAAAATAGTTGTCCAATCCTTTCGCGGTTGAAGCGATATTTATAATAATTATTATTTTTATTTATAATAATTAATTATGATATTAATTATTATTATTTATAATAATAATTTTTGAAGAAATTATGGGACTTTGAAAATCGCCGAAAAAAATGGAAAAAGGGTATGCAAAAATTTGCAAAAATCGATGGTCGAATTTTAAAAATCTGCCAAAAATCGAAAAATGATCGGAACCGGATGAACCAAGCGAGGGTTTGAATCTTGAACGATTACGAAAAGAATGAGCTCATGTCCAAACCACAATTCCACATAGAAAATAAATTACCGCCATTTTAGTGAACCGATTCAATTCTGGCCTTTAAAAAACTGCATAGATGATGGTCGAACTTGAAAAATGTGCAAAAAAATGGAACCACGACCAGAATCAAATGAATCAAGCAGGGATTTGAAGTTCCAACGATCGCGAAGAGAATGAGCTCAAAGAGAATCCAAAATTTCACCAACAAGAAAAATTACAGTAATTTCAATGAACAAGTTCATTTTTCGACAAAATAATTGTCAAAAAAATGTCCCACAATAAATCATCAAGATTCCAAATGACATCGAATAACATGAACTATTTTCCCAACTGTCTATCTACACTGAGAGAAAAAATTACTAGAACCAATGAAATATAAAGTTTTGAAGGCAAAAAATCATTTTTTTTCATTATTTGCCAAAACATATTAGATTGGTTCCCTTATGTATTTACTTGGTTCATTTTTTTCAGTCAATTCCTTAAATTTCTGTTTCAATAAACGAATTTACTTGAATCTAACAATATGTTATCAATTATATGTAATATGTTGTTTGAATCAAGAACACATTTTATCATTCAAAACATGCACGTCTTTTAATACAGGAAGCACTGAGAAAAAATTTTTGTTGAATCAACAAATTAATTAGTCCAATCAACAGGAAAAATCATTGATTCAATCAAATGTATGTTTATTAATTGTTGCTGAACATTTTATAAAAAAATATATAGACCTTGCCAAATAATTTAATATGCATAGTTTAGTGACCTCAAAAAGAGATAAATAGAAAAAAAAGACAAATCTGCGCCAATTCTCCGATCTAATTTCTCTGGCCGACCGAGATTCGAACCCTCGACCCTACCTACCATCATACCTATCCTACCTAACTACCTAACACGCTACCTATTACGCTATCGACTACTACTATGCACTCGAAAAATGTTAGGAGTTATGAAGATTCGAATATAAGAAAACATAAAAAAAAAACCAGTTTTTTTATTTTTAACAACTCATGTATACTATTAAAGTACACTATAGAAATGATAGTTCTTTGCTTGAAGGAAATAAAAATGTCATCATTCCAAACAGATATTCTATTGGAATAAAACAATGCGTTATTTATTTTACTACAGCTTCTTTTCAAATAATTACAATCAATTTTATATCTAATAAATATTGAAAATACTACAGAAATATTTTTAGAAGTAAGATAATGATGAATTTATTGCAAAGATATATTTTTTATCGAAAAAAATAATTTAACATTGATGTCGTTTTTCAGATTCAAATAATCTCATGTTTATGATGCAATAAATGTAATTAATCCAATGAATGCAAATTTATTAAAATCTATTTAAATAAAGATATTTTTAGAAGTAAAATAATGATGAATTTATTGCAAAGAAATAATTTTGTTCGAAAAAAATAATTTCGTATCGAAGCCATTTTTTAGATCCAAATAATCTCATGTTTATGATGCCATAAATAATTTTCTTTAAAAAAAATAATTTCGTATTGAAGTCGTTTTTTAGATTCAAATAATCATCATTTTAGATTCAAATAATCTAATGTTTATGATGCCATAAATGTAATTAATCTAATGAATACAAATTCAATCAAATCTATTTAAATAAAAATATTTTTCGAAGTAAAATAATTGCAAGAAAATAATTTTTTCGAAAAAAATTATTTTGTATACAATTCGTTTTTTAGATTCAAATAATCTCATGTTTACGACGCGATCAATGTAATTAATCCAATGAATACAAATTTAATCAAATCTATCATGCATTTAATTGTTACTATTAAATAAGAGTTCAATATAATGGAGTAATAGATTCGTGAAAGTATTTTTTTAAATGAAGAGTGATTTGCTTGCCCCAACAAATAAATAATCGAATTAATACTTTAATTTAATAAATAAATTCATGTTCTCAAATTCAGTAATTCTCTCAGTGTACAAAAAACTGTCTATAAATTCATCCTCGACGCTTTATTCCTAAATTTCAAGGATCTCTATTTCCCTCTCATCCCTCAGAATTCATCGAAGCACGCGAAATCGTTTTTATTTTCATACAACCCATTTTTCATGCCAATGCTCATTCCCTAATTGACGAAAAAGCTTCGTATTACATACAATTACGATACTGAGCTCGTATTTCTCGTGTCGACAATGAATTTCAATTATTCAAGCTCCAGAGCCAGTTCATTTGAATATACATATTCCAGCCGAGATCCCTTCGTTAATTATAATTTGTTCGCCAATCACGGAGCCCGCAATGAATTCAAATTAAAATTAAACCAACGATATACAAGGGAGGCGAATATTTACGGATTACAGGGTGCACCGAGCAGCGTCGTTTTACGTCAAGCACGACGGGGAACAGAGCGAGAGAAACAACGCTATAACGTCTGCAGGGGAGAGCGCAGCGTGCATCGGACCAGCATCACTTAGGGAAATTGCAGTACGTCTCTATGTGCGGGCTTGAGATTTTTATTTTTTTGCCCTTTCAACGAAAAAAAAAAAAAAAAAAAAATCGCGAGAGGGAACATGTGTACACGAGCGAGAGAATGCTGCCGCTGGAGAATAAGAGAGAAGGAAGTATAAAAAAAGAGAATGAGAGGGAAAAATTTTCCTCGAGAAAAAATCTCGGTCACCCGTTCTTTCATGGATATGGCCGAGCTTTCAACATGTCGCAACGCCGGTTTAAATATTTAACAGGCTTTATGAATTAATATTCAAATGCTCTCCAGGTTATGGGATGCTGCTCCCTTTAAAAACCAGGACGTTTAAAACCAACACACAGATTTTTGCACCCCCCCCCCCTTTTCCCACGACACAAAGCCAGCATAAATGCACGCGTGGCCCCATAAAAAAAAAAAAAACAAACCTCGAAACTCGTCGAGCACTCGAAACTGGAAGATATCGTTGCTAATATCGAATCGATAACCAACGCAACGATCCCCACCATCGTTTCTCCATTCTGTTTTCATCCGGCATTATTAATTACGTTAATTACCATTCCCAGGATCATTGCGACAGTAGCGAGGATTTTAATGCAATTGCAGGAGCGATTCATCGACTTGATTATCGCTTCGTTATTGTCGCGATGAACATAATCGAGGCATTTCCGGGTTTGAGTCGATATCGCCCTTTAAATTTCAATTCCTTGGAGCTTTCGAGCAATAAAATGAAATAAAAGATCCATTGAATTAAATAGAAACGAATGTCTCAAAATTCTGAGGGGTTTGCATTGAGTCCAAAAAATTGCTCGTTCCTTTTTTGACCTCCAGCGAGTTTTTCCAAAATAATGACTACATCGGTGCTAAATAATCCTCAAACTTTACTGAATAATTCGAGATCCTTCGGAATAATGAAAATTTTGGGGACGCGAGATTGAGGGGGGAAAAAAAGAGATGTTTACATACGTGTCGTCGTAAAATGTGTCACGCTCGCGAATTCTTCTCGTTCTTTTGCACGACCAATTTTTTCCTTTATTCGCACCTTGAGGACCGAAATATTGTGAAAGGTTGACGCGATCAAATGCCGCACCGTGATAAAGTACGACGGCGAAGTACTCGATGGGCCGATGAACGGGGATAAAATGATGGGCCTGTGTTTGCCAACATTGCGAGAGGTAAAACGTGACAACGGTTAACGAAATAAACGTCAACGGCGGGATTCAGCCGAGAGTCGTTGCCGTCGGAGCACGACTGGCCGGCCGGCCACGGCCACCAAAACGAACCAACCCTCTCTCCGGCCCGTATCCGCGCTCTTTCTATCCCCTCGATCTGTCAAACCTCCCCCACCCTCCCCCCACTCTGCCTTCTGCCCCTCTCTCTCTCCCCTCTCCTTTTGCTTATTCTAAAAAAACTAGGGATGCGCACAAGCGCGCTCGAGCAAGCTCGAGCCGAGGAATGAGCGCTCGTTCGATTCGAGCACTCACGCGGCTCGAGCGCTTCGAGCGCTCGAGCGGTTCAAGCGCTCAAGCGGTTCGAACGCTCGGTCGACGCTATATAATCGGTATAACTAAAGAATTCTGTTTATATGCAGAAAATTGTTTTGCTAAAATATGCAATGAATTTTTTGCTGTCCTTGCACATAAATATGCGAGGATAACCAATAAATTAATCACGAAAAAAAAATGATCAGTGACAATTCATGTGTAATATTTAAAAAATTACTGAATTCAATGCAGAATATACGGTTCAGAACTGTAGTTCAGGCGTTTTATCGGGGATCCATTATAAATTAATGGATTTAATGTAGTTTCTACTTTTCAAACCATTATAAATGCTGTTTTACACTGTAAAAAATGCAATGTTCACCGCAAAAAAATGACAAAGTAGAAATAACAAGCAGAAACGACGAAATCCACCGTGTTTGAACTGTAAAATTTACAATGGTCTCTGTGGAATGTTCTAAGCACATAATTAGGCATTGCAGTGTTCCCGGTGAAAAATCAAATGCGCGCCGCAAAATATGCAACGTCAATTTCAATTTTTACAGTGTGGCACTGTAACGGGACGACCTGCGGCGGGCCACGATCTCTGCATTTCGCCCGAGATCCGCTAGATGGCGTCGAGCGGCGCGCCCTCTCGCGCCAGCGAGAGAGCCACCGAGCACCTATAAGGTCCGATGTATTACCAACATCGGCGTCCTCACTTGACACACAATTGTTGGAACATCACCCGCGTTCCGTAGTCGGGCAGTCCTATGGACTGAAGACTACATTTTCTCAACAGATCGCCATTGCATTTCGGTGACGCTCGTGCTCTTTGTGGGTGCGAGGTTAAACTAGATTCGCTTCATTAATTGATTCCACGATTAATCAGTCAAGTACAAACCCTCGTAGCTATGAGCCTGAGCGAGGATAAATAACGGTTTATTGCAATATTTGAATGAATTGAAATTTATTCAAATATCGAAACGTTTCACTGCACTATAATTTATTTTAGAAATTGCAGTATTTTCAGTGAAAAATAAAAAACGTACCGCAAAATATACTACGTTCTTTTCAATTTTTACAATGTAAACTGTAATTTTTTTACGGGCCCTGAATAATTTTTACAATGTGAAATGTGTAAAAAGTTCACCGGATACAACAGAAATATAACGTTTCACGTAGTGTACATTTTACTGTTCCACACTGTAAAAATTCGTCTGATGGGCATGTACCGTGTCATATGTGACATCTGTATATTGTATTAAGGAAATATGCAAATTTCACTGATTGCCCTTCCAGGAGGCGCTGTTAATGGGAAAAACTGTAAAAATTAATGGGAATCTAAGCAGTTCTCATTGATTATTTTTTTCCGTGATTGTATTTTTCCACCAAAATCATGAATGATCGGCTATGGGGCTCACGTTAATAAATTGTTCACCGTCATTAATTAAATATATTCACAGAATTTATTTAATTAATTAATTTCATTTTATTTCATTTATGACTTTAATTCAAGGCGGTCGAGTCAGCCTCAAAACAGCGATTTTTAATGATAATTTATAATTTTTCTAGAATGCCTACAAATATGATGTATCGTCCACCATTCGAGGTACCAAATGAACAATTTTTTGGGACGAGTTAGAACCCTTAAGGTGCACCGATTTCCCGAAAAACCAAGTTTTGAGATTTAACGCTCTGCGCATGATTCAGAAAGAACCGGTGGACGGATTTTGTTCTACGACGTCTCATTTTCTTCATAACGTTTTTTCCCACGGGATGAGCACAACATATTTTGATTAAAGTCAAAGATGTGACCAGGATAATGCCTGGAAAGTTCAAAATAGGCTAAAAAAATTAAAACGGGCCTGCAACTCTGAAATAAAGGGCTAACAAAAAAATGTGCCGCGTTCATCTTATGGGTAGGAGTGTTATGAAGAAAATAAGACTTCATAGAGTAAAATCCGTCGAGCGGTTTATTCTGAATCACGCGCAGAGTGTAAGAACTCAAAACTAAGTTTTTCAGGAAACCGCGGTGCACCTTAAGGGTTCTAACTAGTCCCAAAGAAGTGTTCATTTCGTATCTCAAATGGTGGACGATTCATCATATTTGTAGGCATTCTACAAAAATTATGAATTATAATTAAAAATCGCCGTGTTGACGTTCACTCGACCCTCTTAATTTAATTTCATTTCATTAATAATTTAATTTATTATTAATTAGTTAATAATAAATAATTCAAGCTATTCATGGTTTTAATTATCATTTCTTGATTCGATTAATTAATCCATTAATTAAATAAATAAATAAACTATTTAAAGTATTATTGTTAATTTCATGAAAAAAATCACTTCCATCTCTTAGTGCCCGCGTCGAATAAATGTTCGAGCGGACCGAGCGCTCGAGCGGACCGAGCGCTCGAGCAGACTGAGCGCTCGAGCAGACTGAGCGCTCGAGCGGACCGAGCGCTCGAGCGGTCCGAGCGCTCAAGCGGTCCGAGCGCTCGAGCAAGATGGACGCTCGAGTCATATGAGCGCTCATATTACGCTCGAGCTTACTCGAGCGGCATCTTTTCAAGCTGAGCGTGCGAGCGCTCGAGCATACAACGCTCATGTACATCCCTACAAAAAACCTCTCACAAACTTGTCGTCTACCTTCAACCCTCGTTGTCCCTCGCGCAAATTCCGATGCGCTTTCCTTCTTCCTCATTTTCCAGCGAATCTACCGTGCGATGTTTCCGTCTCTCTCTCTCTCTCTCTCTCTCTCTCTCTCTCTCTCTCTCTCTCTCTCTCTCTCTCTCTCTCTCTCTCTCTCTCTCTCCCTGCTTCTCTCGCAACCGAGCGAGAGGAGGCGAGCTTTTCTCTCGTCCTCCAACTCGGTCACTACCCGGCCGCTTTCCCTTACTACCCACCTTGCGCGCCACTGTAGAATCTAAACGTGGGGCAAAACGATTTGGCGCTTCTGTAAGCGTGATATTTATACCCGATACTACTGATACTGAAGAAAATTCCCTTTCACTCAAAATTCGTGATGTTTATACCGGAAGGGTTAAGGATGGACCTATAGCGTCTCAGCTAAAAATTGTATCTGATTGGAATTTCCGTACGTTGGATAAAAATCTGAAAAAATTCAGCATTCGGCATGCCATAAACAACAATTATCAATAATAATATTGCTACAATGTTGTTAATTCATTGTTTAAACAAATAATTATTCAACAATTTTTCGGTAAGCTCTTTTTTGTCTTAAATCGAATGCGTTAATTTTTCTAAACGCATATGAATTTTTTTCAGAATTTTCTCTCAATTTTGAAATTCCCGTTTCAAAATTTTTAGATTGGCTGTATTTATGTATTCTTTGGTCCAGTGTCTTTGAAACTTTTAAAAGCTGACGATAAACCTGTATGTAAAGACATATGCAAAATTGGCAATTTTTCGTTTTTATTTCAGAATATTTTAATACTATTTCAAAATAGAGAGACAATTCTGAAAAAATTCATATGCGTTCAGCAAAATTAACGCATTCGATTTGTTTGAGAAGAAACAAGAACTTACCGAAAAATTGTTGAATAATTATTTGTTTACATAATTTATTAATACCTTTTGGGCAATATTATTATTGATAATTGTTTTTTATGGCATGCCAAATGCCAGATTTAAATATAATAAATATATGATGTTTATGATGTTTAAAAATAATAAAATTAATTAATTAAATAAAAATAATAAAATACATGATGATTATATTGGAAGGGTTAAGGGGTTACATGGGTTTAAAAGTTCCAAGAAAAAGCAAATTTTCTTAATTTTGTTTATAGAATAAATAAATTATTTCATCAAAATTTTAAGGATATGAAAGAACAACATTTTATAAAATTTTCATTAAAAAATTTGGAAAATTCAAACGGTGGGACCTGATTTGGGGAGACCTCTAAGAAAAGTGTCCACTTGGTGGTCAGAAGAACGCTTGATAGATTTATTCGAAATGAAAGAACCAAATTGAATGTTCTACTAAATAAGTATAGCTTGTGATTGAACGGAGGATGTAGGAAAAAATTAAAATTTGAAATTTTGGCCGAGTTGTATGCAAAAGAGTACATTTTTGGTACAATTTACATTACACATAGCCTGGTAAACTTAGTTGTAATTAAAAAAATCGAAAACCTTTCTTAAATCACTGGTCAATGCTATTTTGAAGAAGTTGGCAATATTTCAATAACCTTGGGTACATTCATTTTTGAGAAATCGTGTCCATTGTTTTAAAAAATAGTGTCTCCAGAAAAAAGCCTCATGAGGGGAATGTCCAAAGACTCTCTCTCTCCTAAACTTTCACTCCGATTGACTTGAAATTTTGGGAAATATTCTAGACACACATATAGATTTAAAAAATATGTATATTTTGAAATTTTCATACCCATGCAACCCCTCAATGTAAATTGTTTGACCAATACGAAAAGAATTAAGAGTCATTGAAGGGGTGGATGTTGGAGATTTATCGATTTTGATGTCCAATCGCTAAGAATCCTAAAGTTACCATTTTGAGGATTTAAGTCACAAGCATACGAGTGTTTTTTGTAATGGGCAAATAAATGTCGCAAATTATTCGATTTTTCAATGAATATTTATATTTTGAATTTTTCTTTTGTGATCGTGCACGGAAAAAAATGATCAGTGAGAACCGCTGAGATTCCCATTAATTCTTAGAGTTTTCCCCATCAACAGCGCCTCCTGGAAGGGCATAAACAGTGAAATTTGCATATTTCTTTAAAACAATATACAGATGTCACATATGACATGGTGCATGCCCATCAGACGAATTTTTACAGTGTGGAACAGTAAAATGTGCACTACGTAAAACGTTATATTTCTGTTGTATCCGGTGAACTTTTTACACATTTCACATTGTAAAAATTATTCAGGGCCCGTGAAAAAATTACAGTGTACATTGTAAAAATTGAAAAGAACGTAGTATATTTTGCGGTACGTTGTTTATTTTTCACTGAAAACACTGCAATTTCTAAAATAAATTATAGTGTAGTGAAACGTTTCGATATTTGAATAAATTCCAATTTATTCAAATATTGCAATAAACCGTTATGTATCCTCGCTCAGGCTCATAGCTACGAGGGCGTGTACTTGACTAATTAATCGTGAGATCAATTAATGAAGCGAATCAAGTTTAACCTCGCACCCACAAAGAGCACCAGTGTCACCGAAGTGCAATGGTGATCCGTTGAGAAAATGTCGTCTTCAGTCGATAGGACTGCTCGACCACGGAACGCGGGTGATGTTCCAACAATTGTATGTCAATTGAGGACGCCGATGTTGGTAATACATCGGACCCTATAGGTGCTCGGTGGCTCTCTCGCTGGCACGAGAGTGTGCGCCGTCCGACGCCATCTAGCGGATCTCGGGCGAAATGCAGCGATCGTGGCACGCCGCAGGTCGTCCCGTTACAGTGTCACACTGTAAAAATTGAAATTGACGTTGCATATTTTGCGGCGGGCATTTGATTTTTCACTGCAATTTCTAATTATGTGCTTTGAACATGCTACAGAGACCATTGTAAATTTTACAGTTCAAACACAGTGGATTTCGTTGTTTCTGCTTGTTATTTCTACTTTGTCATTTTTCTGCAGTGAACATTGCATTTTTTACAGTGTAAATCAGCATTTATACTGGTTTGAAAAGTAGAAACTACATTAAATCCAATAATTTATAATGGGTTCCCAGTAAAACGCCTGAATTACAGTTCTGAACCGTATATTCTGCATTGAATTCAGTAATTTTTTAAATATTACAAATGAATTGTCACTGATCATTTTTTTCCGTGTGGAGGCATGGAAATGTTCGAAACCGAAGGCATTCCGTTTTGCCCCGTTTTTCCCCTAAAGAGTATGATCGCACGTATAGTCAAATCGCAAGCGCCATCCAGCTCTGCCCCTCGATCGCTCTCGCCCGGCGCACTAAACGCCTCATGAACGCACGCGCCACCGCCTCTCTTCTCTTGGTCGAGCGCGCGCGCCATAGTTCGGATTGAACCCCGTGTGTTCCACCAGTGTAAAAGCCGAGGCGCATCATCTCGACGACCCTGACGGCCTCTTCGTCAGTCTTTGCCTCGTACATCGCAGTAAAAGCTTCCCTCGTCACAATATCGTGTTCCCTCAATACATCTTCATCCACTTCCCGTTTCCTTTTCAAGGTTCTTTCCTATATATTCTGTCCGAATGGACGGAAGATAATGATGGGCCCGGCGAACGAATAAGACACAGTCAATGGCCTAATTAGAATGGTCTAAGGACAGTGATATTCTAGCTGAACCTAGCAAATAGAAGACTTGATCTGGCCTTAAGAAAGTCCTCGGCTCATCGAAACCCAGAAAAGGCGCGGTACACCAAAAAAAATTATAGTTAACCCAAACCATAATGGAGTTTACCATACTAGAATGAACGATGGTACCTTAGAATCTGTTCATTTTATTACAACCTGATTTTAAAAAATAGTAACCACAATTATGCAGGTTGTGACCTTAACCAAAAAAGTAGTTACTGAATAGTTATTTAGTTACTTAGTTAAGGTTATAAATTTTGAGGTTGTGGTTACCATATATTTGGTTATAGTAGCTATCAAATATATATGGAGTTTTCGTGAGCTACTATAATTACGGTTAACTAGGTCTTTCACTGTAAGTTAACTCAACTTTAATGGAAATACATCAATCCAGATTCCAGATGACTCAAAAATAGTCTTAACTCGATATAAGCCGTAGAAAGCTCACTAACTACTTATTTCGGTTACTCAGGACAGTGATATTCTAGCTGAACCTAGCAAATAGAAGACTTGAAGTGGCCTCAAGAAAGTCCTTGGCTCATCGAAACCCAGAAAAGGCGCAGTACACAAAAAAAAATTATAGTTAACCCAAACCATAATTGCGTTTACCATTCTAGAATGAACGATGGTACCTTGGAATCTGTTTGTTTTATAACAACCTGATTTAAAAAGACATAGTAACCGCAATTATGCAAATTGTGACCTTAACCAAGAAAGTAGTTACTGAATAGTTATTTAGTTGAGGTTATAAATTTTGAGATTGTGGTTACGATACTTTTGGTTATGGTAACTATGAAATATGGAGTTTTCGTAAACTACTATAATTATGGTTAACTATGTCTTTCAGTGTAAGTTAACTCAATTTTAATGGAAATACATCAATCTAGATGACTCAAAAACAGTCTTAACTCGATATAACCCGTAGAAAGCTCACTAACTACTTATTTCGTTTACTAACGACAAATGAAAGACTTGAATTGCTCAAAAAGTCCTTGGTTCATGAAAGTCCAAAAAAGACGCAGTACACAAAAAAAATTATAGTTAACCCAAACCATTATGGAGTTTGCCATTCTAGAATGAACGATGGTTTCTTGGAATCTGTTTATTTTATAGCAACCAGATTTAAAAAGATAGTACCTAACCAAAATTATGCAAATTGTGACTTTAACTAAGAAAGTAGGTACTGAATAGTTATTTAGTTAAGGTTATAAATTTTGAGGTTGTAGTGACCATATTTTTGGTTATGGTTACTATGAAATATGGAGTTTTCGTAAACTACTATTATTATGGTTAACTATGTCTTTCAGTGTAAGTTAACTCAACTTTAATGGAAATACATCAATCCAGATGACTCAAAAACAGCCTTAACTTGATATAAGTCGTAGAAAGCTTACTAACTACTTATTTTGTTTACTAATGATAGTGATGTTCTATCTTAACCCAGTAAATAAAAGATTTGAAGTGGCCAAAAAGTCCTTGACTCATGGACGCCCAGAAGAGGCGCAGTACCTACACACACAAAAAATTATAGTTAACCCAAACCATAATGGAGTTTACCATTCTAGAATGAACGATGGTACCTTGAAATCTGTTTTATAGCAACCTGATTGAAAAAGATAGCACAATTATGAAAATTGTGACCTTAGCCAAGAAAGTAGTTACTGAATAGTCATTTACTTAAGGTCATAAATTTCGAGATTGTGGGTACTATTTTTTTGGTTATGATTACTATGAATTACGATTACTATGATTTTGGCTAATTGGAGCCTAGAAAAGATTCAGTATATTAAAAAAACATAGTTAACCCACACCATAGTTACAGATAGCATTCTTTCATAAATTTATGGAATCCCAAAATGCTTAGGATGACCTGAAAGAAAAATTATACTATAATCACAACAATACAAGTCATAACTTCGACTAAAGTAACTATATATGGTTATTGAGTTCAATTTATAAATTTTGAGGTTATGGCTACGATATTTTTAATTTTGGTTACTTTGATAGCTTATAGTTTCGTAAACTACTGTAATTATAGTGAACCATATCTTTCGGTGTAAGTTTACTCAACTTGAATAGAAAGACAGTCCATTCAGAGGACACAAAAACAGTCTTGGCTTGATATAAGCCGCTGAAAGCACACCAACGTTTCATTCCGTTGACCCTGCCAATCACAGGAGTCTCGCAAACAATTGTGACGGTAAATAGGAATACCGTTGAAGAAGCGAAGGAATAACTCGCCCTTGTATATACGGCACATGATCGGATGCTTCCCATTTGTGTCAGGCGTAGCTATAGGTAACTAATACTCGGATGGGCTTTCACAGAAGGTTAGGGGCAAGGGGGTGGATTGAGCTTTCACAGAGAGGGTTAAGAGGGGTATGAGGGAAAATCGGTTGAATGCTCGAAGAATTGTTCATCCGTGTCACGATATTCTCTTCTGCTCGGCATTCAGCGAGCCAGAAAGACACCAGAAGTGAAAGCATAAAGCGTTATCCAAAGGCTCTCTAATACGATTTTGGCATTGTGCTTTGGCGATTCGCGATGACTTATATTATAATCGCAAAAAAAGTTATCGTAGAATCAATCGCACGGCTGAATCACGGTTACTATTGATCTTACTATTGATCAACCGAATGATTATTGACTCGTAGAGAATCAACTTTCTAAAACATTGCTAGAAATCGAGGATAGTTATTGAAGCGTGTTTGGAGAGCGAACAAGAGTTTCGGGATTGAATTCATGGCGAGTTTACCTCGATAGTTTGCGCGAAAGTTTTATTTTCAATCAAGGTGGTTCCGGAATATCGTGGACAAACGATGGATGCAATTTTTTTGTTTTCAATCCAAATGTTGTTGACAGGGAGGTTTCAAATGGTGGCTTGAAGGGCAATAAAAAGTGATTGAATATTATCATCATTTTCATTCAAATTTTATACACTGAGAGAAAAAATTACTAGAACCAATGAAATAAAGTTTTGAAGGCAAAAAAATCATTTTTTTCATTATTTGCCAAAACATATTAGATCGGTTCCCTTATATATTTACTTGGTTCATTTTTTTCAGTCAATTTCATAAATTTCTGTTTCAATAAACGAATTTACTTGAATCTAACAATATGTTATCAATTATTTGTAATATGTTGTTTGAATCAAGAACACATTTTATCATTCAAAACATGCATGTCTTTTAATACAGGAAGCACTGAGAAAAAAAATTTGTTGAATCAACAAATTAATTAGTCCAATCAAAAGAAAAAATGATTGATTCAATCAAATGCGTGTTTATTAATTGTTGCTAAACATTTTATAAAAAATATATATAGCCCTTGCCGAATAATTTAATATCCTCGATCCTCGACCCTACCTACCATCATACCTATCCTACCTAACTACCTAACACGCTACCTATTACACTATCGACTACTACTATGCACTTGAAAAAAGTTAGGAGTCATAAAGATTCGAATATAAGAAAACATTTAAAAACCAGTTTTTTTTATTTTTAACAACTTATGTATACTATTAAAGTATACTATAGAAATGATAGTTCTTTGCTTGAAGGAAATTAAAAAATCATCATTCCAAACAAATATTCTATTGGAATAAAATAATATGTTATTTATTTTACTACAGCTTCTTTTTAAATAATCACAATCAATTTTATGTCTAATAAATATTGAAAAAACTACAGAAATATTTTTAGAAGTAAAATAATGATGAATGTATTGCAAAGAAATAATTTTGTTCGAAAAAAATAATTTAATATTGATGTCGTTTCTCAGATTCAAATAATCTCATGTTTATGATGCAATAGATCTAATTAATCCAATGAATGCAAATTTATTAAAATCTATTTAAGTAAAGATATTTTTACAAGTAAAGTAATCATGAATTTATTGCAAAGAAATAATTTTGTTCGAAAAAAATAATTTCGTATTGAATTCGTTTTTTAGATTCAAATAATCTCATGTTTATGATGCGATCAATGTAATTAATCCAATGAATACAAATTTAATCAAATCTATCATGCATTTAATTGTTACTATTAAATAAGAGTTTAATATAACCGATTAATAGATTCGTGGAAATATTTTTTTTAAATGAAGAGTGATTTTCTTGGTTCAACAAATAAATAATCGAATTAATACTTTCATTTGATAAATAAATTCATGTTCTCAAATTCAGTAATTTTTTCTCTCAGTGTATTTAATTGATTTCAATTTTAATTGCCGTCAGACCCAATTATTATTACAGGCGATTTTCCGATGGGACGTAAATGTAGAAAAATGTCTGCCTACGTTCCACATCAGAAGTAAAATCTTTACTGGTGATTCGTCACTGTGAAAATTACGTATAATGGTCACAGTTGGTCGGGATAATTGATTATGGAGGCGTGGTTGCTCGATATATCGACTGAAAAGGACGTAATTCTGTAAAACAGTGTTACATGTAACGCAACAACATTATCGTGTTCATTTTACAACCAGGCTAATCGTTATACTGCCCAGTTCGTTCATGTTTAATGTTGCTTTACATTATAATACTTGCACATCTTAATGGCAATTTTCCCTTCGCTCGGTGTCACGCATGTGATCCCTGGAGGCGTCCTCCGGTCATTGATGTAGGTGACCGATAAAAAATGTTATCGATCCCGCTGTAAAGTTGTAATTTGAAATTCAACTTTTACACACCGCGTGTAATAATGACACGAATGGTAAAGAAAACCTTTTCATATTTCTTCAAAGAAATCTGTCGATTCAATTATAAGGAAATTATAGGTTTAATTTACTATAATTGATAATTCATTGTTTTCAATTTTATTTCATTTACTGTTAATTAGGGAAAAGTAGGAAAACGGGAATTCGTTACCAAGCGCTGGTTCAAGGAATGAAGGATCTTATACAGTTTCGTCGAAAATGCAACTTTTGATGTCTGACCCAATTATTTAGATGAAAATCAATATTCTGCGATAAATAACTCAGCGGATCTTTCTATAAATGGATTCGACGATCTCGAAAATAATTGATGTGGTGCGAAAGGACAGATTGCATCAGTAATGGCCGGCAAGGGCAGTTGAAAAATTAACGAAACCACTTTTAACAGGGAAAACGGGTTTCAATTTTTCTAGTCTGACTTAGAATTCATTCGAGTAATCCTCATTTGATTTCTTGACCGATGAGAAATAATAGGGTGAAAGATCTAAAAATATTTAGAGAACCATTAAGATTCGTCTTGAAGAAGGTCGAACGTGTAACTTTTTCTTATTAATTCACGATTATTCTCACAAATTTTTTAGATTGGTGTATACTTTCAAATTGATATTTAACCCAAATAAACCCAAATTGATATTTAAGGTTGCAATATTTATTAGATCAGAATTTCATTGATTTCCTGTGCCCAAGAAAGTTTGCAGGAACGTTTTGAGCTGATGTTGATATTTAATCTACTCTTAAGGGGGTGAGCTCTAATGATAAGAGCTCTAATGATAAGAGCCTTTTTGAAAAATGGGAAACAGACAAACAGACGATGTTACCATCGGAGATTTTACCGTCGGTAAGTCACGTACCCTTAAAAGGGGGATATCAACCCTCCTGCGTCAGTATTATCTGCCTTCCGTGGCGCATTAGTGAAGCTATTTAGCAATTTTCTGCTTTACCGGCAGCAGATTAAAAAGAAACCCATACTTCGCTACAGAAAATGGGAAAATAGTCTTGAGTTCATTAAAAAAAAAAAACAATGCACGGAAATATTGATTAGGACGATAATCTTTTATCTAGGGATTATGATAATTCAATTTCGAATGAACGATACAGAAGATATCTTCAGTTTTTACTTTAACCCCCTAAATCAATAACAAAAGATATAAAATTTCTTCAAGGCTTCGATTGAAAAATCATTCTTCTTAAAATATTAATCGCAATATGCATTACAAATTGCAACGATTGACTTTGGAAATTATGATTCAAAAATTAAGGGAGTATTCTGGTCTAGAATTTAAAATAAAAAATTTTTTTTTTTTGCATATTCTTAAAGTTTAGACTCTTAAGAATATATCATCGAAAGAAAATTTTTAAATTCCAATCATTTACGGAGTTATGGCTATTTTAATGACGCAGACTACAGGTGTTTTTCTCAAAAGTACTTTTCTCAACATGGCTGACATGAAATCTCAAGTTCCATTTAACCGATTAACTTCAAATTGTTTACCAATCTTCAATATATAACTCTCTATCGCCATTATCACTTTTGATTCAAATTTTGTTTTGTTTACTATTGTAAAAAAATTAAAAACTATGAAAAAAAGAGTCCAAAAACGCTTTTTTTTGTTCTGATAGCCACCATTTTGCGAATTTTTTTTTTTCGTTTTCTCTGAAGTAGGGGCTATACCGACATTCTTACTGATTAAGAATCTTTTTTTTAATTTTGCATCGGATGACTAGAAAGGTTGCAATCGTGTCAGCCAGCGCACCCCTCTTATTTAGCCCCAGCTTATAACTTATTTAATTTTCATTTTTCTTTCTCGATTTTTTTTGTTTTTTGACAAAACATTAATAAATATGTTGTGAAAAAAAGAATGGTAAAAATATATATATTTTTTTTTGTTTATCGAGCTCGACAAAACACTCAAAATGTCTCTAGACCAGAATACCGCCTTAAGGGGTTAGGCCACTCTAGGATTTTCAAAAAATCGATTTTTTTTAAATTAAAAAGGTACCTTAGTATCTATAGATTTATATTCCAAAAGATTAAGTGCGTGAATAATCCCTAAGTACTCGATTTCCGTATTCCAGTGCAACCCCTCTTCATCCCTTTCTACAAACTCTAAAACACGTTTATCTCAAAACTACATTTTTCATTTTGGCCGTAATCGTAACTCAAACAAATTTCAAGCGATTCATTTGAAATTTTAACTGTACATTTAGCACTACGTTCTCTAAGGCAACACGTAGGATTTTTTCGATATATTGCATAAGGTAAATGTCTTAATTATTGAACAAGTCCCAATTATTGAACACTATCTTGTATTTTTATTATTTCTCATTTATAAAATTTATAAAAATTTCATTACATACATGAACTTTTAGCTATCGAAATGTTACTTTAATTGTGCAAAAAAAGCTTTAATTAATAGAGAAAAAAATTATTTAATCAGCAACGATGACCCGATTTGACGTCTCGTGGTAACTGCTTATCGTTTTTGCTAAGACGCGCCGCTTCACGCGTAAGGGCATAAAAAATTCAAAAACTGTCGCATCTCAAAAAGTAAAGGCGTTTCAGGTTCCTCAGAAAATTCCTTACAAATAACAATTTTTAAACAATTTTTTAAATTAATTATATGTTAAAAAAATACGGTGTTCCATCATTGGGACATAGAAAATGCAGTCTGTCCCAATTATTGAACACTCGAATTCTTCAAGATGGCGTCATTAAACCCATCAAAACATCGAGACAGTTAACGTGTGCAGATCGCGTGAATCGGATTTATTCAAACAAAAACTGTAAGTTCCTGAATAAACTTACCTTTATTCTTTTAATAATAACTCCAAGATCGTCAAATACATTTTTTATTTGTATTTTCGTGCAATAAACATGAAAATAAAAGTAAAAAGACAATATAACCTAGATGTAACCTAAAAATACGAATGTAATGTTCAATATTTTTTGCTCTCCGATATTTCGGTCGAAAAACAAGAAAGCTGCGACAGAATCAAACAAAAACAGAACATAAAAACGAGGAAGCTGAAAATAAAAATAAAATAAAGTTCGAGTTGAAAAGCAAAATTACACCAAATGCAAATGAACCAAAAACATGTCAAAAGAAACTAAATATATATTTTTGTATTTTTACATGATTAATAAAAGATTATTCGAGTGTTTGATTTTGCTTTTATTTCTCAATATTGTACCCAAAATAATATTTTCAGAACGGAAAAAGAATTCTCGAGAGTGTTCGATAACTGGGACATGCTTGTTCAATATTAGGGACACAGGCACTTCCGGTGTTCAATAATTGGGACAGTTGCGTGCTTCACATTGTTATTCTTTTTTTTCATTTGAAATCATTTAAAAATAATTTAAAGGGCGATTTTTCGAAAGTAAAAATATCAAAGTATCACTGGAACATGAAAGCGATGGTTTTTTTTTCTTGATTTTATATTTTTTTCTCACCGAATTCAATCCCCAGATCCTTAGCTGTTCAATAATTGGGACATTTACCTGAGTTCCTTTTTTTTATAAACAATATACTGAAAATTTTCTCATGGAATTGTATACTTTTTTATTTAGAAACGCGCCATTATTTCAAAAAACTACATATCAAAAAAATCCTACGTACTTCCATAGCTACTCTTATATATAATTGAAAAAACTTTGGAGCCTCATCGTAACTCAAAAATTATAGGAGCTGTCGGGACGGCCATTGACCTTCCAGAAATAAAGGCGTCTTCGGAACAATATGCTGGACAGTCGCCATTTTGGCATATATCGCCGTAAAAAAATAATGTTCTATTGTCAATTAGATGTATGACAAAACACCTTTTTTGTAAATCCGATTTATTTCATTTATTTTCGCTAAATCACGAAATATGCCGTTTTTTGGTCTGTAGAGTGGACCTAACCCCTTAAGAATGATACATTATTATTGTTTTTTTTTTTTACTTTCGTTCGTGTTCTCTGTTGCCCTTTGTCAATTCAAATTCAGAATATAATTATATGAACGTCAGTCTTTCGCCAATTACAGACATGACAAATTTAGTTTATTCCATTCTGGAGGCGGCAAAAACTACCCCACTATCATTTCCACTGCCCATTTCCACCGTCACGATGGCGAACGGTGGATCGTTCTCCTACACAAGCGAATCCCCTCCCTTGACACACACGCGGCGGTCGCGTGTGAGGCCAGACTCGAGGTGATTCCCACGCGTTTGACACTCCAAAGGATTAACACTACTTCGCCCCCGTTGCCACTCGCTTATTGCACGCGCGCACGCACGCACGCACACACACACACACACGCGCGCGCGCGCGCGCACACACACACGCGCGCGCACGTACGCGCACGCACACACACACACACACACACACACACACACACACACACACATACACACACAAACACACAGACGAACAATATTCGTCCGCTTGTGTATCGTGGAGATACACGAGGCCCATAGGAAACCCTCTGACACACTCAACTTTACAGTCCGCCCAGAAGAGCAAACTTCGTACTCAGCTCTCAGACTTGAGCAAATACAAACCGCACCGACTCATCAGAGTCCACCCTCTCATTATTAAGTAGATAACGCTATACAGTGCGATCGTGAATTTAGCCAGCAAAAAAGAAAGCAGCCAAGCCTTTGACGCACGAATTTTCCTCAACGACAAAGACATCTTTTATTTTTTTTCTTCACTCCAACGATGGGCGTTTTCGGGTCAAATATATTCGCGCCATCCCCTCAATGATGAATCCAGAATGGGCGTGTAATATTCGGGACACATCAGAGCTGGGCAGTACTTGAAATTCGGTACTCGCAGGTACTTGAGTTACAGTACTTGCAAGTACAAAGTACCTGAAAAGTACTTCAAGTATTGTACTTACATTTTTCAAGTACTCGTTGTACTTGAAGTACTGTACTTGAAAATTTCGAGTACTTTTATGTACTTGAAGTAATTTTTTCAAGTACAAGTATCAAGTACTTTTGAATGTGTCTTGCTGATGGTTGCATGTGCAAAGCCTTTGAATATGGGTCATTCCATGTCAAATCGACCAATATTTGAAATCGACCCCCGTCAATTTCGATGAAATTTGGGCAGTTTTCTTTTATCATAAAACCAAGCTCTAACAAAGGAAAAAAATTAAATTTTTTTTTCGAAAATTCAGAATTTCATCACTTTTTCAAGTTTATTTTTTAAATATTTCGAAAACTATTATAGTTACGAAAAAATCGTTCTGGGTTCGTCTTAAAGAGTATACTTAGGGCTACAAAAAAAAAATTCCGAATTTGTTTTTTTGAAAAATGATGAATTTGTAGAATTTTTGAATTTTTCAAAATCGTGAAAATCCACGATCAACATTAAATTTTTGGTTTTTTTTATATAACACCTTGTACTGATATTAAAAGATCCTGAAATTCTCAGATATGCCCAGATATGCTCAGATTCTCTTCCCATGCCAAATATCACTGTTTTTCATTGCAGTCAGAGTTACAATGACCGAGGCATTAATTAACGATTCGTATATATTAGGGTGACAGTTATTTAGACTTTGGCGAAATAAGATCGGTGTCACCCCAAAAACATAATTAAGGTGTATCAAAAAAAATCTGTATAAAGTTTGGAGGTGCTCGGAAAATTGGAAAACGCGCCACCGGGCGATTGAAATTTTAAAAGTTTTTTGGGCATCTCTACAGAGCTTGTCATTCACAAAATTATGAATGAAAAGAATTGAAAAAATTTGGTTTTGTACACCATACTATGCACAATAAGTGTACTAAGTTTCAAATTTTTCTCATTAATATTATCGTCGGAAAAAAAAATCATTGATGCGTGGGATGAATACATGTATTTTACATTTAAAATTTCAATCGTTCGGTGGCGCGTGTTCCAATTTTCCGAGCACCTCCAAACTTTACACAGATTTTTTTTTGATACACCTTGATTACGTTTTTGGGGTGGCATCGAACTTTTTTCGCCAAAGCTCAAATAACTGTCACCCTAGTATATATGAGGGATTCTCTGTCAATTCAGCCACTTTTTTTTCGACCATCTCAGATGTGCCCCATAATTGGTTATATCAAAGTGCTACTAAAAGTTAATTCAAAATTTTAGAAATGGCCGTTTTTTCCAAATGAATATATCTCGGAAACTTGAAGTAACTGAAAAAAATGTCTACACATTAAAGTTGTACTTTTGTGTTAGCTTTCGAGCGGATTATTTGAAATAATTTTTACGTTCCGGAAACGCTGATTTTTTACCAAAAAAGGGGAAGATTATTTTTTAATTCAAAAACAGCCCTTTCTATTTGGCTGAAAAAATTATAGAGTCTTCCAGTATATCTGACGATATCACAAAAAAATCGCCAGAGTGACACGGATCGAGGTTCAGGTGGAAAAAAAAAATTGGTGTGGTTTCATTTTTTTAACCCTAGAACCTCGATTCGTGCCACTCTGGCGATTTTCATGCAATATCATCGAGTGTACAGGAAGACTCTGTAATTTTTTCAGCCAAATAAAAACGGCTTTTTTTGAATAAAAAAATAATTTCCCCCTTTTTTGGTGAAAAATCAGCGTTACCAGAACGTAAAAATTATTTCAAATAATCCGCTCGAAAGCTAACACAAAACTACAACTTTTATGTGCAGACATTTTTTTTCAGTAACTTCAAGTTTCCGAGATACGTTAACGAGGTTCCGGTAGAAAAAAAAATTAATTTGTGTGGTTTCATTTTTTTACCCCAGAACCTCGATCCGTGCCACTCTGGCAATTTTTTTGCGATATCGTCACGTATACTGAAAAACTCTGTAATTTTTTCAGACAAAAAAAATGGCCTTTTTTAAATAAAAAAATATTTATCCACTTTTTTGGTAAAAAATTAGCGTTACCGGAACGTAAAAATTATTTCAAGTCATCCGCTCAAAAGATAACACAAAACTACAACTTTTATGTGGAGACATTTTTTTTTCAGTTACTTCAAGTTTCCGAGATATATTCATTTGGAAAAAAAATGGTATTTTCTAAAATGTTGAATTAAAAAATCTGAAAAAATTCACATAGAATGCCTTTTGGTAGTACTTTGATATAACCAATTATGGGGCAGATCTGAAATGGTCGAAAAAAAGTGGCTGAATTGACGGAGAATCCCTCATATATCGTTTAAAGCTTACTCGCGGCAATCTCTTTGTCTCTCGGCAGTTCTCTTCTTATCCTTTGAAGGTTAATCTATAATGGAACGGGGGAGTCTCCTGCCGATGCAATTAGGCGAGGCTTATTCTCTGTTTGAATATAAGGCGGAGAGACGGAAAAAGGAATGGAGGGTGTAAAAGCAAGTATGTCCGATATACTCTGGCTGTTTCTTCTTTATTTTCCCCTCTCGCTCTCTTCTCTCGCCGATGTTTGAACGCATTTTGGCCACGTGAACGGCACGCGTCGATCGTTACCTCATCGCCATTGGCAATTGTTTCCCCTGAAAAGAAAAAAAAATAATTGTATCAGAACGAAGTGCAGCAGCTATTGATATTGCGAACAGTCCAAAATCTAACGCGTCGTCTCAATCTCGATCCGAATAAATCTAACTCTGTGTCGTCGATCGTCAATCCACGCGGCTGATTTTTTGTTAATCTCAATTTTGCAATTAATTTTTTAATTAATTTTGCAATTGACGCTTTAAAAGTATATTCAGTCGGCAAAATAAAATTTTTTGTGATAAAATCACTGAAAATTCGTTTGAATTTAATTCCAAGTGCCTGAAAATTCGCCTTAATTTTTTGAGCTATTTTATCTCTCACAGTTTCAACAGAATTAATCTTGGCAATTTTTAAAGCTGCTTTAGTACTCGTAATAAAGATAGGAAAAAATTTATAAAAATGGAAAACGTAGTCTCAGGAAATTCCGTGTTGAAATTCTATATCGTTTCCCTCGTCCAAAAAAACAAATTTCAATATATGTCATTTCAATTTAGTTAACGGATATCGATTCGAATGCGTCTGAATATTTTTTTTATTTAAAAAAAATTGATATGGAAAAAATGGATGAAGTAAAATGTTAAAACGAACGAAGCTGAAACCGATGACGTAACTCGTTAAAAGCTGGACAGCATGATTCATATTTCAAACGACCTGAAACACACACGTGCCATGCCGATTTAGTTACTTGGGTTACCGAGCTTTGTAAAGATAAAAAGGAAAAAAAAATAATGGCAAAAAAGAGGAGGTACACAAAGCTACACTCGACGGCCCAGAAACTGTATACAAGTATGTATGGGGCGTTCCACACCAAACCGGACACCATTTAGCTTTTGCATCTCCGATTTTTTTCAAAATTTTTTATGTTTCAGTATTGGTTGAAAGAGCCCTCTATGATTTTTTTCAATTTTTTTTGTCAATCCGTTTTCAAGATATAGATAATTCAAAAAATATGTTTCTTTTTTTTTTGTGAACGTCCATAACTTTGCAAAAAATGGGCCAAATAGGACGTTTTTTTTCAAAATTTTTGTTTTTGAACGTACTTTTTATAAAAAATATTTTAAAAAAATTTCAAACCACCGTGGAACACCCCATATGCATAAAATATACTCAAAGGTACGTATTTTTTATTTTTTCACAAAGACGGAATATTTTTGTGTAGCTTGGAAAAATTTTCTCTCAACATTTTCAACGATTTTTAACAATTTAAAAGCCTCTGTAATTTTCAACTCTCAATTTTTAAATGCCAATTTCCAATCGCGCAACAAATGATTCAGGAATTTAGGTTATAGTAAAATTTTCGTTGAAAGAAAATCCATTTTTTACATTTAGGTTAAAATAAATTTAGGTTACAGTAAATTCCTTCAGGAAATTTCGTTATAGCAATTTTCGACTTAGGACTTAAATTTTTACTTTAAATTCTAAAAAACATCTATATTATAATTCTAAAAATCTAAGTCCTAAGTCATTAAAATGTAATGCAAAACTGCAATAATTTATTCATCTATATTTTTCCATTCCCAAAATTGCACTCAAAGTTTTGTCCATTACACATTACATTGCAATGGGTAATGGACATTTTTTCTATTACACACTACATTGTAATGGGCAGGGTTGCAAATAATGCATTACATTTTTTAATGCAATTGCATTTTCATTAACCATTAACCATTGAATTTTAATGGTTGATGGTTAATGAAAATACAAATGAATTAAAAAAAGTAATGCATTATTTGCAACCCTGTTTCTGAGTCACCCAAAAGTAAGCCTAAACGAAAAAAAAATTCCAACATTTTAGAAAGCATATTTGAGAGCAAAAGTTATCGCTGATTTAAAGTCACGCAAAGTTTTTGTCAAAAAAAAATTTATTCGTGAGAAAAAATAAGGAAAAACTTTTTAAAAAATATTTTTGATAAAAATTCATAAAAATTTTGATTTCTTGGGAAAAACATTGGTTTCTAATCAGATGGAGTATTTTTTCTAAATAAAAAATAATGAAAATACGCTGAAGGATATCTCGGAATCGCGTGGAAATCTGATACCATGAGATTCGAATCTGCGTCAGGATTTCCAATAATGACCCATAAACATCACGAGAGCAGTTGGAAAATTCATCATTTCTATGAAATCTCAATTCGTCGCGGATTCGTTTCATATGCCTATAATCGAAGGGAATTTTGAGCAATAGTCGTAAAAGCGATATATATATCCAAGACAGACATGGAACAGTGTGTTCCATTTCGTTGATTTTTGATGTGTAAGCGAGGGTGAGGATTTGAGATGGCGATGGTGAGCTTTACAATAGATATTTTTTGTACAAGGCATTGTATATATATTCACCGATATCTGCGACGGATATTTATCGAAATTATTATAAATTGATCAATATTTCGTCAATCCTCATCAGTCATTTACTCATAGAAACCTCTTGGCCCTACTAGAATAAAAAAATGCAATTAATATACATAAATATGTATTTTATCAATAAAAAAGTAAAAATTGAATAAGAATAAAATAAAATAAAAAAATTAAATAAAAATTAAATGAGAATTGAATAAAATAGTAATGAAAAATCAAGTACTTTACGCTAATCAAAATAGTCCCAAATATAGGAAATCGTTTCTACAAATATTTGTGGATTCGCCAATACCTAAAATACTTATAGCAAATAAATTTCTAACAATATTGATCGTCTCAGGACAAAACCCAACGAGGTTAAGCTTTGTTTTCCATTAATCCACCATTTTCCTCCTTTTTCCTCGATTCCTTATTTTATTTGAAAGAATTCTTTGAGTAAAGAAATTGAAATCGGCGTTTTTCGTCTCCGATTTTTTTTTTTCGGTACATATGGCAATATCTATATAATATATTTATAATAATTTTAAAAGGGCCTATCGATACAAGTACGCACTATTGTACTTTCCATATATATACTTCAATATACTTTATAGTGTGGGAAGGGTGATGTTATGACAATTATAAGTTTTTCGTGGGTTACATGAAACGGCACGTGTTATGACCCCGTATAATCGTATGTTGTATGTGTATATATTTATATATATATGGGGCATTCCATCCCAAATCGGACAGTTTGAAAGACTTTTTTTTTAAATTTCCTCAATTTTTTTACATTTTTTAGTACCCATCAAAAGACCCTTCCTGTTAAATTTTGAGATTTTTTTGATTACCCGTTCAAAAGATATTAAATTAACCAAAAAACCGCTCTTTTTTTGTATTTTGGTCATAACTTCTTTAATAATGGTCCAAATTAAAAGTTTTTTTTTAAATTTTTTTTTATGGCTTTTTCAGAATACAAAAATACAAAAAAAAACAAATATTTGACGTGTTTTTAAATAAGTTTTTTGAGTTTTAAACTTTAAATCGCGTTTTTAAAAGTGTCATTTTTTTTTTTTTTTTTTTAATTTTTTTGTTTTAAACGTCTATCTATTCAACAATTTTTACGACTAGTCCGATCGTGGGATCTCAATAACTACTATTTTTTTCGATTTTTGAAAATAATTTTTTTTTTTTTTAAATAAATTATTATGAATACCAATTTTTGTTACTGTATAATATTTTTTCAATATTTAGAATTTATTTTGACACTTTTTCATTGTTAACAGGTTCTTAAAATTAATAATTAATCGTTAAGTCTATTTATGAACAATAATAACAACAGTTTTTATTTATTCAGGTATTTTTTTGAAAACCTTACATATGCGATTATTTCCTGAATTATAGAATATTCCTTTGCCAATACGTTTCCGCTGCTCATTGGAATAATTGAATGAAATTTTTGTGTCCCCCTGTGATTGACTTCGCAGTATTTTATCGCAAATAAAATCTTTCTTTTGCATTTGAATAATGTTTCTCATGTGAAAATTTGACAGCAATATTCGGTAGACTATTTAGGTTCAATGCCCACTCGTACAATTCTTGAACTGTTGTCATTTCCTCATCGATTAATTATTAATTTTTAAAATCTGTTAACAACGAAAAAGTGTCAAAATTAATTCAAAATGATTTAAAAAATACTATACAGTAACAAACATTGGTATTCATAATAATTTATAAAAAAAAAAAAAAATTTATTTTCAAAAATCGAAAAAAATAGTAGTTAGTGAGATCCCACGATGGGATTAGTCTTAAGAATTGTTGAATAGATAGATGTTTGAAACAAAAAATTAAAAAAAAAAAAAAAAAAAATGACAGTCACTTTTAAAAACGCGATTTAAAGTTTAAAACTCAAAAAACTCATTCAAAAACACGTCGAATATTTTTGTTGTATTTTTTTCTGAAAATGCCATAAAAAAACAAAAATTTTGAAAAAAAAACTTTTAATTTGGACCATTATTAAAGAAGTTATGACCAAAATACCAAAAAAGAGCGGTTTTTTTGTTAATTTAATATCATTTGAACGGGTAATCAAAAGAATCTCAAAATTTAACAGGAAGGGTCTTTTGATGGGTACTCAAAAATATAAAAAAATTGAGGAAATTGAAAAAAAAGTTTTTCAAACTGTCCGATTTGGGATGGAATGCCCCATATATCTACCTCCGTTCGCTGACGTTGTTCACTCTGAGCGATGAGCAGCATATCGAGAGGGGCGACTGTACTTGTATTTGTACCGAGCGCAGAGCGGCAGAACCGCGACGCGTGGCGTCGCGTGAGAACGACGTCGCTCACACGCGTCACACGCACGCGTCAACACGCGTACACGCATGCACCACGCACACGCGTATCGCACAGCTTCGGGCACTACAATGCCGCGCGGATTGTAAAAATATAAATTAAAATTATGGATAAATATGAAGTACCGAAATTCCGAATTATCGATTAAGGGCGTATTCTGGTCTAGAATTTTGAAAAAATCAATTCGTGTTGGGCATATTCTGAAAGTTTAGACCCTGAAAAATATATCCTCGAAGGGAAATTTTTGAATTCCAATAATTTAAGGAATTATAGTTTTTTAAATGCAAATCGGACTATAGACATTTTTCTCAAAATAACTTTTCTTAAGTTCTACTCAGTCGTTTTACTCCAATTTTTTTACCAAGATTCAATGTATAATTCTCTATCACGCCTACTGCTTTTGTATAAAAAATTTTTTTTTACTGTTGTAAAAAAATTAAAAACTACGAAAAATGGGTCGAAAAACGCTTTTTTCCGTTCAGATAGCCGCCATTTTGCAAATTTTTTTTACTGGAAAGGTTGCATTCGTGTCAACCAGCTTTACCAGCTTATGAATTATATCATTTAGATTTTTGTTTTCTTGAATTTTTTTTTCTTTATTGTCAAAATATTGGTAAATATGTTGTAAAAAAAAGAATGTTGAAAATATATATTTTTTTAATCGAGCTCGACAAAACGCTCATAATGTATGTCTCTGGATCAGAATACTGCCTTAAGTTGAGGTTGTAGCTTAAATATTTTTGATTGGGGTTAATTTATAAGTTAGAGCTTCTTCTTCCTACACTGAGAAAACAGTTTATTTAGTAAAGCAATATATTTAGTTGGCACTTTTATTTAAATATTCCTTAACTGTTACACAATTTGTTAGTCGTTAAGAAATCTTCGTGTTCTCATGACAAAATTTTATTTGTGTCAAAATAATTTATCAACTGTTAAAAAATATTTATTTCGCCATATCCAACTGTACATTTGTTAATAGTCAACAAATCTTGGTATATAGAAATATATTGTTTACTCAATGTACTCAAATATAATGAATCTTTTTTTTCAGTTTCCCATCTCTCAAATATGTTAAACAAATTTTTAGTTTTTTTTCTACTCAACAATATAATCCATTAAAATATGATCCATGACATTCTCGAATATCCTGCAACGAGAAAGATTGTTTTTTGGGAAATATTGCCGAATGGGGCGTTCCGATCCATCGATCCCATGGAAAGAGATCTTCCCTGGCCCATATTTCCCAAATAATTCTGCTGGTGGTACGTCCATACAAAAGTCGATGGAACTGGGAAATGGAGCTGTGCGCACTCATTTTGATTCCGCCCGATTAAGCATTTTTTTCCTCTCATCATCTTATTTTCGACATACAGCTCACACCGAACTCGATCACGATTGAACGAGCCACGTTATATTATGTACGATGCGTGTATTATCCTGAATACTAGGGGAGACATGGCAGCCCTATAATTCGTGAGAATTATGCAGAAAATTTTTGCTGGTACGATAAAAAGGGACGGAGTGCCTGATAATCGAACGCGTTTATTCGTTGATTTATTACCACTTCGCGCGACAGTATCATGTGCATTTTGTATGTATTAAAATATATATGAGGTATTCCCGCTCAACGGGACCTCCTTTTAGGCCGACCTCTCTCGATTTTCTTGAAACTCGAGTATGTTTCAGTGTTGCCTGAAAGTATATTGTACACCAATTTTCAGATCTCCAACTATAATACTCTTTGGAATACACAAAAAGTTATATTTCAAACTTCTTGCACTGAGAAAAAAGTTCAATTAAAACAACTAAATCCATTTAGTTGAAAAAAATTTAGTTGATTCAATATTAATTTGTTTGAAATAATGAAACTATAATTAATTCAATAAATGGATTTGGTTAACCATAAGATACGAGGTAAACGAAATTATTTGGTCAATTTCCAGATACAGTTCAGTTCAATTTACACGTTACTGAGTTGCTGTACAGAAATATTTCGTTGATTTCTAGTATATTTTAACTTGATAAATTTTGCTGTAACAAAAAAAAATTCGTATTTTCAATCACACAATTTATTTGGTACGAAGATATTTATTTGATTGAACTGAAACTTTGCCCACTCAAGCAACTATTTAACCGATTTAACTAAAACTTCCACTGTATCTTTGTTCAATTACCAAAATGATCTCGTTGAACGTCCGGAAACAAATATTTGGTTGAGTCAAACAAATTTTTGCATTTTCGACAAAAAATTTTTCTCAGTGTGCGTTTTCAGCGCTTCGGAGCTTTTTGGCACGGCGCGAAATAAAATCGAAAAAATTCTTTGACAATAGCTTTCGATCGGAAATTTCCTGCGCTTTTCGAAAAAATATCAGCGATTCCGAAAAAAAACGAATTCATTTGAATTTCGGCCAAAAACCGAAAAAATTGATTTACAAAAAAAGATCGTAATTTAATTGGGTGAAACAATTTTTTTCATGTTTTGTATATATCTGAGAAGTCACGATATAAATTTCAAGTTGAAACTCACATCCGTTTACCAAGTCTTTTAGTAGGATAAAAATGCTTAAATATCGTGTTTTTCGTATTCAACAGTTCCCTGATGTATCATATAGCGTTTTTGTAACGAATTTAGTAAATTAATTAAATTAATTAAATTAATTAAATTAATTAAATTAATTAAATTAATTAAATTAATTAAATTAATTAAATTAATTAAATTAATTAAATTAATTAAATTAATTAAATGAAATTTATAAATTAATCAAATTTATTCAATTTATTAAATTAAATTTATTAAATCAAATTTATTAATTTTTGAATTTGATAAATTTATAAAATTTGAAATTCTTTAAAAAAACTATACAATTTATCAGAGAACTGTTGAATACATAAAACACGATATTTAAGAATTTTTATCCTACTAAAAGACTTGGCATTAGTAAATGGATGCGAGTTCCAACTTGAAATTTATATCGTGACTTCTCAGATATATACAAAACATGAAAAAAAATTGTCCCGCTGAGTTAAATTATGCTCTTTTTTAGTAAATCAATTTTTTCGGTTTTTGGCCGAAATTCAAATGAATTCGTTTTTTCGGAATTGCTGATATTTTTTTTTCGAAAAGCGCAGAAAATTGCCCATCGAAAGCTATTGTCAAAGAACTTTTTCGATTTTATTTCGCGCCGTGCCAAAGCTTCGAAGCGCTGAATACGCGAAAAGTTTGAAATATAACTTTTGGTGTATTCCAAAGGGTATTATAGTTAGAGATCTGAAAGTTGGTGTACAATATACTTTCAGCCAATACTAAAACATACTTGAGTTTCAAGAAACTCGAATCAGGTCGGCCTAAAAGGGGGTCCCGTTGAGCAGGAATACCTCATATGCATGAATTATATATGTAGGGGACGCTTGAAGTGTCACAAATCGTCGATGAATGTGTTTGCGGTGCCAACTGATGAAAAAGCTTTTTTTTTTTGAGGAATCGTCGGGCTAAAGGTTGACTATAATAGAAATCAGAGTTTATAGAAATTAGTAATTTTGAATCTCGGGAAATTTTAGTTTGTGTATTAATAACAAGATTATTAGTTTATATTTTTGTTACAAAAATCGTGCACATTGAGTCGTGAACTATGAATTTTTTTTTTTTTAATATTATACCGTATCACCGTAAATTTGGCCTTTTTAATGGGTTATTTGTGTGAGACATTACCATTAAGGATGCTTTGCCCCTATACACTAAGAAAACAGTTTATTTGTAGTTGCGAAATATATTTAGTTGGCACTTGTACTTAAATATTCCTTGACTATTACTAAATTTGTTAGTCATGAAGAACTATCTTCTTTTTGTCAAAATAATTTATTAACTGTTATTAACTATACATTTTTTTACAGTTAACAAATCCTGGTATAGAATAAATAAATCGTGGTATAAATAAATTGTTTAAGCAAATAATTATCCAACAATTTTTCGACAAGTTCTTTTTTTCTTAAGCAAATCGAATGCCTTAATTTTTCTGAATGCATATGAATTTTTTTACAATTTTCCCTCTATTTTGAAAATCCCGTTTTGAAATTTTTCAAATGGCTATATTTCTGTATTTTTTGACCTAGTATCTTACAAACTTTTCAAAGCTGACGATAAACCTGTGTGCAAAAACATATACAAAATTGGCAATTTTTTGTTTATATATTTCAGAATGCTTTTTATATTATTTCAAAATAGAGAGAAAATTCTGAAAAAATTCATATGCTTCCAGACCATACAAAAAAATTGTTGAGTAATTATTTGTTTAAATAATTTATTAATAACTTTTGGGCAATATATTATTATAATTGATTATGATTGATAATTGTTGTTTACGGCATGCCAAATGTTGCTGATTTTTTTCAGATTTTTATCGTATCACGAAGTACGGAAATTTCAATCAGACAAAATTTTTGGCTTGGACGGTAGGGGCTAAGCAAGTTACTGGATTAGTTCGACATCTGAGTTCGCAGATTAATATTTTTATTGACATTATAACGGTCGCGAAGTCTCGCGAGTGGTCTATTTCAACGAAACCAAAATGTCCTTAATTATTGCTATTTTTAACCGTAATTATCATGCTTGATCTTTAGCCATTTAATAATTAACCTCCCCCTGTCACTACTCGAAAAAAGCAAATTCCTAACCATTCCACATATATCAAAGTAAGTTTAATCAATTTTTCAATTAATTTCTTCTCAATTTTAATCATTTACGTCGTTTATAGAACTTGTAACATATTTAATATCGTCCGGAAACGGGGAATTCACGATATTAATCCAACATGCGCATCAATCAACCCGACAGTTTAATCCAATTCGAATAATCATTTTCGAAATGTTCCCTGTTCACTGTCTCAGTGTCCCAATGGACCGAGAGCAGCAGCCGCAAAATTTTCGGGCCCATATATTATTATTAGGCAGGTTCAAATTGAGTGCTACTGCGGTTTGTGCTGTGGGACAATTCGCGACACACTTCACCCTGTCACCTATTCATAGGGCACCTCGACACGCGACTTATGAGGGTCGCACACTCACACAAATTCATTCGTATATCAAAGACACATATGTGTGTTTTACTTCCACGTGTATGTACAAACGAGGTAGTGGAATCGATTGAATCTGGGGTCAATCGCATCACCGACATATCCAATCGCTGTGGCATCCCCTTAAATTCGTCGGGATTTTCGCCATTTTTACTTGAATAATGGAATCTCAATTGTGCATCTATTGGAAGAATTGATTTCCATAACTGTTCGCCAAAAGTAACATCAGAGTCGATTTTCCCCACAGTTGGTGGTGAAGAAAGAAGAGCCAAGTAACTTGGTCAACCATTTTCCAAATTACTGATAACCCTTCGGCAATTGGCCCTATACTTCAAATCCATCGGATCATTGAACTTTAATGTTTTTTAAAACGTTTCGTACCCCAAACAGCCAAAATGCAAACAGTGATACAATAGACCCCTCGCCTCCCCCAAACCCATTTTCAACATTGGTCCAGAGAAAGTATAGTGGCAAATACGATTCGCTTCGTGTAATCGAGTATCGAGTGTGTGAAGTAAGAATTTTAGGTGGATATTTTGTGCCATATACACTCAGAAATATTAAAGTCGACCCCCTTTTGAAGGGGGCCAACGATGAGGGTGCAGATACAATGATCCATGGCTTCCCCTGGCAATAGTACGACTCTAGGTGGGGTGGAAAGTTCTAATAAAATCTTGGCCAATCTATTCTTCAATCTTTCCACTCTAAATTATTCAAAAGTCTTTCGTGACGGGGATCAACGCAAACAGAAGAAATACCCAATATCAGCGCTATTTACACAATGGCCGTTTAAGAATGAAAAAATTGCCCATTGGCGGTAGATCAATGACCGGTATTGGTCTAGAATATGAATTTCAGGACTTGAAAATGTATTTGCACTCTAAGGATTTTATTGGTGGTCTTTTTGCAAAAAAAAATTATGTTTTGAACTTGTTGGTAAGCGGCCATTTTGTTCCTGACTTCATTCCCAATAAGTAGTAAACAAAAAACAGGTCATTGTTCGATTTAGAGTTACAACCTGTATCACAGAGCGTCGGAGTCATATAGATCCTCCGTCTTTGCTATACACACCTTCCCCTAGTCTGCTGCCCCTGAGTACCTTCTCGTCAGCCTGCACGGAACCAAATGTCTACAGGTTCATTCAGAATACCGCGACGACTATCGAGCCAACTATTAAGAAGATGATCGAAACAGTGTTCAAGAATGGAACATCGATACAGCGATCAAGTCAATCGTCAAAGCAATCTTCGATGGAACCAGGACAATTGTCAAAGGACTTTTCCATGGAATTGTCAAGACAACTATGATCCTCCCTTGAAACTATCAAGATTTATATTCAGGTATCTCCCCAAAGAATCATTAAGACAACTATTAAGAGATTTTTAACCAAAGGACCAAAAACATTAAGACAATCGTGATACCTTCCTCTGTAACCATAAAGACAAGTCTTGAGACAAGCTTTCATGGGACTATCGAGATGACCATCAAGGCTTTCGCCTATGGAAATGTGAAGACTGTCTAGACAAACACCAAGGTTTTCATTAATAGAAATAAAACGATAACAATAAAGAGACTCTTAACCAAGAAGTTAGAGACTTAAGACAACTATGAAGACGCTTTCCCTTGAAAGAAAACAACTATTAAGGCAAACTCTCCATCAAAATAACTGTCTAGACAAACATCAAGGTTTTCATCAATAGAAATAATACGATAACAATAAAGGGACTCTTAACCAAGAATTTAGAGACTTGAGACAACTATGAAGACACTGTCCCTTGAAAGAAAACTGTTAAGGCAAACTCTCCATCAAAATAACTGCCTAGACAAACACCAAGGTTTTCATTAATAGAAATAAAACGATAACAATAAAGGGACTCTTAACCAAGGAGTTAGAGACTTGAGACAACTATGAAGACACTTTCCCTTGGAAGAAAACAACTGTTAAGGCAAACTCTCTATAAAAACAAGTAGAATCTTTCAGACAACCTGTTCCCTGGAACAAACATAAAGACATTTTTCCCTGGAACCATTAAAACCTCTTTCAAACGATTCTTTGGTACAACCATCAAGACAACCATTAAAACATTCTCCTATGATGCGATCACTTGGAACATTCACTATAGAAAATTCACTATGGAACATTCACTATGGAACATTCACTGGAACATTCTAAAACGTTCACTCACAAAATTGAAACACCAAAATCGCCTACCATCAAAACAATCTCCAACTACGCGATTAACAAACCTTAATCACTTGACTCTAAAATTTGGTTGTGAATTCAAAATCTTCCCAATCAGAATCCAACACCCCAAATATAATCTCTGATGCACATTCACGAGGATTATGGATATTCTGAATCACCCTGCATTTATGTGTTTCCAGCCTATACATAACTACGCAGGGTTGCTTCTACTATACAGCCACCCCCTCTGCGACCGCTATTACTATGCTCACTATAACTATATATATATCCTACTACGAGCCCCCATAGTGCCTTTTGATAAGCTAGCCCCAATGTGAGGGTGGGAGAAGTTACAAATAGGGGGTGCGCCAGACGTCCTGGCAGCATAACCAGTCGAGACTTGGCGGGTTCCACATCGACCGCTCCAGTCGAATTAAACGTCAACCGTTACGATAGTAGAGAAATGAAGAGACGATAACGCGCAAGACGAAAACGATCCCAAAGAGAACGAGAGAGAAAGAGGAGGGGAAAAAACGTCCAACGTTTCTCCACGTTACAACGACGTGACGACGACGACGACGACGACGACGACGACGACGACCTCGAATCGATTTCCCAACTACGCCGCGACCTCCTCGAGATTATCACCAGCAAAAACCACGGTGTTTGGCTTTTCAATCGCTTCTGATTTCCCCCCCCCCCTCCCTTCGAATTACGCTATTTCGAACTAAACGGGAGAAAAAAAACTGATGCTTATATATGCGGATATATATATAGTTTATTCACGAGATATACCGGGGTGAAAATTTAAGGTTTGCGGTACTGCCGAATTGTTTCTGTTTGATTCGTATTTACCGGAGATACGAAAATGTTCAGGGAGGTCCTTACCAAATCCGGCAGACGAATATTGAAGGTGAGCACAGACCTTCGCTATAATGTGAGTGTTATTTATTTATTTATTATGTTATTGTTAATATTATTAATTATTATCAATTTTATTTATTTATTATTATTCTTTGTTTATTATTCATTTATTTTTATTATTAATATTAGTTATTATTAGTTAAAATTATTAGTCTTTCAAACCTTTGGGAGTACATTTGTTTTGATTCTACAATAATTCCTGGATTTACATATTTTTATAATCAGTATGGACATCCAATTATGATGATTCATTGATGAGTTGCATAAATTCTTAGTGAAATTATAGATCCAAATGTTTTTATTTTTTCATAATTTTTCATGATTTCAATTTTTTTGTTTTTAACTTCTGGATAATTAATTTTTCAGCTTGCATTTAATTCGAGGATGACAATTTTGTTTTCTAATTCTTGATGGTTCCGAACTTTTTGTTCAATATTGTTACTCGTTATCGTTACTTTGATAGAGTAATTTTTTTTATGAAATTTACTGTCACGGTAATGCTCTTTTTAACAAGATACACGAGATTAAAAATAAGATAAATAATAAATTTTTATATCAATTTGATTCAGCAAATATTTTCCAAAATAATTATGTCGAAGTATATCTTAATTAATTTATCTATTTGTATACTTCAAACTTATTTATAAATATATATTTACGTTATTTTTATCTTGGATTAATTTAACAATTGGGTAAAGTCTACTAATAAGCTTTGATAATTGGTCCACGAATAAAACTCAAATTTTTAATACACGAATTGACAATCCAAACGTGAATTTTAGTCATTCATCTCTTCGTGCATCAAGAAGTGAATTTGTTTGAAAAATAATCAGTACAAACGTCCTTACATTGTCCTAATTTGCCGGATTATAATTATTCTACATAAGACATCGTTAATTGGCAGTTCTTGAATCAAGCGTTGAGCTTAGGTAAAATAAGAATTTGAGTCATAATTTTCGAAAGAAGCATCGAAGACAAGATGCTGAAATTTCATGGACTCGATGTTTCGAACGTTCGGAAGAACGAAAAATTGAAAAATGTATCCTTTCACAGAACAAATTTGAACCTTTGTCAACCCTTTGGAAATAATGATTGAAATGTCTTTGAATATTTTTAATTATTTTTCATTAAATACTTATTCTGATTTTTCGTTCAACCGAACGTTTGGAACTTCAAGTGCATGCACTTGAAGTTCCAAACGTTCTTATGAGAGGTCCTCTTTGTACACGAACAAAAGTGTCTTCTTGAATATGAACAAAAGTGCGAATTGATCGGGGGCGAGTAATCGAATCAAGGGATTTTTCTTCTGTTGGTTTCAGGCGATCAAAAAATTGTCGACTCGCAGCAGAGTTGTGAAAAAATCGCAACAAATAACGCGCTACGAGACGAGCCCGGCGCTAAAGACGACGAACAAGTGGACGCCGAGTTATCCGGATGATACCGAGTCCGTGTCATTATCCTGGTCATTAATGTCCCTCGACACGAAAAGTGTCGATACTTATCTGACATACGTGACCGAGAGCATGGACGAGTGCTCGTTGTGCGGTTACTGTCGGGAACACGACGAGAATCAGAGAAACGAGAATCGCGAAAACGAGATGATCATCTAACGAGAATCGTACAAACAATTTTTTCGTTTCTCATCATCACGAAGAAAAAGCAACGAAATTAAAAAAAAAAAAAAAAAAAGAAATTAACATCACCAAAATGGTAATTCTCATTATTCTTGAAATCGCACAAAAGCGTTCAAATTGAGCGTAGATTTTTTATCATCAATTAAATTTCGTGGAAATAATGTATATATTGTAAATTTGTTTATTCAACAATTTTCTCATTCTATTTATTTAATCAGCAAAATATTTTAGATGTTAGCTCAATGAATCTCGTTAATGATAAATGAACGTTAGCGCAGGCACGATTCTTAATCCGCAAATTGCACGAAAAATGAAATTATAACAAAAGGATGGCTCCGTTCATAGTCTTCCCTGATTTTAAGTAGATAAAAGAGATTGAGAGAAAAAAAATTTATAAGCAACGGAAATTAGCGTTTAAAGAATAGCAGCTTCCCGTTAGTTTAGTCAATCGCTTTTTCGATATATCGCATCGAATAGTAGTATATCATTGTCGAGAATTATTATCATTCCGATAAAAGACACGATTAAAAGCAGAGTTGGGCAAAGTACTTGATAGTACTTCAAGTATCAAGTACAAAGTACCGTAGGTACTTGAAGTATCAAGTACCGGTGGTACTTGAAAAAATCAAGTACCAAGTATCGAGTACTTTTCAAGTTTTCGGGAACGTCTCGTAAATTCTCGTACTTGGATCATTCCATGTCAAATGGACCAGGAGTTGGAATCGACCACTCACAATTTCGATGAAATTTGGTCGGAAGTTTTCGTTATTAATAAATTTTGTAATTTATTCAAAAATTTTGTAAACAAAAATGTTTTTTTTTCACCAAAATTCGAAACTTTCTATTTTGAAAACAAAAAAACACCATCTTGGAAATTTCAGGATTTTTTAATTTTTGAAACAAAACAACACCATCCTGAAACTTTCAGGGTCTTTTAAGATCAATCCAAGGTATCATATAAAAAAAATTTAACCAAAAATTTAATGTTGATCGTAGATTTACACGAATTTTAGAAAATTCAAAAATTCATACTTTTGAAAAAACAAAAACCACCTCTCTGAAAATTTTAGGATCTTTTAAAATTAGTACAAGGTATTATATTTTAAAAAATTGAATAAAAATTTAAATGAGCAACTTGGATTTTTAAGATTTTTGAAAAATTCAAAATTTTCCAGATTCACCATTTTTCAAAATTTTTTTTCGGATTTTTTTTTTTCGTAGCCCCAAGTATACTCTTTAAGGCGAATCCAGAACGATTTGTTCGTAACTATAATAGTTTTCGAAATATTCAAAAAATAAACTTGAAAAAATGGTGAAATTTTGAATTTTCGAAAAAAAATTTAATTTATTTCCTCTGTTAGAACTTCGTTTTATGATAAAAGATAACTTCTGCCCAAATTTCATCGAAATTGAAAGGGGTCGATTCCAAATATTGGTCGATTTGACATGGAATGACCCATGGATTCAAAGGCTTTGCACATGCAACCATCAGCAAGACACATTCAAAAGTACTTGATACTTGTACTTGAAAAAAATACTTCAAGTACAGAAAAGTACTCGAAATTGTCAAGTACAGTACTTCAAGTACAGGAAATACTTGAAAAATGTAATTACAATACTTGAAGTACTTTGTAAGTACTTACAAAGTACTTTGTAAGTACTTGCAAGTACTGTACTTCAAGTACTTGCAAGTACCGAGTACTTTCAAATACTGCTAAGCTCTGATCAAAAGATTATTGATATGCACAATAGACCGTGTATAATGCAAAATTAAGTGTAATAATTGTTTCAAATTTTAATTGATACAACGTTTCCTCGGAGAGTCTTTTGAAATAATCAATCTTTTGTAATTAACGTTGATATTTTTTTATTTCACTATTATTGATACTCGTAGGATGATTATTGTCTGCTATTGGATGATTTTTTACTGCTCTACGAATTAAACAATAGTACATTACGATACGAGTGCGTTGAAACTTTTTCTGACGAGTGTGAGTTCTGAATCACACGAGTCAGAAAAATGTTTCTCGCACGAGTTTCGTACAAAATTTTATTGCACGAGTGCGGAGAGTGCCATTTTACGCACGGAGTGCAATAAAAAAATATTACGCCATTACGAATTTGTTGGCCTAATTATTGTGGGGCAAGACTTTCGATGGAGTTACAATGGCAATAAATGAAATTCTATCACGTCCAACGAACAAATTTATGCAATGTATTTAAAGGGCATTGTCTTTGATGACGACATTTTTTTCCGATCAATCAATCGATATATCAAATAAGAAAAAAAAATAAACGAAACGAAAGATAGACGGATCCATTGCTCAAGCGATTCTTTCACTGATGAAAGTAGAGGGAAAAGGAAATTACGATGGATAGAAATAATGATAAAAGAATATGATGAATCTTATAACATAAAAGGGGAATATACATATATATATATATATATGCATGGGGCATTCCACGTCAAATCACGCGGTCATCGGCCTGACCCTTCTCGGATTTTGATGTCCAATGAATTGTGATCTTCTAATATGATCCAGTGAATTGTGATCTTCTAAACCCAAAATATGACCTCAAATTTTGAGAATTTTTTTTTTTTTTAGTGGATCATGGAATTAAGGAAAAACATAAAAAGAGGCCTTTTTAAAATGAATGAAATTTTTTTCATAAATAATAATTACTATTTTTTTAATTAATTTTTTTAATGCGTTTGAATCATCCGTTTTATTTCAGGTCGTCGAGGCTAATAAATTTTCGAAAAATCTTGTCGTTTCACTCTTAAACAAAGAAAAAAAATCGAGTTTCACTAGAAAAATATTTTTGTTCTTGTTATTCTCACTACAAGAAACAATCAAAATAAGAAATTATTAAAAAAATTAATTAAAATACAAAAAAAAAATCGTAATTATTTTTGGCCCATTATCGAACTATGACGAAAATATCTATTTTGGGCCCTAATTTCTGTGAAAAAAAATTGCATAAATGAAAAAAAGGCCCCTCTTTATGTAGTCCGTCAATTTAATGACTTTTTAACTCGGGCAACCCCTTAAAAATGAAATAAAAATTTCTAAAAATTTGAGGTCATATTTTGGGCCGAAAGAAACCCACGATTCATTGGACGTCAAAATTCGAGGGGATCAGGCCGATGACCGCGTCATTTGACGTCGAATGCCTCGTATATTCTTCTTATTGGGCATTTGTAAATAAGAGGATATGATCAACTCTCTGGGGACGCAGATTTCTATATGTAAATAACGAATCATGTAGAATGTGAAATGGTAAAGTTAAGGCTGTGAATTTGTAAGTCGCAAGTTACGCGAGTGGCACAAATAAAATTGATTATATCGGAGATTTTATCTATATTTGAAAATATCCTTTGTTCCAATAATCACCTAATAAAATACCTTGTAAAATGCCCCAACAATAAAGTGCAGCTGCAGTCAACGAGAAAAATTTTATGAAAAAATGACCCCTTAATTATCGGCAGTGAAACTTTAAAATCCCACACAAACTTATAAATAATTATTAAGTTAATAATAAATGTTAATAAATTAGAAAAAATTATGATGTTAAAAACAAACTTACAAATATTGAAGATTTGCTCCCAATCTTCAAGAAAATCTTGAATTCTCCTAACATTTTCTCGATTTTAATTCATCTACTGTGTCTAAAATCCAGAACTAAAAATTGTTCTTCAAGCATTCGCGTAAAAATTTGAAATATTAATGCAGGCAACAAACCTCAGACAAAAATAAAAAAATGTATACTTGCTTTTTTTCCTTCATCATGATCCAGTATACATTTTTTTGTATACACACTTCTGTATGAAAATACATAAATAAATATCAGAGGAAAACTTGACTCGATGTTGCACATTTTTATGGTCAAAATTTAAGTGGTTTCCGTGGAACATTAAATGGTGGCAACCGTATTATCGCCGTAAGTCTCTATATTATCTCCTCATGGACGACGTTTGCACAGAAAAAAATATTTTTCTATGCCCATGTTACTCGCAAAAAAAATATTTACTCAATTGAAAATTGAGTCATTTTATTGGTGAATTAAAATTTTTTTAAATTCATGCGTTATTGCCGTTTTTTTTTGTAGAATTAAGAAATTGAGTTTTTCTTTTTTTTTCAATTCTCACCTTTTTTTAACAGCCCTGACCCATCCATATCCGAATTTTTTGTATGTCAATGGAAGGTTAAATGGAAATGGTCCATTATGTCATTGACGATAAATACTTGACGGTGATCCTCTTCGACACAGCCACACAAAATTAAAAAAAAATCTCGGCCTTGGGGTCTGACTATGTACACTGTATGTTTTTGGGGCCGTTGAATCCGAATCCGAGGTTGGTTTAACCCCAGCACGTCAGGGTTTGGCTATAACCACAAAAAATAACACTCCAAAATCAAGATTATTATTTTAATATTTCGAAAATTATTATAGCTACGAAAAAATCGTTCTGGGTTCGTCTTGAAGAGTATACTTGTGGCTACGAAAAAAAAAATATTCGAAATTTTTTTTTGAGAAATCGTGAATTTGGAGAATTTTGAATTTTTTAAAATCGTGCAAATCTACGATCAACATTAAATTTTTGGTTCAATTTTTTTTATATAATACCTTGTACTGATCTTAAAATATCCTGAAATTTTCAGAAAGGCGTTTTTGTTTTTTCAAAAATATGAATTTTTGAATTTTTAAAAATCGTGTAAATCCACGATCAACATTAAATTTTTCGTTAAATTTTGTTTGTATAATACTTTTGAGTGATCTTTGAAGATCCTGGAATTTTCAGGATCTTTTAATTATTGAAACAAAAAAACACCATTCTGAACATTTCAGGATCTTTTAAGACCAGTCCAAGGTATTGTATAATAAAATTTTAAGCAAAAATTTAATGTTGATCGTGGATTTACACGATTTTTTAAAATTAAAAAATTAATGTTTCTAAAAAAACAAAAAACACCTTTCTGACACTTCAGGATCTTCTAAGATCAGTACAAGGTAATATATAAAAAAAAAGATTTATAAAAATTCAAAATTGTCCACATTTGTCATTTTTCAAATTTTTTTTCGGAATATTCACCCATCAAGACAAACCCAGAACGATTTTTTCGTAACTATAATAGTTTTCGAGATATTTAAAAAACAACTTAATTTTGGAGTGTTTTGAGGTTATAGCTAAACCCTGACGTGCTGGGGTTAAACTAACCTCGTATTCGGATTCAGCGACCCTAAAAACATTTAGTGTACATAGTCAGACCCCCAGGCCGATTTTTTTTTTGTGGCTGTGTAATTAATTCCAATGCGAACCTGTTGAGAAAAATATTGCAGTTAAAGAATCTGTTCAAATGTAATGCAATTTTTTGTAACAATTTTTTTCTACGCTTCGACGTAAACTAACAAAGGAATTGTGCTGATGAATTCTCACGTCCATTGTCCTGCGCTCTTCTCAGTGCTGAAGGGTTGCCCTCGGGGCTGTTAGGGTTTTTTTTAAGGGGGTTGGTGCTGGCAACGCAGAATTTCCTTGGGGAGACGATGGAGAATTTGCCTCCGCAACGACCTCTAATTTTATCTGTTTTGTTCTGATCTATTTTCCAGGCAATAAAACAAAATTTTACAAAATGGAATATTTTGTTGTTAAAAAAAAAATGTAAAATCAAAGGTTCATGATTAATGCATTAAAATGAATGGCAAATGGAGGAAAGACAACTATGTGCAATAAAAAATTGATGAATGCGGAGAATTGACTATAAACAATGACACTGCACAAAATTAATTGACATCATAATTTCGTCGAGATTTCCATCATCGATTTATCGAATTTTTAATCATTTATCTTTCAAAATTGTGCAGAAAATCGTTGTAGCCATAAAATACCTCTTATTGAATATAAATACGTCTTATTGAGCAGGAAAAAAACGTATTTACGCTTAAAAAATATATTTTACTCTTTACGTTGTTTTGTTGAAAGATTTGTTCAGGTCTGTAAAATATGTTTCGTTCGTAAATCTCCATAAAAATAATATAGCAAAAAATATTCAAAATACAATGGATATTCTAGATTTGTTGCATGTTTGAGTGTTTTTACAAAAGCGAAAGAAGAATTTCCAAAATACTGTCTGAAAATTTGTTAAAAAAAATCGGTGTACATTTCATTGGGAAGATTACATGAAAGATGTAACAAATATGTTCATAAACCAATCTGTCGACGATATTGACACTGCACGTGTTTAGAATATGAAGATTGTGCAAACAAAACACAATATATCTGACACAAAAAGTGTCATGAATATTCAAAATTCACGACGCAATCACCATATTTATGGAATTCAAATTTCAAATCTAATTACGGGAGTCTCAGGATTGCCATAGATGTTATTTTCATCTTTTTTATGAGTGGAGAACGAGCTAATTATTCAATTATTAATTACTTATTATTATTATTATTATTATTATTATTATTCCTATTATTAATCATTCAGCTATATTAATCAATTATTCTTTATGTAATAAACGGTACTTACATGTGACTTACACATCATTGTAACGACTGTCTCCTTCGCTTTGTCGTAATTTTCCACGTGTGTTCACCACTCACTTCTTTCACGAATTTATCGATTAAAATTATCGATCCCCCCCCCCCCCCCCTCCATAATTACGTTGTCGTATAAACAGAAATTGGGAGAAATTAAAATAGAAAAATTGTAATACAGTACTGAGCAATTGAAGTGGGATTTTTTTGAGAGCCTGTATTTTTGCAAAAAAAAATCGAATTTGGAAAAAACTCGATACATGGTAGATAGGAAATTTCATCAGCTTTCGATTGCGACCATGTTCGTCGCGATCGGTCAAGAATTGCGGGCGTGGGAGGCAAAAAGGTGGGGGAGTGCAAAATCAGGCCTCCCGCGAGTGTCGGGATTTTAGGGTTGCGAGTGCCCCAGAGGCTCTGTGCGGTATCAAACGAAAGGGTATCACTCAGAGATTAAAAAAAGTTTCATTAGAATCGAATCCCCCACCCCCCGAGGGAGGGGTGGTGCCAAAAGGGTGAAACGGTATTTTGGGCATAATGAGAAAAGGGTTCGTCCAATCGGGTTAATTTTTTTTCGAGAATCATTTTTTTTGAGTACTCCGTGACCCTGTGAAAAAAAACCTGAGAAAAACCGCCCCTGAAATGAAAATTCACGTGTCCCGCCGGAACACATTTTCATTCGCGAGCATTTTTTGCATCGAAAAACTCGACAAAAAATTTTTTCAATTACGCCTCATTAAAAAAGACATTTCAACGAATGAAGTCGTATTTTTTTCATATTTTTCCTATGCCTGGTTCATCTCAACGAGGCATTTGAAAAACGCGTTGCGAATCGAGATTCTTTCGATGGTCGTGGCTTTCCACAATGGATGAGTACCACTGTTGAGGCTGTTTTCGATCAGTCGTATTCCCATCCCCACCATTTTTTCACGAGCCAATCAAAAGACTTCATGGGACTTAGAATATTTTCGATATCTCGTGTTCGTGCTGGAGCGCGTACCATGGAGAGAGACTCCCGTGTCGATATCCAGAACTTGGAATATTTTTGCGACAAAATTTTGCTTCCTCCCGCCAATCGAGCGACTTTTTGGCGTATTTTGCGAAACTTTTAGTTTTATTAGTCATAAAGTAACGAAGATTTATATGCAATAAATTACAATACGTTTTTAAAACGTAGATTTATTTGCATGATGATAAAATAAAGAAATTTCTTTTTCCCTGATTATTTTTCAGGTAAAAATGCATGATGGCATGATTATTAATTGTATTGCAAACAAGAATGTTCAAACGTTGAAAAAAATTAGTAGCCCTGAAAAGGACCATTTATTTTATCTTTCTCGTCTTCATCGAGTTGATTTTCAAAATTTTTAATAACTCAGGGATCGAATTTTTCTATAAAAATGTTCGATACCTCGCGCGAAGTGGAAGGGAGTGCAAGCAAAAAATAATTCTCGCAGCATACCGTGCTCGTCTCGATTTTTTTTTTTCTTTCATCGAGCATAGAGTTTTCCAAGTACAAAATAATTTTTGGCACTGGAAAGAGCCATTGCATTTTATTAAATTCGATCGCGTCGGTCCACAAAATCCGTAAAGTCGTCGTCGTCGCTCTGAATGTGCTGAAAAAAACATGAAAACATAAAGTGGAATACCTAAAAACATCAATTTTTGACTGCAGGCAGTTGTATTCCGTTGAAAAATTTTGATGGCTCTGAAAAGGGCCGATTTTCATTTCGAGGCATCGAGTTGCGAGATGATCCAACGCTGATTCAATTAACGTAGAGTGGGGAGAGAGATGCGCACACGTCGGGCAGCGAGAGGCGACTGGAGCAAGAGCCATGCGCGCCACGGCTTTATATACACTAAAGCCAAGCGGTGGCGCATTCTGATTGGCCCGTGAAGCTAGGAAGGGGATGGCTGTGCGTACCGAGCCTCTGATTGGTCAGATGACAAGCTCCAGCATGTCTTTTGCCTATTCTTCCGAAATCAAAGATTTTTAAGGACTCGGCAAATTTTCGCGACAAAATTTTGCTTCCTCGCGCCAATCGAGCGACTTTGACGTATTTCACGAAACTTTTCGTTCATTTAGCGTGAAGTAAAGAATAATTCTATATGCAATAAATTATAATATGTTGATACAACGCAGATTTGCATGTTCAAAAAATTAAAAAATTTCTTTTTTCCTGTTTTTTTTTGCTCAAATTTTATGATGGCATGAATATTTATTTTATTGCAAACAAGAATGTGCAAACGTTGAAAAGAATTGGTAGCCCTGAAAAGGGCCGTTAATTTTTTCTTTGTTGTTTTCATTGAGTTCATTTGCAGAAAGTTCAATAACTCTGTGATTGAATTTTTCGATACTTTTCCACTTCGTGGAAGGTATCGAAATAACTCGGTGATTAAACTTTCTGCAAATGAACTCAATGAAAACAACAAAGAAAAAATAAACGGCCCTTTTCAGGGCTACCAATTCTTTTCAACGTTTGCACATTCTTGTTTGCAATAAAATAAATAATCATGCTATCATAAAATTTGACCAAAAAAAATCAGGAAAAAAGAAATTTTTCAATTTTTTGAACATGCAAATCTGCGTTGTACAAACATATTGTAATTTATTGCATAGAATTGTTCTTTACTTTACGTCAAATGAACGAAAAGTTTCGTGAAATACGCCAAAGTCGCTCGATTGGCGCGAGGAAGCAAAATTTTGTCGCGAAAATTTGCTGAGTCCTTAAAAATCTTTGATTTCGCAAGAATAGGCAAACGACATGCTGGAGCTTGTCATCTGGCCAATCAGAGGCTCGGTACGCACAGCCATCCCCTTCCTAGCTTCACGGACCAATCAGGATGCGCCACCGCTTGGCTTTAGTGTATATAAAGCCATGGCGCGCATGGCTCTTGTTCCAGTCGCCTCGCGCTGCCTGACGTGTCCGCATCTCTCTCCCCACTCCACGTGAAATGAATCAGCGATAGATTCATCTCAAAACTCGATGCCACGACGCCTCGAGATAAAAATCGGCCCTTTTCAGAGCCATCAAAATTTTTCAACGTAATACAACTCTTCGCAGATAAAAATGGATGTTTTTAGGTATTCCAAATTTATGTTTTTTTCAGCATATTCAGACCGGCGATGACGACTTTATGAATTTTGTGGATCGACGCGATCGAATTTAATAAAATGCAATGGCTTTTTTCAGTGCCAAAAATTATTTTGTACTTGGGAAAACTCTATGCTCGATGAAAGATAAAAAAAAAAGAAATTTCGAGACGAGCACGGTATGCTGCGAGAATTATTTTTTGATCGCACTCTTCCACTTCGCGCGAGATATCGAACATTTTTATAGAAAAATTCGATCCCCGAGTTATTGAAAATTTTGCAAATCAACTCGATGAAAACGAGATAGAAAAAATAAACGGTCCTTTTCAGGGCTACTAATTTTTTTAACGTTTGAACATTCTTGTTTGCAATACAATTAATAATCATGCCATCATGCATTTTTACCTGAAAAATAATCAAGGAAAAAGAAATTTTTTTATTTTTTCATCATGCAAATAAATCTACGTTTTAAAAACATATTGTAATTTATTGCATATAAATCTGCGTTACTTTACGCCTAATAAAACTAAAAGTTTTGCAAAATACGCCAAAAATTCGCTCGATTGGCGGGAGAAAGCAAAATTTTGTCGCAAAAATATTCCAAGTTCTGGATAGCGACACGGGAGTCTCTCTCCATGGTACGCGCTCCAGGACGAACACGAGATATCGAAAATATTCTAAGTCCCATGAAGTCTTTTGATTGGCTCGTGAAAAAATGGTGGGGATGGGAATACGACTGATCGAAAACAGCCTCAACAGTGGTACTCATCCATTGTGGAAAGCCACGACCATCGAAAGAATCTCGATTCGCAACGCGTTTTTCAAATGCCTCGTTGAGATGAACCAGGCATAGGAAAAATATGAAAAAAATACGACTTCATTCGTTGAAATGTCTTTTTTAAAGAGGCGTAATTGAAAAAATTTTTTGTCGAGTTTTTCGATGCAAAAAATGCTCGCGAATGAAAATGTGTTCCGGCGGGACACGTGAATTTTCATTTCAGGGGCGGTTTTTCTCAGGTTTTTTTTCACAGGGTCACGGAGTACTCAAAAAAAATGATTCTCGAAAAAAAATTAACCCGATTGGACGAACCCTTTTCTCATTATGCCCAAAATACCGTTTCACCCTTTTGGCACCACCCCTCCCTCGGGGGGTGGGGGATTCGATTCTAATGAAACTTTTTTTAATCTCTGAGTGATACCCTTTCGTTTGATACCGCACAGAGCCTCTGGGGCACTCGCAACCCTAAAATCCCGACACTCGCGGGAGGCCCGATTTTGCACTCCCCCACCTTTTTGCCTCCCACGCCCGCAATTCTTGACCGATCGCGACGAGCGTGGTCGCAATCGAAAGCTGATGAAATTTCCGATCTACCATGTATCGAGGTTTTTCCAAATTCGATTTTTTTTTGCAAAAATACAGGCTCTCAAAAAAATCCCACTTCAATTGCTCAGTACTGTATATTCCCAAGAATTCCAAAAAATGACCCTCAAAATTTTCGCACTTGCATATTTTTCGATTTTGTTTGATTTTGTACATGAGAATTGGTTGTAAATTTTTTTTTCATTTTTTTTCCTCGTTTTTCCTCGCTTTTTCCAATGAATAATTTTTTTTCGACAAAAACTCTGCGTGATTTGCAATCAGCGATGAATTTCCCATCAAAATAACGTTCGAAAACGATAAAAATAAAAATAAAAATTTTGACTCATTTTTTGTGATTTTTCGGAAATGTCAAAATAGCGAAATTTCAAGCGCTCATAACTTTTTTTCTGGTCAATCAATTCTGAAATTTCGCTTTCGTACTCAAAGGCTGTCACAATGAAAAGTGCAAGTGGAAAATGGAAAAAAATGGACCTTTAAAAAATTTGCAAAAATCAATGGTCAGCCTTTAAAAATCTGCTAAAAATCGAAAAATTATCCGAATTGGATGAACCAAGCGGTATTTTGAAGCTTCAATGATCCCAAAGAGAATAGGCGCATGTAGAAGCTGGAATTTTATTTTGAAAATAAATTACAGTCATTTCAGTGAAACAATTCAAATTTGGCTAGAATGCAAAAAAAAAATTTTTTTTTTATGTTTTTTAAAACATGTATCGATGTATTTTGTCCCCCTGAACACGAATTTACCAATAGTTTTCTCAAAAAATTAAAAATTTCATGAATTTTCACCAAAAACTTTTTTGCTCAATTTTAGCCCCATTTTCAAAAACCTCAAAATAGCGAAATTTCAAGTGCTCGTAACTTTTTTTCTCTTTGACGAATTCTAAAATTTATTTTTCGTACGTGAAGCTGGTCACTAAACTTAGAGAATGCCGTTTGGTTCATCCCGATAAAACAATTTTTGTAGAAATGAGAGCAGTGTCAAAATCACCGAAAAAAATGGAAAGGGGTATTTATGCAAAAATTTGTAAAAATCGATGGTCGAACTTTAAAAATCTGCAAAAAATCGAAAAATCATCGGATTTGGATAAACCAAACGAGGTTTTGAAGCTTCAACTATCACGAAGAGAATGAGCGTATGTAGAAACCGAAATTTCATTTGGAAAAAAAATCTCAGTCATTTTACTGAAGCGATTCAATTTTTGCCAAAATGCCAGAATTTTTTTTTTTTTTAATTCATTTTTTTAACCCTCACGTCGATGTATTTTTTCTCACTGACCCCGAATCTACCAATAATTTCCGCAAAAAACTCAAAATTTTTATGAATTTTCATTTTAAAAAATCGCTCACATTTCTTGTGCATAAATCATTGAAAAATTTCCCGTAACATTTGACACTTTCATCGAAGAATTTCTATTGCAGAATCTAACGACTCAAACGAGAAAAACGAACAAAAAAAAAATCGTCAACTCCCGCGACTCGATTTACATTCAAAAAGCATTCAACGAGAGTTTATTTTTCGAGGTTTTTTTTTGTCAATGCCATTGTGCGAGAATCTTTGTGAAATAAATCAGAAATAACGAAAGGAACCGCGGAGTAAAAGCTTTGGAATGTAAAAAATGAAAATGTAGCGGGGGCATTCCACGTCAAGTCGGCCACCCCATTTTTTGAAATCGCCAAAAATCGCATACAAATTTTTAGAAAGTAGTTCTAACTATCAAGAAAATTCGTGATTTTTTTCAGATTTCTAAATTACATATTTTAGCCGGAAAAAAATACAAAAATTTTGTTTGTCCCATTTTGTAACTCGAAAATTATTTTGATTAATTATTAATTATTATGATGAAAATTATTTGAAAATTATTTATATATATTGTTAATGTTCAAGAGAAATTTGTGTATTCGTTTGGGATGAAAAACGCATGCGAGGGAATTGGTTGTCCACTGAGCCAATTTTTTTGTAGTCTGTAAATATATCAAGCAAAAATCTGTTTGAACTACAGACGAATCGAAGATGCTAATTCTGAGAAAAAAAATATCAAAACATTATTTGCTCCGAAAATGGCATGTTGAGCTTTCGGAGGAGTTTGTAAAAAATTTCAGTGAAAAGTACGTTGAAAAACGTAAATCTCATGTTGTACTTTTTTTTTCGTACGATGAACAATTTTCGAGTTACAAAATGGATCAAGGAATTTTTTTGTATTTTTTTACGGCTAAAGTGTGTAATTTAAAAATCTGAAAAAAATCACGAATTTTCTTGGAAGTTGGAACTACTTTATAAAAATTTGTACGTGATTTTTGGTGATTCCAAAAAATGGGGTGGCCGACTTGACGTGGAATGCCTCAGCCTTAAAATGTATTCTCAATTCATGACAAATTGGACAGACTTCGACCCTCATTGTCGGAGGGGAGCAACATTTTTTTGGACGAAATTATGGGAAAAAAAAGAAACTGCAGGGTAATCGGAGCCAGCTGTTTTGCCATTTCAAGCGTGTGCGATTTGTCAGTTGAATTCTGTATTCTCGCAACCTCCACACCAAATGAGTCAAAAAGAGAATTTAAAAAAAGAGGAAAGAACCAGTTATTCCACTCTGAACAATGGAAAAAGACGTGAAAGGATTTCGCAAAATGGGTGAAAGAAATTTTGCATGCGAAGGGAATCGTAGCCTCGACTAGTTCAAGGGGTAGTTCTGCAACTTTTTTTTTTCACCCTAAAATACCAAATAACGCATCATTAGGGAACATTCCCAAGAGCTGAGGAATACAATGGAAATCAGGAAATTCGTTGTAAGAGCAATATAAACTTTATTTTTTTTTCCCTTCAAATACGTATTGCAAAAATATTCGAGCCTTCCTCACACGTACAAATATATACTTTGATATGTCAATGGCACTTTTTTTTCTCTCTCTTCATTATCAAAGTATCATTCGTCACAATATTTACATAAAATATTTACACTCTATGTACACGTACAAGAAGAAATAATTTAGTCACATATAAGGATTAAAATAAATACTATGTATATCTTCACGCGTCTATCTTTAAGGTACTCGTTTTATGACTATTATACTTTTGTATCACTCGTAAATCGGTTTTTTTTTGTTTTTTCAAACTCAGACAATTTCATCGCCCTCCAAAAGACCCGTTCTCTCTTGTTTTATCTTTTGTCATTTTTTTCTCCATAGACAAGACCAAGATAAAATAACAGAGCCACAAATTAGACACGAAGGCACTTCTATGGAAAATGGACACAAATGTTCGAAAATTCAAACATTTTCCGTGAAGAATTGCTTTGGGCTTCTGGTCTTCCAGTCACGATCAGGAATGCCAATGTGGATGGATCAGAGTTGTAAATAATGCATTACTATATTTATTACCCATTACACTGCACAATGTCAAATGGATAAGTGTACCATTACGAATAAAAAAGTAATGTGTAATGAATGTGAGTTCCATTACAAATAAAAAAAAGTAATGTGTAATGGATGCATGTTCCATTACAAATAAAAAAAAAAAGTAATGTGTAATGTATGCATGTTCCATTACAAATAAAACAAGTAATTTGGAGTGGAGAATATTCCATTACAAATAGAAAAATTGCCGTGCTCGTTTCAGAAACTTGCACATTGCTGTCTCATTATTTTACTTCGCTCGCTAAAAGTTCATCCACAATTATCACAAATTATCCATAAAGTTAAAAAATAGAAACAAAAAAAACAGACAGTTCATCGTTAAATATGAAGTACGAAAATGTACTCAACCCCAAAAATTAACTAACCTCAGTGGACACAGTAATGTTGCAGCAATGTAACGGCAATGTTACCGTTTGTAACATGTAACATTACATGGACGTTACATGTAAGTTACATGTAAGTTACAATTTCCTACTCAGCAATATAACATTGTTATATAACAGTTATGTAACCGTTATGTAATAGTTATGTAACAGTTATATAACAGTTACATAACTGTTATGTAACTGTATCACAAAACCGTAACTAGAATTAATTGTTGTTAAACATGTTATAAAAAATAATAAACTTTATTCCAGAATACCTGAATACCTCATAACTCAAGTGATCCCTCGGAACTTACGTTACCCCTCATAACTTAATTTCAGAGCTTCTAGCCCCTCATAAGTTATGCAAACCCTTAAAACTGGTTTTCAATAAAACCGTGACCTCTCATAAGTTTACCGACTCCTCATAACTTAATATCGGGGCCCCTGACCCCTCAAGAGTTATGTGGACTCTAAAAACTTTTTCCAGCATACCTGACCTCTCGCAAATAAAGTGACCCCCCGTAACTTAATTTCGGAGCCCCTGACCCCTCATAAGTTATGTAAACCCTCAAAACATGTTTGAAAAAACTGTGACCTCTCGTAAGTTAAGTGTCTCCTCATAACTTAATTTCGGGGCCCCTGACCCCTCGTAAGTTATGTGAACTCTCAAAACTTTATTCCAAAATACCTGAGTCCTCATAACTTGAGTTATCCCTCGTAACTTAATTTCGCGACCTCTCATCCCTCGTAGTAAAAATGTTTGAAATTTCATATCTTTTTTTACAGTGTGTAACTTCGATGTTATATTGCCGCAATATAACATATGTTACATTACTGTAATGTGACAAAGTTATATAGCGGTTATGTAACCTACGTGTAACAAATGTTACAAAACATGTTACATGCACGCTATATAACAGTAACGTTACATAGGAATAACATTGAAACATTACATGTAACTTCCATGTTATATAGCCGCAATATAACACATGTTACATTACTGTAATGTAACAAAGTTATATTGCCGCAATATAACATATGTTACATTGCTGTAATGTAACAAAGTTTAATTGCAGTTATGTAACCTACGTGTAACAAATGTTAGATAACACTGTTACTTGCACGTTATATAACAGCAACGTTACATAGGGCTACATTACATGTAGCTTACATGTTACATTGCGGCAACATAACGTGTTCACTGGAACTTTATATTGAACTTGCTGTTACCCGCTGTTACCCATAATTTTTTTATTTGTAATGGCACACGCATTCATTACACATTCCTTTTTTATTTGTAATGGCACACGCATCCATTACACATTACTTCCTTTATTTGTAATGGCACACGCATCCATTACACATTACTTCCTTTATTTGTAATGGGACACGCATCCATTACACATTACTTTTTTATTCGTAATGACACATGTATCCACTACAAATTACTTCTTTTATTTGTAATGGCTCATGCATACATTACACATTACTTTTTTTTAAATTGTAATGGAACACACATCCATTACACATTACTATTTTCATTTGTAATGGAACATGCATACATTACACATTAATTTTTTGTATTTGTAATGGAAAACTTGTCCAATCCACATTGTTTAAAGTAATGGGTAATGCATTATTTTTACATTACTATTTTCACAACTCTGGGATGGATTTATTGATGGATCGATTGATTGATTGATTTTTAAGTTCGAACGTTCGTTTCAGTAGGCCAATTCTGCGCCCCAAGGTCTGTATGGTTTGCCGTGCTGCTGCTGAGGATATTGTCCCGGATACTGACTCCAGCCTAAAGCGCTACCGGCCCCCAATATCGGCGGCATACTTCCTGTACCTGGTCCCATACCGCCGGGAACCGAGCTCGGCGTTGCCTCGTAACTCGTCGCTGGTGACGACGACGTCAGTGACGCGGTGGACGCCAACGATGCCGTTCCACCAGGTCCGCTGGTCGGATGTTCGCGATGAAAACTCTGAAGATGCGACAACAAACGTAACCTCAATGGATCACGCTCGTCGAGACCCTCCATCGTAACGAGATAACGTCCAACTTCGGCGGCGCACTCGCCCCAACCGACAGCGTGATAATCCATCGCCAATTTCGTACTGTCGTAACCTTCGGGTCCTTCAACATAATTAAAGCACAACGAAATATGAATTTTGGTTTCTATTATTGTTACTCTGGTCAAATTATAATTTCTATCTTGCAACGAAGTACAATATTTATTGAGGTATTCTTGAAGCTTTCGTTGAATGCCAATTTGCGTAATTGGAAAAAACATTCATACTTCTCAAGATTCACCATTGATCAACGAGATCATTTTGGAGGGTTACGTTTAGAGCTTATCTTTAAAAAGTTGTTTTTAAAGTTTATCCTTAAAGTTTATTCTGTAGAGTTTATTTTTTATTCAATTTATTCAATTTATTATTATCAATTCATTCGAACATTAAAAATGGTTAGGCCAGATTGATAATTCGTGGAACCGATTTAGAGATCAAATCAAAGTTACGACAAAGTTGACTTTAAAAAGTCATCTTTAAAATAGTAAATTACATCACGAGGACGTAAAATCACACGAGTCAGAAAATGATTTTACGTCGAGTGATGTACGATATTTTATATAACGAGGTGCAATATGGACATTTTCACGTCCGCTTGCGGACGTAAAAGCGTCTATTATTGTACTGAGTGATATAAAGTTATTTTTTAAGTTTATCTTTACAGTTCATCTTTAAAGTACACCTTTAAGGTTTATCTTTTACAGTCTATTTTCAAAGTTGATCTTCGAACTTGATTTTTAAACAGTACATATTATAAATAATCAAAGTTCTTCAAAAGGTTATGTCATTCAAAAGTTAAAGAATGGTCAGTGGAGACTCATAATTCGTGGAATGCATTTACTTTCTAATCAGAGTTACAACAAAGTTGACTTTAAAGAGTCATCTGTAAAGTTAACCTTTACAGTTTATCTTCAAAGTGCACCTTTAAGGTATACCTTTTGAGCCTATCTTCAAAGTTTATCTCGAAAGTTTATCTTCAAAGTTTGACCTTGAAGTTGACTATTAAAATATTTCTCTAAAGGTTTATATATAATTCAAGCATTGAAAAATAGTTGGGAATGGTACGCCGAACCCATTTGGAAACCCTGTCATCAAAGTTACGGTTCTCCGAAGCTTTTTGATTGGTGCAGCCATTTCGACACATCGATCGATCGACCACACGCGTCGAAGAAAGGAAAGCAACAACGCGCTATTTTTCTTCATGGCTTATGCCAAAACATGGCGGACTTAGGGCGGATCCCCCGTCCTGTCATGACTCTGATTATAGGGTCTGTAATTCCACAAGCCCGAACCCACCACCAATCGAAATCAATGTAAGCCAGGCACACCCACTCAAACATGACCCAACAATGGGAAAATAGTTCCGCCATTTTTTTTTTTCAATCATCGAGATAATTCGACTCAAGTTTTTAACTCAATTTGTATTTTGTAACTTACGAGTCAATTAACTATTTATTCACTCTTATCATGGCTCAAGCTTCAAGTCTCAATGTCAACACTGCAGTTGGCTTCAAAAAATGGAAATATAAAAAGAGTCATTGAATGCGGGGGCAAAATCTACTTGGAGAAATAGATGACTTTTTTTTTATTATATCGCCTTTTTTGGAGTTTGTGAATAATTGTTGTAATAAAAAGGCTCGTTAATCGTATGTTCATCGTAAGAAAGTTTCATTTATGGAGAAGAAAAGCCAGACAATAAAACGAGAGTGAAACTCATCGGTTTACTGTTCGTTGATGCGTTTCTTCACGATGAGGTGGCGCACCAACAGCCGGCTTCTGGGGCCAATGGCATCCAAGCAGCCGTCAGTTTTAGTACTATTAAGTCCACCGCAGTGCTATATACTATACATATATGTATACATACGGGACAGGTAGCGTGGGAACCGTTTAGACCCCCGTAAAGCCTGGTGTTTGTACGTGCACCATCCATGATATTATATATATATATATATATGTATATTAGGGTGGGCCGAAAATCCGTTTATTTTGAAATTCTTTTAGCAATACCGAAAATATTGTTCACTATGTTACAAAAAAAAATCTGTGTGAAGGGACAAAATGTTGAGTCAACATCCTAGGTTTGCCCAATTTCGTTAAAGTTCAAAGTGTTGAAAAAAAAAAAATTCCCGACTTATTTTTATTGGAAATTTAATTCTCTACAAAAAAGGTCCTTATATCAAATCATGTAGGATCGATGGTTTCTAAGATAATTGCAAATTTACTTAAAAATAGTCACTTTTCTTTCTATAAATATTTTTTCTATGAAAAAAAAAAATTCCTTCCTTTTTGCTTCATCATAAAGGAAGCTTTGTTTTCAGGAAAAAAATTTTTTTCGAGATTTTCAAGTCAGTATGTTCAAAATATCCCAAAACGTCCAAAAAACACATTTAGAAAAAATGTCCGGACGTATGTATGTATGTGTGTGTGTGTGTGTGTGTACGCTTTGTGCTTTCCTTAAAATGAATATATCTTGAGAATGGTTTGGGCGAGCGACTTGAAATTTCGTTTACAAGTAGACCATGTATGTCCCTATACTCAGTGCAAATTTTGTTTAAATTGCAAAATAATTGTAAATTTGGCGGGACTTTACATTTTTTGTAAAATGTTTGTGGGTCGTCTAACTTTCGTAATTTTGCAGTTATCACTCTGAAATTTTATGTACAGATACACCTTATAATAGGGAAGGTTGGGATTGAATTTGGGAAAAATCGCCCAACAGGTTCGGTTTTTAAAAAAATGTTAATTTTTCGCAAAAAAATTTGTAAGTTCTCTAACTTTTGCAATTTTGCATGTATTGAGCTGAATTTTTTTGTGATGATACATTCAATGAAAACGAAAAATAATACTGAATTTCAGAAAAATCGCTTGAGAGATTCATTTAAAAAAAAATATTGAAATTTTCAAACAAATTTTCTTAACTCTCCTACATTCGCATTTTTGCAAGTATCGGGCTAAATTTTTTTGCACAAATACACTAGACGATAAGAATTGTTAGGGTCAAATTTGGTGAAAAACGCTAGAGAGGTTTGTTCTAAAAAAAATTTAGACATTTCCAGAAAAATGCTTGTGAACACTTTCGTAATTAAGCAGCTGTTTTGCAGTTGGCACCCTGAAATTTTATGTGTAGATACACTTTATAATAAGAACTATTTGGATTGAATTTGGGAAACTTTGCTCAAGAGGTTTGGTTTAAAAAAAAATTATTATTTTTCGCAAAAAATGAGTAAGCACTGTAGCTTTTGTAATTTTGCATCTATCGAGGTGAATTGTTTTATGCCGACACATTCAATACAGTTTTGAAAAAAAATCGTAATTTTAAAGAAAGATTGAATGGAAACTAACTGACATAATTTTATGAATACAGTTTTGGAAAAAAATTGTAATTTTAAAAGACGGAAACAAATGAGGATGCTATGTGCAAATTTCCAATTTGTTTTGTTCCTTCACAATAAATTCCTAATTTTTTATAAAAAAAACCGCGGAAACTTATTTGTACACCTAATACAATTCTTTAATTTTTGATATTCTTAAAAAAAAATATCTAAAATTCTCCATCTTCACGTAGAATATCTCGTACATTTTTGTATGCGTACCATATGTATATATATAATATCCTGGAACTATGCGCATATGCCTGTATAAGGTATGAACCCCCCGGGAGAATTGGAGCGATCGTGTGTCCCTTGGCTCAAAGCGGCTCTCTCGAATGCCGAGGTTTATTAAATTATGTTTCACTTTGTGCCTGTGCCATAAGCATATACACGCACGTCGTGTATATGCAAACAAAATATCTGTTTTTGATCACATTTTAAAGGGTGAATTATTAAGGCCCCCACGAACTTTTTGAGGGTGTACGTAGATGCCAGAAATTGCATAAACTTAATTTCCCTAAACAGGCATAACTATAAATTTTTTCTGACAGTTGGCAATGAGAAAAATCATACTGTTAGTAAAATATAGAGCTGGATAGATGAATAGAATAAGTAAAAAATAATGCAATTTTGAAATTTGCACATGGCTTCCTCATTTTTTTCCCTCGTTCCTCAACCCTCCTTTATGAGGATCTCTTTGACCATCTTTATGACATGTATGTTTATTATCATGGCTTCCTCATAAAGGAAGCTTCACGAACGACGGAAACAAATGAAGAAGCTATGTGCAAATTTCAAATTTGCATGATTTTTTAACAATTCCGTTCAATTACATTATTAATCGTTTTTGTCGTCCAGTGTATTGATGCTAAAGAAGTGAGCTCTATAGCTGCTAAATTAGGAAACTTAGTGTTAACAAGCATTTTTCGAAATTTTTAAAAAATTTTGCGAACGAACATCTCGAGCGTTTTTCACCAAATTCAATCCTAACCATTCTTGTCGTCTAGCTTATTTGTGCAAAAAATTTGAGCTCGATACTTCTAAAAATGCGAATGCTAGAACGTTAACAAAATTTTTATGAAAATTTCAATTTTTTTTTTAACCGTTCCTCTCAAGCGATTTTTATAAAATTCAGTATTATTTTTCATTGTCATTGAATGTATCGTCACCAAAAAATTCAGCTCGATAGATGCAAAATTACAAAAGTTAAAGAACTTACAAATTATTTGCGAAAAATTAATTTTTTTTTTACAGCCGAACTTCTTGAGCGATTTTTCCCAAATTCAATCCCAACCGTCCTTATTATAAAGTGTATCTGCACGTAAAACTTCAGGGTGATAACTGCAAAATTGCGAAAGTTAGACGACTAACAAACATTTTACAAAAAATACAAAATCTAGCCAAATAGACAATGATTTTGCAATAAAAAAAAAAAAATTGCACCAAATTTCAAGTCGATCGTCCAAAGCGTTCTCTGTATATATTCATTTTAAGGAAAGCACAAAGCGTACACCACACCCACACACACACACACACACACACACACGTCTGGAATTTTTTTCTAAATGTGATTTCTCGGCGTTTTGGTACATTCTGAACATACTGACATGAAAATTGCAAAAAAAAATTCTTTCGCGAAAACAAAGCTTCCTTCATGAGGAAGCAATATTATAGACACATAAAATTAAAGTAAATTAAAGTAAATAAAATAAATAAAATAAATAAAATAAATAAAATAAATAAAATAAATAAAATAAATAAAATAAATAAAATAAATAAAATAAATAAAATAAATAAAATAAATAAAATAAATAAAATAAATAAAATAAATAAAATAAATAAAATAAATAAAATAAATAAAATAAATAAAATAAATAAAATAAATAAAATAAATAAAATAAATAAAATAAATAAAATAAATAAAATAAATAAAATAAATAAAATAAATAAAATAAATAAAATAAATAAAATAAATAAAATAAATAAAATGAATCGATCTATATGCCTAAAAAAACCCTAATCTAAGAAGGGACACGACCGCGAATATTTGCTTTAAAAAAAAAATTACATTCATTCGTATCAGTGAACCAAAATATTTGTAGAGTAAGGAAAATTTTTCTCTTTCTGTCTCAACATTTCTCAAAACATCGACACAAACTGATTTGATCAATTTCAAAAACTTTTTTCTCCCTCAATGATTAAATAATATTTTGCATAATTACTCTCCTGACCCAGGCGTATTTTGGTATATTTTTCATGTTCCAAAGGTGAATTTGTTATGAAATAAAAAATAGATAGCGTGTATAAGAAATATTTGAAAATGAGAAATCTTCTATCTCTTAGATTTCTTCCGTGATTTTTCTTTGTTCACGCTCTTTGGAATGAAAATATTGACTCCGACATCGCTCATCACCCTTCGCCGCCCCTCTCGAAGGTCGTTTTCCCCTCCACTCGTCGAAAACGCACGAGCAAACGAATGGTTAAATTCACGAAGAAATATTCTAGCTGGTTTCCCACAGATATGAGTTCCACATCTGCCTCATGGCGCACCTAGCATCGGTTTTCTCTCTCTCTCTCTCTCTCTCTCTCTCTCTCTCTCTCTCTCTCTCTCTCTCTCTCTCTCTCTCTCTCTCTCTCTCTCTCTCACTCGTTTACGAGGGGTGAGCTAACCCTCGAGATCCTCGAAGCACATTTCTTCATTATACGTCTCTGTCTCGCTCTGTAAAACCCTCCCTTCCCTGCCAATCCACGTCAATCGTGGGAACGCCACTCGGAAGAGTTGTTGACTTCCTGTGAGCTTCCCACAGGATCTCAGCCGGGTCCACAGCCACCTGCTCCACCGTCCCGCTTATAGCGGGACTTCCTCCTTCTCTTTCTCGCATTTTCATCCTCAAGCGCACCAAACATATGTATACTGTATTTATATACAATGTATTTATATATATATATGGGTCATTCCACCAATTATTGACTAAAGTTCAACAAATTTTTTTTATTGAAAAGTACATAACAAAGAGAGCTTTCATGATTTTTTCAAATTTTTCTGTCAAACCCTTCCGAAGATACGGTAGATCGAAAATTGCAACAATTGCAATTATTGACTTTGAATATTAAAAATATCAATCCCCTGTAAAATTTCTAAAAATATATTAAATAATGATTTTTGTGTAAAAAAAATCTCAGCTTTCTGAAAAAAATATTTTCAATTTCCTCCAATGTCGGGAAAACCCCGAAAAATGAGGTCAAAAAGTAAAATACGCTTTTTCTACCAATGTATCATTTTTGATATTTTTAAAAATATCAAAACTTTCAACTTTATTTTGCTATGGTTTATTCATAAATATCCCCAAAATAAAAAAAAAACATTTCCCGTGTAAAAAAGTCTGAACTTTTCGAAAAAAATATTTTAAAATGCAGAAAAATTATGATTTTAATTTTTTTCGATAAAGTGGAAAAAATAAATAAGTTTTTATTCTTGTTTTTTTTTGTTTGATGAATATTTTTTGGGATATAGTGTTCGTAATGAAAAATTGAAAATCTTGAACGGACGCCTAAAAGAATCTTTAAAAAAATCACAAACGGTCCATTTGACTACACTGAGAGAAAAAATTACTGAATTTGAGAACATGAATTTATTTATTAAATGAAAGTATTAATTCGATTATTTAATTATTGAACCAAGAAAATCACTCTTCATTTAAAAAAATATTTTCACGAATCTATTACTCCATTATATTAAACTCTTATTTAATAGTAACAATTAAATGCATGATAGATTTGATTAATTTGGATAAATTACATAGATCGCATCATAAACATGAGATTATTTGAATCTAAAAAACGAATTGAATACAAAATTATTTTTTTCGATAAAATTATTTTCTTGCAATAAAGTCATTATTATTTGCACTTCAAAAAATATTTTTATTTAAGTAGATTTGATTGAATTTGTATTCATTAGATTAATTACATTTATCGCATCATAAACATGAGATTATTTGGATCTAAAAAATGACTTCAATACGAAATTATTTTTTTTGAACAAAATTATTTCTTTGCAATAAATTCATCATTATTTTACTTCTAAAAATATTTCTGTAGTATTTCCAATATTCATTAGATATAAAATTGATTGTGATTATTTGAAAAGAAGCTGTAGTAAAATAAATAACACATTATTTTATTGCAATAGAATATTTGTTTGGAATGATGAAATTTGTATTTCCTTCAAGCAAAGAACTATCGTTTCTATAGTATACTTTAATAGTATAAATAAGTTGTTAAAAATTAAAAAACTGGTTTTTTAAATATTTTCTTACATTCGAATCTTCATAACTCCTAACTTTTTTCAAGTGCATAGTAGTAGTCGATAGCGTAATAGGTAGCGTGTTAGGTAGTTAGGTAGGATAGGTATGATGGTAGGTAGGGTTGAGGGTTCGAATCTCGGTCGGACAGGGAAATTAGATCGGAGAATTGGCGCAGATTTGTCTTTTTTTTCTATTTATCTCTTTTTGGGGTCACTAAACTATGCATATTAAATTATTTGGCAAGGGCTATATATTTTTTTATAAAATGTTTAGCAACAATTAATAAACGCGCAGTTGATTGAATCAATGATTTTTCCTGTTGATTGGACTAATTAATTTGTTGATTCATCAAATTCTTTTTCTCAGTGCTTCCTGTATTAAAAGACGTGCATGTTTTGAATGATAAACTGTGTTCTTGATTCAAACAACATATTACATATAATTGATAACATATTGTTAGATTCAAGTAAATTCGTTTATTGAAACAGAAATTTATGGAATTGACTGAAAAAAATGAACCAAGTAAATATATAAGAATATGTTTTGGCAAATAATGAACAAAATAATTTTTTGCCTTCAAAACTTTATTTCATTGGTTCTAGTAATTTTTTCTCTCAGTGTAATATTTCAAACTGGCAAATTTAGAAAAAAATCGGAGAGGGTGAAGAAAAAAGTGGCCCAGTTGAAAAAGAACTCCTTATATATGGAGCAAAACGAAGATCATCTGTATGTGGACTCGCAACAGATGGTCATTCGGTTATTAGGTTACAGTTAGTTAGCTACACTGCGCTGCACCCTCGCCGCTACTGCGGTCAACAGGTGTCTTCCGGTCGCGAAAGGCAATCACCGAAAGTGAACGTGAAACGAGGACAGATAGGAGAATCGTTCGTCGCCTCAAACTCACGTGTGGCACCGACAAAGCGAACGCTAATAGGCAAAACAGATTGAAATTGAATCAGGACGAAAAAAAAAAACATTACATCTCCCCTATTTCCGGAAATAACTGTAACGCCATTTTGAATCACGGACTAGAAATTCTCAATTATAAATAAATACTTTTATTTATATATAATTGAGATTATAATAGATTAACGAATTAATTAATTAATTAATTAATTAATTAATTAAACATAGATAGCCAGAAAAAAAACCTTATCTGGTCTCTAATCTACCAAAATGTTGATAAACCAAGAATTTCTTCATTTAACGATTTTTTTAAATAATTATTTTTCTTCTAAAAATTAACTTTTAGTTTCTTTCTTAATTCTCCATTTTTTGCAATAGAATGAAAATGATCTTTCTTCAATTAAGATTATTTTTTAAGAAATAAACATCTACCCTTAATGAGTCAACGAGTGTCGTTTTGTATTCGTTACCGCGCCCACTTCCGGTCCCCAATTTCATAATATCTTTCAACGCCGTGCTCCTTAATTCTTCTCGCTCGGCAAAGGACGTTGCGAAGGCTTCGCTTATGAAACTTCGAGAAAGAAAATTTCTAAGGACCGCGCAAGAATATCCGAACCAAAACAGGATGAGAATTCATTGTTAAACCCGGAAATTCCGATGAATGCGCAAGTATTTTAAGGTGCACACGCATCTAACGGACGTGCGGAATGTCACTTCCGGTTTTTTTCTCACGCGGGAAACGGGATCTTTCGCGATAACCGTTACGCAATATTTTCTGGCCAGTTTAATAGACTCGCATCTTTTTAAATTTTTGGTTGTACGAATAATATTTATTTCTAATAAGAAAATATAAAAAATAGCACTGAAAAATAAATCGAAAAAAAAATCAAAGTAAACTAAAAAAAATTTGAATTATCTCAAAATTTTAATTTCTTCGTCATTAAACTATATTTATGTGTTTTTTGGTTTTATTTAAAAAATTAGTAATAATTTAAAAAATTTCCATCAATCAGGATCTAAATATTTTGTCAAAGGCGAATTTATAATAGAAACAAAAAACACGAATGCGACAATGATATTTACATTGCTGTGGTTATCTTTTTGATTAATTTTCTAATCAATGATTATTATGATCAGGTTCGCCTGAATAGTGCAAAACCGGATTTACGTCTTCCGACGAACTTCTTTTTTTTTTAATTTCGATAATTCTAAAAATACTGAAAACAGAAATATTAAGAAAAAAAAATAAAGATTAAATTTTCGATCGAAAAATGTATACAAAAATAACAGAATTATCGATATTAAATTTTAATTAATTAATTATTTTCTTTAAATTTAATTAAAATTACAATTAATATTATTTGAATTTAAAGTATTTTTTTTTCAATTTAGAAAATTATAAAATTCGTTTTTGTGTACAAATATTAAGCTGCATTTGTTTAATATTAATATTAATGTTTCAAGGGTAAATCAAGAAGCTTCGAAAAATTAAATGAAAATAAATAATAAAAAATCATGCAAATATGAAATTTGCACATAGCTTCCTCATTTTTTTCCGTCGTTCCTCAACCCTCCTTTATGAGGATCTCCTTGACCATCTTTCTGACATGTATGTTTACTATCATGGCTTCCTCATAAAGGAAGCTTCATTAACGTCGGAAACAAACAAGGAAGCTGTGTGCAAATTTCAAATTTGCATGATTTTTTAGCAATTCCATTCAATTACATTATCAATTGTTTTTGTCGTCCAGTGTATTGGTACTAAAGAATTGATCTCGATAGCTGCTAAATTAGGAAACTTAGTGTTAACAAGCATTTTTCGAGAATTTCAAAATTTCTTTGCAAACGAACATCTCGAGCGTTTTCCACCAAATTCAAACCTAACCATTCTTGTCGTCTAGCATATTTGTGCAAAAAATTTTAGCTCGATACTTCTAAAAATGCGAATGCTAAAACGTTAACAAAATTTTTGTGAAAATTTCAAATTTTTTTTTAACCGACCCTCTCACGCGATTTTTATAAAATTTAGTATTATTTTTCATTGTCATTGAATGTATCGTCACAAAAAAAATCAGCTCGATAGATGCAAAATTACAAAAGTTAGAGAACTTACAATTTTTTTGCGAAGAATTAAAAAAATTTCTAAGCCGAACTACTCGAGCGATTTTTCCCAAATTCAATCCCAATCGTCCTTATTATAAAGTGTATCTGCACGTAAAATTTCAGGGTGGTAACTGCAAAATTGCGAAAGTCAGACGACGAACAAACATTTTACAAAAAATACAAAATCTCGTCAAATAGACAATTATGTTGCAATTTTTAAAAAAAATTGCACTGAGAACAGAGACATACGTACGTAGTTTACTCGTATACCAAATTTCAAGTCAATCGCCCAAAGTGTTCTCTAGATATATTCATTTTAAGGAAAGCACAAATCATACACACACACACACACACACACACCCACACACACATACATACGTCCGGACATTTTTTCTAAATGTGATTTCTCGAAGTTTCGGAACATTTTGAACATTTTGGACATTTTGAATTGCGAAAAAAATTTTTTTCGCGAAAACAAAGCTTCCTTTATGAGGAAGCAAAAATGAAAGAATATACACGAATTTTAGCTTACCCTTGTTACGAAGAGTTCGAAGATGCTCGACGGTGAGTTGAAGAATTTCGGCTTTTTCGAGCTTTCCACTGTGAGGATCTCTCGCCGCTGCTGGAACCAATCTTCGAAGTTCACCGAGCGATGCGTTTATTCTGTCGCGTCGTTTCTTCTCGATCATCCCTCTCCGACGTTTTCTCGATGCGTGCTGACACGAATCGCCACCCGGTGAATTACATCTGTAACAATTTCAGCACTGTCAATGATACGTTCAAAAGCCTTGAGTAAATAAAATAAAAAAAAACCTTATAAAGAATAAAAATAAAGAACGTGCATTTTATATTGATCGGATTATTGTAATAAGAGTATGATTCTGGACGAACTTTTGACACAGCTGTCCCGTGTTAGTCACATTGTTTGGTACGATTTTTATAATTGAAATCGTTTCATTATACATGCGAAAATCGAGGGAAACAATTGCCGAGGAAGTATAAAAAGGGTCTCGACGAAATTACAATGCCGACTTAATCAGGCTCAGTGATTGTGACCGCAAAAGGCACAGACGGACATATGCGGATTTTTACCAAGGATTTACTGACCGTGAGATCATGAATATTCACCCGAGTCAAACATTGTTTTCCATGCAAAACAAAAATTGGGGAAGAAAAATAATGATTTCTTAGTTAAAAACTATATTTTTTAAATAAAAACCTTACTAATCACACTGAGAGAAAAAATTACTAGAACCAATGAAATAAAGTTTTGAAGGCAAAAAATCATTTTTTTTCATTATTTGCCAAAACATATTAGATTGGTTCCCTTATATATTTACTTGCTTCATTTTTTTCAGTCAATTCCACAAATTTCTGTTTCAATAAACGAATTTACTTGAATCTAACAATATGTTGTCAATTATATGTAATATGTTGTTTGAATCAAGAACACAGTTTATCGTTCAAAACATGCACGTCTTTTAATACAGGAAGCACTGAGAAAAAAAAATTGTTGAATCAACAAATTAATTAGTCCAATCAACAGGAAAAATGATTGGTTCAATCAAATGCGTGTTTATTAATTGTTGCTAAACATTTTATAAAAAATATATAGCCCTTGAGAAATAATTTAATATGCATAGTTTAGTGACCCCAAAAAGAGATAAATAGAAAAAAAGACAAATCTGCGTCAATTCTCCAACCTAATTTCTTTGTCCAACCGAGATTCGAACCCTCGACCCTACCTAACATCATACCTATCCTACCTAAGTACCTAACACGCTACCTATTACGCTATCGACGACTAGTACTATACACTTGAAAAAAGTTAGGAGTTATGAAGATTCGAATATAAGAAAACATTTAAAAAATCAGTTTTTTAATTTTTAACAAATTATGTATACTACTAAAGTATACTATAGAAATGATAGTTCTTTGCTTGAAGGAAATAAAAATTTCTTCATTCCAAACAATGTTCTATTGGAATAAAATAATGTGTTATTTATTTTACTACAGCTTCTTTTCAAATAATCACAATCATTTTTATATCTAATAAATATTGAAAATACTACAGAAATATTTTTAGAAGTAAAGTAATGATGAATTTATTGCAAAGAAATAATTTCGTTCGAAAAAAATAATTTAATATCGATGTCGTTTTTCAGATTCAAATAATCTCATGTTTATGATGCAATAAATCTAATTAATCCAATGAATGCAAATTTATTAAAATCTATTTAAATAAAGATATTTTTAGAAGTAAAATAATGATGAATTTATTGCAAAGAAATAATTTTTTTCAAAAAAAATAATTTCGTATTGAAGTCATTTTTTAGATCCAAATAATCTCATGTTTATGATGCGATAAATGTAATTAATCTAATGCGAATACAAATTCAATCAAATCTATTTAAATAAAAATATTTTTTGAAGTACAAATAATAATGACTTTATTGCAAGAAAATAATTTTTTCGAAAAAAATAATTTTGTATTGAATTCGTTTTTTAGATCCAAATAACCTCATGTTTATGATGCGATCGATGTAATTAATCCAAATCTATGATGCATTTAATTGTTACTATTAAATAAGAGTTTAATATAATGGAGTAATAGATTCGTGAAAATATTTTTTCAAATGAAGAGTGATTTTCTTGGTTCAACAAATAAATGATCGAATTAATACTTTCATTTAACAAATAAATTCATGTTCTCAAATTCAGTATTTTTTTCCCTCAGTGTATCCGCTTAAAATTTTGAATAAAATAATTTATGTATCACACAAACAACAAAAAATTGAGAAAATATGCCATTCTTTGACCTTCGAAACCAATCTAACCCCTTAAGAATGTTACCTCGAGGGTGAAAAATTCGTGAAAAGATATTCGAGGTCACCATTGCGAACCTTGGTCTTGCGTTAAAAAGCATGAGAAATAGTAATCCTTAAAAAAAAAATCCCTATCAAGGATTCAACCTTCAAAATCCAATTTTTACTTTACGAATATTTTTCCACCAAACGCGTGAGCAAAATCAAAAAAAGGTCTGATGAAGAAAATACTAACGGTTCTTTGCCACTTTCTTCCGAGAAGACATCATCGCAATCAGAGTCGCTCATTGCCCTCTTGAGACTCCTCTGCTGATGACTCGATGTCCGTTGTTGCTGCTGCTGTTGTTGTTGTTGTTGTTGTTGCTGTTGATTCTCTCGCGTTCTCAGTTCAGCACCGTCAATCTTGAGTTCCGGAAGTTCGTGGCTCGGTCTCAATTCCGTTAAATCCGGTCTCATCACCATATCCTGATGTCCAAGCTCCTGATGTCTCAATTCGTGATGCTGTTGTTGTTGCTGCTGTTGTTGCTGCTGTTGCCTCGTCGTAATCTCGATCCTGTGCATTTCCGGATGTCTCAACGCTTCGTTTCTCTGCATCTCGGTACGTCTCACTTCCGGTCTCTGCATATCCGGCTGATGGACAAGAAGATCGGTTCTCTGCGGGTCATGCCTCAGCTCGACTATGGCGCCACCTGGAACACTCGCGTGCCGAAGATCCGGTCCGCGCATCTCGTGATGATGACGCATTTCCGGATGCTGATGAGGACCAGGCGCCGTCTGATAGGACGAATGATGATGCGGCGGCGGAGGATAGCCCCAATGATGAGAACTCCCTGGACCCGAAATCGTCGAGACGTGACCACCTCCGCTCTGCGTTATTTCCGAAGACAGCAAAGTGCTGTTTTCGTCACTTCTTGCCACGACGACACGCCACATTTTCCGTATTTTCTCAAGAAATTATTTTAATTCACAAATTTCAGTTTTTCAACCCGATTTCACAATTTTCCCTGTTTTGTCTCAACCACAATTTTTCTAAAATACGAATCCTCGTTCCTTTTTCCTCATTGGAAAATTAATCCTGAAACTCGATGCTTCTCTCCACTTTGATCATCGCAATAAGTTTATCGTCACGAAGTTGAGTGAGAAAAAAAATCACAATCTTCGTTCAACGTCGATCGAGGATTCGGACAAACGGAGGACACCATTGAGACACATCAATTTTTCCTTCGGATGGGGAAAAAATTGAAAATCGTCAAGATTCGAAATATTGAGAGGGAATCCTTCGATTCCAAGAAAAAAATGAACGACGAAAATTGTGTTAATTTGTTAAATTTTGTTTTTTCAAACAATCGCTCTTGTTACACTTGACCCGCGCTATTTCCGGTCACGCGTCGTCCAGAGGTCACGCGCAAGGACGAACGAAGATGCGCCGAAAGAGAGCGGCAAACAATTCCCACCTTTTTCTCTTTGTCTCGCTATTTCTCGCACGCGTTTCCGCCGTAACGTCGTTCACGAGCGCGCGGCGGATATCACGAGAATAAGAAGGGAAAAAAAAGAAATATATGCTTCCGACTCGCAGCAGAGTCTTCGGGTCACCGTCGCGAGGGACGCGCGATTTTTGTACCGCCGGTTTTGTAAGAGTGGCCCGGGATAGCGCGCGCTGGCCGGTGCTGCACAGCTCGGATGCGTGTGCACTGGTCGCGTGGCGGCGAACGTATGTCGTGTGCGGGAGGACGAGCACGACACACGACCTTATACCTTGTACGTTTGTATGGGCATCAACGGTGGGGGGAGAACGCAGCCTGCCGCCACGTGGTCCTTGTGGTGGGGCGTACATGGCGGTGGAATATTGTACTATATAGATATGAGGAGTTCTTTTTCAACTGGGGCACTTTTTTTCACCCTCTCCAATTTTTTTCAAAATTTGCCAGTTTCAAATATTAGTCAAAAGAAACGTCCGTGATTTTTTTAAAGATTTTTTTTAGGCATCTGTTCAAGATTTTCAATTTTTCATTACGAACACTGTATCTCAAAAAATATTCATCAAACAAAAAAAAACATAAGGATAAAAACTTATTTATTTTTTTCACTTTATCGAAAAAAATTAAAATCATAATCTTTCTGCATTGAGAAAATGGAAATTTGGCAAAAAAAATGAATATAAGTTTTTTTACACCTAATAGCACACTTTCGATTTTGGTACAAATTTTACAGGACGTCTGACATTGGGTAAAGAGTCTGCGAGTGAAACAATTGATTTTTTTTTTTTATTATGGGCACACGAAAGTTTGTTTTTACTTCGTAAAACACAAAAAAAAAAGATTTTTCAGCCAGTACGCCACCCATTGGAACCCAATTTTCGTAAAGTCAAATTTACAAGTTTAGCTCGATTTCGAAGATCGCATTTCCTTTTTTGACAAATACTTTATGAATTTATCGAGTAACATTTATCACGATATTCATGTCGTTTACAGACTGAAGCTATTTGTTCAAAATAGCTTGATGGAAAAGCAGCAAAACGAAACTTTTGTTCTTAAAAGATCCAAACGACATAAATTATTCAGTGAAATCGTTATTCAATAAACAATATTAATCAATAAACAAAATGAGAATAAAGGAATTAAAATTGTAAAATTTAATTTATTAAAAACTACCAAAAAATCCAACGTCGTTATTTTCATGAATATCATGTTATTTATATTTATAAACTTTTTCCTCATTCGTCGAAACAATATGAATCAATAAACAAAATGAGTAAAATGGAATTAAAATTGTAAAATTTAATTTATTAAAAACTACCAAAAAATGCAACGTCGTTATTTTCATGAATATCATGTTATTTATATTTATAAACTTTTTCCTTCTTCGTCGAAACAATATGAATCAATAAACAAAATGGGAATAATAGAATTAAAATTGTAAAATTCAATTTATCAAAAACTTCCAAAAACTCTAACGTCGTTATTTTTATGAATGTCATGTTATTTATATTCATAAACTTTTTCCTCCTTAGTCGAAACAATATGAATCAATAAACAAAATGAGAATAATAGAATTAAAATTGTAAAATTTAATTTATCAAAAACTACCAAAAAATCCAACGTCGATATTTTCATGAATATCGTGTTATTTATATTTATAAACTTTTTCCTCCTTCGTCGAAACAATATGAATCAATAAACAAAATGATAATAATGGAATTAAAATTGTAAAATTTAATTTATCAAAAACTACCAAAAACTCCAACGTCGTTATTTTTATAAATGTCATGTTATTTATATTCATAAACTTTTTCCTCCTTCGTCGAAACAATATGAATCAATAAACAAAATGAGAATAATGGAATTAAAATTGTAAAATTCAATTTATTAAAAACTACCAAAAAATGCAACGTCGTTATTTTCATGAATATCATGTTATTTATATTTATAAACTTTTTCCTCCTTCGTCGAAACAATATGAATCAATAAACAAAATGATAATAATGGAATTAAAATTGTAAAATTTAATTTATCAAAAACTTCCAAAAACTCTAACGTCGTTATTTTTATGAATGTCATGTTATTTATATTCATAAACTTTTTCCTCCTTAGTCGAAACAATATGAATCAATAATCAAAATGAGAATAATGGAATTAAAATTGTAAAATTTAATTTATTAAAAACTACCAAAAAATCCAACGTCGTTATTTTCATGAATATCATGTTATTTATATTTATAAACTTTTTCCTCCTTCGTCGAAACAATATGAATCAATAAACAAAATGAAAATAATGGAATTAAAATTGTAAAATTTAATTTATCAAAAACTACCAAAAAATCCAACGTCGATATTTTCATGAATATCGTGTTATTTATATTTATAAACTTTTTCCTCCTTCGTCGAAACAATATGAATCAATAAACAAAATGAGAATAATGGAATTAAAATTGTAAAATTTAATTTATCAAAAACTACCAAAAAATCCAACGTCGTTATTTTCATGAATATCATATTATAAATTTTTTCCTCCTTCGTCGAATTTTGCCCCACAGCTTACAGCACAAAGGAACCCAAACCCAAACGAGGATACGGTTATTGGCACGGTCTTTCTATCGAAGAAGAACATCTCACTGGTCGGATTGCTAATAACTAGGGGGCCAAAAACTATATCTGCCTCGAGTCTGCTGCACCATTATCCCAACTCGTGATAGTGGATAGTGAAACGAGCTCACATTCACAGGAGAGGGGGAAAATTCAAGTATTAAGGGGGAGGGGGGGAATTGGAAATGCCGAGGGGCAACACACGCGGAATCGAGTCGCGATAGAAGGGCGCCGATGCGATTTCGTGGGAACGCGTGTCGAGCTACTATACCCTCACTATTATACACACACTCTCACATGCATATATTACATACATATATATTAGGGTGACAGTTATTTAGGCTTTGGCGAAATAAGTTCGGTGCCACCCCAAAAACATAATCAAGGTGCATAAAAAAAAATCTGTGTAAAGTTTGGAAAAAAAAATCATTGACGCGTGGGATAAATACATGTATTTTACATTTTGAATTTCAATCGCTCGGTGGCGCGTGTTTCAATTTTCCGAGCGCCTCCAAACTTTACACAGATTTTTTTTTATACACCTTGATTATGTTTTTGGGGTGGCGTCGAACTTTTTTCGCCAAAGCTCAAATAACTGTCACCCTAATATATATTAGACGATCAAGGCATCGAGACTGGTCGTGTGTATTCGCTACATTACTTATTTTTCGGGGATGAGTCTCGTACTCTATTCGATCTCCTGCAGGGATGAAGAATATAAGAGAGTCCAATAACTTGCCACGAGAAAATAAGAAAATCGATGTTTCAATTTCGTTCAAGTAACATATGTTTCTGATTTTGCCCACGAAAAATTGAGACTATTAATTTATTTATGTACTTGAAGTTCTGAACGTTCGAATGAACGAAAAATTAGAAGAGTGCTAAAAAATAATTTCAAAAATTCGAAAATATTTCAAGAATTATTTTCAAAGAATAAAAAAAAATTCAAAATTGTTCTGTAAACAATAACCTTGTTGATTGTTCGTTCACCTGAACATTTGGAACTTCGGGTCCATATTTAATTTTAATTTTTGAGATTGACCAGTTGTAAATAAATTCTTATTTTCCGCACATTTTCCCGATTTTTAGATATTACATCGACGAGGGAGCCGATTTTTTAAAAATTAGCGAAATATCGAAGCAAAAAATTATGAAAAATGATCGACAACCGTTTTCATTTTTAAATTAGTCCACATTTTTTATAGTGGCATTCGTACCCTCTTTTTTTACCGTTTACAAAATCGTGGGATACTTGCAAAATTCGTTTCACCGTGTAATCTGCCGAAAATTCGCTAAAGAACCCCTCAAATCTAGTGCACGATTCTTTATATTGATATCATTGTTTTTTTTTTTCCTTTTTTCAATACTCATTCGCGCAGGCCACCATGAAATCATTCTGAAACCACTGCTCTCACCCCCATTGGAATGGCTTTCACTCTCTTCTATATAAAGAATGTATATGGGGCGTTCTACGCCAAATCAGACACCATTTAGCTTTTGCAACTCCGATTTTTTCTGAATATTTTTCATGTTTTGGTATTGGTTGAAAGAGCCCTCCATGATTTTTTTCAATTTTTTTTGTCGAACCGTTTTCAAGATATCAATTTTTCAAAAATTACGTCACTTTTTTTTAACCGTCCATAACTTTGCAAAAAATGGGCGAAATGGGACGTTTGTTTTTCAAACTTTTTATTTTAAACGTACTTTTGATAAAAAACATTGAAAAAAATTCAAACCGTATTTCTACAAGATTTTCAAGTGTTAAATATAAATTGCTGATTTACAAAAAACACATATTGATCGATTTTCTTTAAAAAATTTGGTAAAAAACTGGTCATTCCGCAACTTTTAAGCCTGAGTGGATAATGGTATAACGATGGGATATATTTTTTTTCGGAAAGTATTATGGACGTTTAAAAAAAAAAGTAACGTAATTTTTGAAAAATCGACATTTTGAAAACAGTAATGCAAAGTTGCAATAATTTATTCATCTATATTTTTCCATTCCCAAAATTGCAATCAAAGTTTTGTCCATTACACATTACATTGCAATGGGTAATGGAAATTTTTTCTATTACACACTACATTGTAATGGGCGGGGTTGCAAATTATGCAGTACTTTTTTAATGCAATTGCATTTTCATTAACCATTAACATTTAATGGTTAATGGAAATAATTTTAATGGTTAATGAAAATAATATCCATTAACCATTAAATTTTAATGGTTCATGAAAATAATTTCCATTAACCATTAAGTTTTAATGGTTAATGCATTACTTTTTCATTAAAAATTTCGCTACCCTGCTTTCAACCAATACTGAACATAAAAAAAATTCCGAAAAATCGGAGGTGCAAATGCCAAATGATGTCCGATTCGGCGGGGAACGTCCCATATATGTAGTTATACCGTTTATACGTAGAGACGATGACACAGTGCCGATAGCTTGAGGGTGAGAGCTTTGAGCAAGTAAAAAAGGGGGTTGGTGCCGTACATAGAGTTTGGGGTCGAACATTGAACGTGGGAGGAGGGATTCTCGTCGTCGAGGGGGTGTGTACACAATAAAATTCACACAGGAATCGGTCGTAGCACGCGCTCACACGATTATCGATATTACATACACCCGTGAGCCTGGGAACCTCTCCGTTTACATATATATGTATATATATGTATGTAATGGCATACACACATGGGCTGACTAATCGAATTGTTAACTTTTCAGCGTTGATTAACCGCTCGAGATTATTCGCTAAGGGTTTCGCCATATATTTCTCCGATACAGTTTCCCATGAACCCAACATCTGTTTTTATAAAAAAAAATGTTGAATCGTGAATTTGTTTTTGCAAAGTTTATTGTCCGGCTGTTTGGATCAGAATTGATCGATGCAGAATCGATTAACAAAAATACTAATTAATATTTTTTTAATCAACTAATTAATACGAGGCAACAGTTTTTTTTTTTTTAATAGAGATAAAAATTAAGTCAGTTGAAATTAATTAAAAAATTGAAAACAAAATACAATGTAAAATTTTTATTTAATGTCCGGCTATTTGGAACCGCAGAGTCAATCGATGCAGAATGGATTGGCACAAATATTAATTAAAATGTTTTTGGTCCAATAGTTTTTTTGGAATAAAAACAAAAATTAAGGCATTTGAATTTAATTTAAAAATTGAGAAGAAACTAACACGAACGATTTTTATTTATTGTCCGGCTGCTGTTTAATTAAAATGTCAAGTAGTCAATATTTTCTTTGGAATATTAAAGGAAAAAATTGATTGAATTAAAACTAATTTGGAACTTGAGAGAATATCCTAGCAAAATTGTATTTATTGTCCAAATGAAAGCATTAATCGATGCAGTACTCATTAATTTTTCGTCATATTGAAGGAAAAAATGGAGCCACTTCAAAGTAACTTGAAACTTGAGGAAGAAATACCCGGCAATAAACCTGAAAGTACTTGGTACTTGCAGGTACTTGAAGTACAGCACTTGAAAGTACTCGGTACTTGCAGGTACTTAAAGTACGGTACTTGCAAGTACAAAGTACTTAAAAAGTACTTCAAGTATCGTACTTAAATTTTTCAAGTACTTGCTGTACTTGAAGTACTGTACTTGAAGTACTTTTTTCAAGTACAAGTATCAAGTACTTCAGAAGGCGTCTTGCTGATGGTTGCATGTGCAAAGTCTTTGAATATGGGTAATTCCATGTCAAATCGACCAATATTTGGAATCGACCGCTTTCAATTTCGATGAAATTTGGTCAGAAGTTTTCTTTTATCATTAAACAAAGTTCTAACAAAGAAAAAAAATTAAATTTTTTTTTCGAAAATTCAAAATTTCACAATTTTTTCAAGTTTGTTTTTTTAATATTTCGAAAACTATTACAGTTACGAAAAAATCGTTCTGGGTTCGTCTTAAAGAGTATACTTGGGGCTACGAAAAAAAAATATTCCGAAAGAATTTTTTGAAAAATGATGAATTTAAGAATTTTGAATTTTTTCAAAATCGTGAAAATCCACGATCAACATTAAATTTTTGGTTTTATCATTAAAAGATACTGAAATTTTCAGAAATGTGTTTTTTTGTTTAAAAAATAGGAATTTCTGAATGTTGGTAAAACTTTTTTTTTTACCTCTAAGTTAAGTAAAGTTGATCAATCATGTAATTTTGACTGGTAAAAATTACAAAATTACATGATTGCTCAACTTAAAAAAATTCATATTTTTGAAACAAAAAAAAACACCTTTCTGAAAATTTCAGGATCTTTTCAAATCAGTACAAGGTATTAAAAAATTGAACGAAAAATTCGATGTTAATTGTGGATTTTCACGATTTTAAAAAAATTCAAAATTCTCCAAATTCATCATTTTTCAAAAAATTTTGTCGGAATATTTTTTTTTTCGTAGCCCCAAGTATACTCTTCAAGACGTCACAAACGATTTCTCATAACTATCATAGTTTTCAAGATATTAAGAAAAAAAAATTGAAAAATGGTTAAATTTTGAATTTTGCATAACTTTTGAAAAAAAAAAAATTTAATTTTTTTTCCTTGGTAGAACTTGGTTTTATGATAAAACAAAACTTCTGACTAAATTTCATCGAAATTGAAAGTGGTCGATTCCAACTCTTGGTCGATTTGACATGGAATGACCCAAGTACCAAAATTTACGAGACGTACCCGAAAACTTGAAAAGTACTTGATACTGGTACTTGATTTTTCCAAGTACTTGCAAGTAACAAGTACTTTGTACTTCAAGTACCACCGGTACTTGATACTTCAAGTACCTACGGTACTTTGTACTTGATACTTGAAGTACTTTCAAGTACTTCGCCCAACTCTGGCCAATTATATTGTTCCCCGATCAATAGTTTCCTCACAATTGAAGACAAAATTTTATCAAGTCAAAATCAATTCAAATCTTGACAGAAGAGTTACTCCGACAAATATTCATTACTAAACCGGAAGTTAATAATCTCTGCAATTAATATATTTGGCAAAGTATGTGAGTCAAGTAACATTCTCCGCACCGTATCACTGACGACAAATGTTTTCTACACTTTTTTTCTATTTATATTCACTCACACGTGGATTTCAAAACACGCGAATGAATCAAATCGATTGAACAAAAGTCACAGCGGGATGTATTTACCGGGTCACAGTCAGGAATATCCCGAATTGAAGACTCGAAAGACTCACATCATGTGTGTCGACGAACACACGTCTGACACACGTTCGAGCAGCGGGATAAAAGAGATCGGTAATACGAGAAAGAGAGATTCAGAGGGCGCAAAAAAATTGCTCGCGTGTCCCTCACAATTTTTTTTTTCATCCCTTTTTCTCTCTCCTTCCTTCGTCCTTCGCGTCGATGTTGCACAATTGACCGCGATATACATTTACCAATCAACTACACAAGATCAATATTCTTGCACTGAAAAAAAGATGGTTGAATCAACAAAATCTTTTGTCAAATACGTTCAACTAGATAATTTAGTTAGTACAATTCAACATTTTTTTGCCTGAATGATATTTTAGTCAACCGAAGCGCAGAATTTTTCAAAAAACTAAATATTTAGTTAGACCAAATAAATATCTAGTTGAACGTATTTGACAAAACGTTTTGTTGATTCACACAAATTTTTTTTTCAGTGTGCAATTCATTTTTTGTTTAATAAAATTAATTTCACAAAAATAAGTTCCTTTGATTCATTTTTAGTTTCATAAAATTCATTCCACAAAAATAAGTTCTTTCAAATCATTTTTCGTGAGTTTTACGTTTTGCTTGAGCATAAAAAATCCCAAATCTTTAATGAAGACCCCAAAATATACACTATTGGCGAAACGTTTCCGGACAAAACTTCAAAAAAGATCTGGAACGTTTTTTTGATTTTTGATTTCTGATTTTTAAATTATTTTTACAAATTGTTTTTAGATTTGGAATCCATTTTAAAAACAGCTGTTTTTCGCCCTTTTTCCCCCTCACTTCAGGTGCACCCATTTTCCAGAGGAAATTTTTGTTATAAATTTTTACGATTGGATTCATAATGGAGAAAGTTTGACTTTTAATTTCCTTTTTTAAAAAACTTTGAGCGATTTTTTTTCCAAAGTTATTCTGTTTTTTTGTGAAAAAAGAAGAAATTTGAAAAATCCCGTGTAACACGAAAACAAAGAGGATTCATGAAAAACTTTAAGATAGCAAAAAGTTGCAACTGTGTTTGTTGAGTGCAGAGGAATTTTTCCAGATTTTTTCCAAATTTTTTTTTTCTCATTTTCCTGGTTGGAGCTCGGATCATTCAATGATTATAACTCGAGAACTATGGAATTATTGATAAAATTTCAAGAGGGTAAAATGCTTTATTTCACCATTTTCAATTTCAACACATTGGATTTTTTTTCAAATTTTTTTCCCTAATTTTTTTTCCAACCTCAACATGAGAAAACAAAATTTTTGAAGAAAAAAATCTGAAAAAATTCCTCTAAACTCAACAAAAAAAGACGCAACCTATTGCTGCTCTAAAATTTTTCATGAATCCCCTTTGTTCTCGTGTTATACGCGATTTTTTAAATTTCCTCTTTTTTCACAAAAACCAGAAAAACTTTGGAAAAAAAAATCGCTCAACGTTAAAAAAAAAGGAAATTGAAGCTCAAACTTTCCCCTTTATGAATCCAATCGTGAAAATGTATTTAAAAAATGTCCTCTAGAAGATGAGTGCACCTGAAGAATAGGGAAAAAGGCGAAAAACAGCTGTTTTCAAAATAGATTCCAAATCTAAAAACAATTTGTAAAAATAATTAAAAAATCAGGAAACGAAGCCAAATTCTTGCTCCTCAAAATGCCGCTTGTTAATTTAGTCTACGTTGACTTCCGGCGAAATGGCATAAAAAAACGTTCCAGCCCTTTTTTGAAGTTTCGTCCGGAAACTTTTCGCCGGTAGTGTATTAATAATTTTTCGAAAAATTCCTCTGGAAGATAAATTTATCTCTTCATCGATGAATAAACGATGCAAGCTTCATCATTTCGTCTCGAACGTTGCAATTCGCAGAATCCTCACGATTTTTGCTTTTCTCATAAAACGAACAAACTCGGGGGCATCATTGCAATCTGTTTTTTCGACTCTGCCCCCCCCCTCCCGCCCCATAATTCCTTGCCCCTTTTTTTTATTATTTGCACTCAACTAACTCACAGCTGAGAGAGAAACAGAGGGGAGAGGGAGAAAAATCGAGAGAGAAAGAGGGTGCACAGAACGCGTCTGTCATCTCAGTTAGGGGCGACACGTTCCCACAGGTACCAAGTAGCAGCTTACCCAAGGCGAACAGAAGGGATGAAGGGAATCTCGGGACCCTCGTGAGCCCCATTGAGAGTGGAAGAAAAGAAAACGTCGAAGAGAGAGGCGCATGTGTGTGTGTGTGTGTGTGTGTGTGTGTGTGTGTGTGTGTGTGTGTGTGCGTGCGTGCGTGCGCGCGTGTGTGTGTGTGTGTGTGTGTGTGTGTGTGTGTGTGTGTGTGTGCGCGCGTGTGTGTGTGTGTGTGTGTGTGTGTGTGTGTGTGTGTGTGTGTGTGTGTGCGTGCGTGTGTGTTTGTGCGTGTGTGTGTGTGTGTGTGTGTGTGTGTGTGTGTGTGTGTGTGTGTGTGTGTGTGTGTGTGTGTGTGTGTGTGTGTGTGTGTGTGTGTGTGTGTGTGTGTGAACCTTCGTTACAAACGTGGACTTTATGCAGGAATGGTAAAATCCACGAGTGTAAGTCAGAGACTATGTGGGGATTGTGTTTGAGAGCAAATCGAGCAACTGCGAGCAGAATCGAAAACAATGGAGGGAAAATTTTTGCACCCGCGGAAAGAGCAGAAGGGATGGGCATTAAAAGGTGGCGTTGCGTTTGAGACACGTGGATGCCTTAATGAAAGGAGGCTCTGTTGATAAAACCTTTTTTTTATAACCATGTTTAGATGATTATACCATATATTTGAAAAAAAAAAAAAATTGAGCCGCAAAATGTATCTCTCGTCATATTTTTGCAAGCTTTTGCATTGCCCTTTTGCTCATATCTGTTTATCGAGGAAACTAAAATGCTTTTTTTGCTTTATACGCTTTGTGCAAGGAACACCTGGAGACCGAATCAGCGAGTTTAAACTCTCAGAGCGTGACTTTGTGCCAGACACACCTGCGAATTAAATCAGTGTAAATTATACGAGTATGCGCCCGATTTTCGCCATTTTTTATGTTGATGATCTATCGATAATAATCAAGACTTTTTTATTGTTTTCAATTTTCAATTTTCAATTTCAATTTTTGTAGAAAGATTAATAGGAAGAAAAATGAATATGAATAATTAATAGAATTAATTGAAATGGAGATTCATTTCATTTAATTCATTTAGCCACATTGTTAATTATATCACTATCTTATTTAAATAAGTTAACTAAGTTTTTGTTTATTTACCTTCGTATGCGTTTTTCAGTCATTTTCCATGTTTCCACTACAAACTTCTCTCTTCTTTGTACCAGAGTTGCAAAATTTTTAATGAAAATGTAATGCATTAACCATTACTTTTTTAATGGCTAATGAAAATTATTTCCATTAACCATTAAAATTTAATGGTTAATGAAAATTACATCCATTAACCATTAACTATTAAATTTTAATGATTAATGGAAAATATTTCATTAACCATTAAAATTTAATGATTAATGGGAAATATTTCCATTAACCATTAATCATTAAATTCTAATGGTTAATAGAAATTATTTGGGTTTATTTGGAAATGTTTATTTGGAAATAATGGAAATTATTTTCATTAACCATTAAATTTTAATGGTTAATGGAAAATATTTCCATGAACCATTAAATTTTTATTTATTTATTTATTCATTTATTTATTTTCTTTTATTCTTAAAAGTGCCAAAAAATAAATAAATAAATTAATTAATTAATTAATTAATAAGAACTTTGTTTATTTGTTTTTTTTTTTGCACTTTCAAGAATAAAAGAAAATAAATAAATGAATAAATAAATAAATAAAAATTTAATGATTAATGGAAATATTTTCCATTAACCATTGAAATTTAATGGTTAATGGAAATATTTTCCATTAATCATTACATTTTAATGGTTAATGAAAATTATTGTCATTAACCATTCAATTTTAATGGTTAATGGAAAATATTTCCATTAGCCATTAAATTTAATGGTTAATGAAAATAATTTCCGTTAATCATTAAAATTTCCATTAACCATTAAATGTTAATGGTTAATGAAAATGCAAATGCATTACAAAAAGTAATGCATTACTTGCAACCCTGCTTTGTACCAACGAAGCTCCCCTTGTGCGAGAAAGCAGAATGCAGTGGCGCATGATTTATAATGGACGGATCTAAAATCGACGGGGAAATGACGCCAGAGCTAAGTCATCCGGCGTCGTACTTCCGGTGTGCATGCGACTTGGCCACGTGAAGTCGCGTGGCAATCGCACCAACGTGATGAGAGAGGGAAGCGTCTGCAGAGCGTGCGACCACACGATTTCGTAGATCGACAAGACATCGTTGCATTATGACGATACAGTCGAAGTCCCCATTTCTTAACCCCCCATTTCTTGACCGTTCCCACATCTTGACCGGGGTCACCATAGCAACCATTCCCACATCTTGACTTCTCCTATTGATGGCTGCACCGCTCTGTAATCCAGTAGTTTGTAGGCGCGTGCGCAAGTGTTCCGAGATCAGAACAGCGCGTGCGCGCTCCCACGAGCATGCGCGTGCTCACACGAGCATGCGCGCTTGTGGCGTACAATATGGGCGACGTATCGAAAGTGGGGACTGTAGGAGAAGTCAAGATGTGGGAATGACCTACATTCGTCTGGTCAAGAAAAGGGGACTTCGACTGTACTTGCTCCACTCCCGACGATGTTTGATGTATGTGAAATTTGAGCTTCTCGCGCGTGCAACGACCAATCTAATCGACGATATAAATGCCATGAAGTGTGTGGCAAGTTATATTTTATTCTCACTTCCGAAAAAAGTGTTGCGCATGATTGTGAAGCTCGAATGAAATTATCCAGAATTTATTCGAATAGCAAAGGGTGAAGGAAAGTAAACAAAGGGCTAGAGCTTAATGCAATAATGCGATAATGATGAAAAATATAAGATATATCGAAGAATCCATCCATTGAGTTAAGAAGCCTGATTGGAATTTTTATTTATACTTGCGAGACTTAGAATATTATTTTGATTTTATGAGTTGGCAAAAACCTTCCGATTTTGTGAAATTTTGTGAAATTTATCCTTGAGAAACCATTTTAATCGAGGTTTTCTGCTTGATCGAATGAGTCAGCAATCATAGGGCCCAAAATTGACTGACGACGCTCCTTTATGGACACGTGTCCTTTCCAAAAGATATCCATCAGGACAAGAAATAAAAAATTGGTGTATGACGTTCAAGGAAAAGGGACGATCGAAAAGTATCGAATAAAAAGGTTTGATATTATTGATCTGCCGGTATAAGTAATTTTTTCATCAAAGCTTCGATTTTCTTTCACTGGTTTCTTTCACTTCGTCAAAAAATATTATCGCAGGGTCAGATTGAAATAAAAATAGAAAAATGATTTCATTAACTTTCCTTCATTGAAAATAAAATTGTGATGAAAAGAAAGTTGCATTGAGAAGTATAGAAAAAAATATCAGTTATAACGATAATTTATATATGGGGCATTCCAGCTATAACCGAGCGACCATTACCTCGACATTCTTTTTTCGTGACGCCGATTTTTTTTCCGTTACTTTTCGACAAAAAAAAACATCCGTATTTCTAAAAAAAAAATTATTTTGTCGAAAAAAAAATTGTACTTTGAAAGGTTGTAAAACGGAAGAGGATGACAAATTTTTTTTTTTGAGAAATACGTTTGTTTTTTTTTCGAAAAGTAACTGAAAAAAAATTGGCGTCAGGAAAAAAAAATATCGAGGTAATGGCCGCTCGGTTATAGCTGGAATGCCCCATATGTTTATATTAAATATATTTTTGACAGAATGTTCTTAAATTTTCACTATCAGAATGATAAAAATTGTTTAAATAAAGGCTTTAAAAAATAAATTGAAATAAAAAAAGGAAAAATGTTCAGCTTTTCAGAAGAGTAGTGTTTCTATTTAAATAAACATTAAATGATTAAATAAAACAATAAAATTTTCTTTCACAAAAAAAATAACAAAGTCAATATTTCTGACTTAATTATTCCTGATTCTCGACTATTTTTAAATAGAGCGAACTTTTTGTCGTTTGGGAAAGTCAATCTTGGATGGAGAGTATTTCATTATTCTTTCGCTGCATCGCATATTTCTATGTTATTCTACGCGTTATTCTACTTACGTTGAAGGAACGCCCGGAATAAACGAATACCAAATATTTGTCCATAATCCTCTTTCGATTATGCAAGGGATGAATATATGAATTCTTGGTCAAGTGAGAGAGTCCAGCGGCGGTCCATCTTCTGGACAAACATCGGACATGGAACCATTTCGTATGCATACAATGACACCAACCTTCCCCCATTTATGTCCATGCACTCTTATGGACACGTATTTTTTTTGGAAGCTGTAGCTGAAAAATAAAAAGGCATTATTTCCCGCCCTATACATTCTGAATTGTGCGAGTTACCTCCTTTTATTTCCAAGCAGTCGAGAATGGGCTTTATGAGTACCATATTGCGCGGTGTCACCCCACCAAACGTTAAAATAAACATGCATACATTAGGTTTGAACAAGCTCGATGAAACCACAAAACTCGCTGACCATTCACTTTACTTTTGGTTGAGTTGGATTCTGCAGCAGTGATCGGCGAAATCGATATTTTCGTCAATTTAATTACCCCTAATTACTCTGTGTTGGAAAATTTTATAATTGTTCCAATAAATATTACTCATTATTAAGGCACTCGGTAATTAGGTAGTAAGGTATTTCTAATATTCGAAAATTCGATAATTCACGTTCGATTATTATCCAATAAACCTATAACTTGTAATTTAGATCAAATAATTACTCAATAACCAAGTAATTAAAATTTGGCTCTTATAAATTACTGATTTTTTTAAAAATTAGGTAATTGTTCCATCTAATTATTAATTATCCAAGTAATTAAATACTTAAGTACTCTACTTACTAATTATTATTTTTTTCAATTATTAATTATTCGAATAATTAGATGATTAATTCTTCTATTACTAATTTTTCAAAAAATTAGTTAATTATTCTTTCCAATTATTGATTATTCGAATAATTAGAAACTTAATTCTTCTAAATACTATTTTTTTTTTAATTACTTTGATCGATGTTCACTTAGCGATAAATCATTGGACAGAGCTTCAACTCCTTTCGAATTGAAGAATGTAACATAATCTGAATAATCTTTACGCTGAATTGGTAAAAAAAAATTCCCTGGATTCTAGAAAAATTTTCAAATTCAAGCTAAAGTGTAGAGTTTTCTTTTTTCTTATGATTGCTCGAAACATGCCGACGCGAAAAACTCAAGATTCCGATTCAAATCCAAAAAGCTGGAAATTAATTACTCCAAAAATTGATAATTAATATAATAACTAATTACTTAAATAATTAGTAATTAAAATAGTTCAATTACTAATTAGTCTAATAATTAGTAATTTATATATCGAAATTATTAATTATTCAAATAATTGGTAATTAAAATAATTCAATTACTAATTACTTGAATAATTACTAATTTAGATACATACATTACTAATTATTCAAATAATCAATAATTGACATAATTCAATTACTAATTTTTATAATAATGTATAATTTAAAGAATACACATATTTAATATCCAAATAATTCGTAGTATTGGTCTTTAAATTACTGATTATCGAAAGCCCTCAAAAAATAATGGATGATAATATTAATTTTGTAAATAACGATTAATTAAAAATCTAAAATTTTTTTTTTTGCCAATCACTGTTCGTATACCCCGTAGTAAAAAATTCCATTGAATCGCCAATGGCAACCAATGGTCCTCATACGACTCCATTGGACAATGAATGGGGACCCATTGAGATTTCCGCATTTGTCAATGGCGTACAGGGCTGACCATTGATCAGTGAATGGGTATCCATTGAACATCAAATGCGGATGAATCGAATGATCATCATTACTCAATGATGCTCATTGGAAAGCCAATGCGGATGTATCGAGCGATCAGCATTGCCCAATGGTGTCCATGAGATGGTAAATGCTGATGAACGAAATGATCCGCTTTACCCAATGATGTCCATTGGAAAGTCAATGCGGATGAACTGAAAGATCAGCATTTCCCACAGATGTTCATTGGAACCCAAATGCGGCTAACGATGAAATGATCAGCATTTACCAAGGATACCCATTGAATAATAAGTAACTACGAATTATACAATGATCAACATTTATCAATAATGTCACTTCATTGATGACTGATCGAATGATGAGCAGCATTCGTTAACGATGTTGCAATCCATATTCGAGGTTTAATGCTGAACAATTGAACCCATCGATCGATGAGAATTTTTCCGAATGCGATATTTCTCAAACGGCGGTGAATTAATAAAGTCAAGTAAGAGTAGATGTCGCTGATTCTCATATATGAACCAAATATTTTCTTCAATTGTAATAAATGCTGATGATTATATCGATGGTCAATTAATATTAGCATAAGCTCGGAAATTATTCGAAAGTAATTTTAAAAAAATGTATTATAAACTGCTCATCAAGTACGCGTACGTTTGGGATAAATGATTTTTAAAACCGTTTATTTTTAACATATACACATAATTTTATCAGTCCTTCTAAACCCGATTTGTGAGAGGAGAAACGTATATACTTTCATTATGAATCGTCATCTGAATACACTTACAATCTATTTTCTCAATTCTGAGCTTCAATAATTTCTATTAAATGTAATAATATATATCGCGTTACAGCTGCCATAAGGGCGTATCGAATTTTTTTTTTTCAGGAATCGACGTAATTATGACCGAAAAGTATAGAACCGATGAAAAAAAAATTTTATAAGCCTTGCTCAAGCCGCAATTCTATCTAGAAAATATTTTTGTTTTTCGGGCCTCATATCGATGTATTTTTGCCCCCTAAACACGAATCTATCAATAGTTTTTTCAAAAAATCAAAATTTTCATGAATTTCGATAAAAAACTGTTTTGCTCAATTTTGGGCCTATTTTAAAAAACCTGAAAATAGCGAAATTTCAAGTGCTCATAACTTCACTTTGGTTCAACCGATTTCAAAATTTGTTTTTCGTACGCAAAGCTTGTGACCAAACGTAGAGAATGCCGTTAAGTTCATCCCGATAACTATTTTTTTGTAGAAATAAGAGCAGTTTGAAAATCGCCGAAAAAAATGGAAAGGGGTATACCTTAAAAAATTTACAAAAATCTATTGTTGAACTTTAAAAATCTGCAAAAAATCAAAAAATGATCGTAATGGGATGAACCAAACGGGATTTTGAAGCGTGAACGATTACGAAGAGAATGAGCTCATGCTCAAGCCGCAATTCTATCTAGAAAATAAATTGCAGCCATTTTAGTGAACCGATTAAATTTTGGCCAAAATGCAAAAAAAAAAAAAATTATTTTTGTTTTTAAGGCCTCATATCGATGTATTTTTGCCCCCTAAACACGAATCTATCAATAGTTTTTTCAAAAAATCAAAATTTTCATGAATTTCGATAAAAAACTGTTTTGCTCAATTTTGGGCCTATTTTCAAAAACCTGAAAATAGCGAAATTTCAAGTGCTCATAACTTCACTTTGGTTCAACCGATTTCGAAATTTGTTTTTCGTACGCAAAGCTTGTGACCAAACTTAGAGAATGCCGTTAAGTTCATCCCGATAACTATTTTTTTGTAGAAATAAGAGCAGTTTGAAAATCGCCGAAAAAAATGGAAAGGGGTATACCTTAAAAAATTTACAAAAATCTATTGTTGAACTTTAAAAATCTGCCAAAAATCGAAAAACGATCGTAATGGGATGAACCAAACGGGATTTTGAAGCGTGAACGATTACGAACAGAATGAGCTTATGCTCAAGCCGCAATTCTATCTAGAAAATAAATTGCAGCCATTTTAGTGAACCGATTAAATTTTGGCCAAAATGCAAAAAAAAAAAATTATTTTTGTTTTTCGGGCCTCATATCGATGTATTTTTGCCCCCTTAACACGAATCTATCAATAGTTTTTTCAAAAAATCAAAATTTTCATTAATTTCGATAGAAAACTGTTTTGCTCAATTTTGGGCCTATTTTCAAAAACCTGAAAATAGCGAAATTTCAAGTCAACGTAATTATGACCGAAACGTATAGAACCGATGAAAAAAAATTTTCCCAATTTTTTTTTGTTTTTTTATACGCCCTTATGGCTTTCCGAGTTGGTGTCGAAAGCCATAAGGGCGTATAGAATTTTTTTTTCAGCAATCGACGTAATTATGACCGAAAAGTATAGAACCGATGAAAAAAAAATTTTCCCAATTTTTTTTTTGTGGGCAATGGGGAATGAGTGGCGAACAGCAATGGAGATTCTTTCGTATAGTAAAAACTCCATTCATCGCCATTGAAAAATCCTCATTCATTCCCCATTGCCAAAATAACCAATGGGGATGAATGCCGAATTGCCTAAGGGGATTGTCTCCATTGAATCCCTATTAGATAATCCCCATTCCGTTTCAAATGGGGAATTCAATGGCGAAAATCCCCTTAGGCAATTCGGCATTCATCTCCATTGGTTATTTTGGCAATGGGGAATGAATGGGGATTTTTCAATGGCGACGAATGGAGTTTTTTACTACGGGACATTTGAATACAACGCTGTTCTGTGTCTCGTACAACAAAGTATATTAAATCTAATACTCTTGTAGTATTTTCAAAAGACTCTGCATGAATATTGAGAAAATATTCAATTTTTTAAATATATAGTATATTTAAATTTCAAAACTACCTGTGCCTGATTTTTCAAAGGGGGGTCTATGCAAATAAATTTCCTATACCCGAGCAGAAATTTGATCCGGCTAGCCTAATGACGGATAAGGGCCGGATCAGGCATCAGTAAGGATAGCCTGATCAGGATAGCCTGATCACGCACAGATCCCAACCGGATCATATTTTGGTATGCCATACATTGCCAGGCTAGCCTTAAATTATTCATGTTAGGGACAGATCAGGTGGTGGTAAGGACCGACAAAAAAACTTCGGTCCGAATAATGTGGCTAGCCTGATATTTCCCTGATCCGGGACGGATCAGGAGTCAGTAACATACACACGGTATAAAACTTGCCAGGTTAGCCTTAAATTATTCATGTCAGGGACAGATCAGGTGGTGGTAAGGACCGGCAAAAAACTTTGGTCCGAATAATGTGACTAGCCTGATATTTCCCTGATCCGGGACGGAACAGGAGTCAGTACCATACACACGGTATAAAACTTGCCAGGCTAGCCTTAAATTATTCATGTCAGGGACAGATCAGGTGGTGGTAAGACCGGCAAAAAAACTTCGGTCCAAATAATGTGGCTAGCCTGATATTTCCCTGATCCGGGACGGAACAGGAGTCAGTACCACGCACACGGTAAAAAATTAAATAATATATATGCGATATCAGATCAAAGAAAGCCTGGCATTTACCGGATCGAGGCTGTTGATTTTTTATTTAATGGCAAACGAGCGCCAAAACCTCTTCATGCAAGGTACATAAGTCAGCTAGAAACAAACCCATAAAACAAATTGAAGGAAACGAAGAATTTGAAAATACTTTTTCAAATGTGTACATCACATTTATTTATTGCATTATTACATATTTATAATCGAATTTGTTCGTTTTATTATTAAAACAAAATTTTCTCATGTCTCATATCTTAAATTTCTTAAAACAGGACGTTGTTGAAATTTAATGTAGAAGAATGGTATTAATGAATCAGAGATACGC